>CM038723.1:25426965-25769465 GCA_021613375.1 Megaleporinus macrocephalus | reverse complement strand
CTTAGATGCTTCCAATCCACAATAACAGCACTCACAGTTGACCTGGGTTGATCTAGCAGGGTCACTGACTTGTGGCACGTTTACAGTCACTGGGTTCTCCAGTACAACATGTTCTAAGGTCATTGTTTATATATGGAGGCACCTGTTTGCAACAGTTGGGCCTGATATACCTGAACTTAGGAAGTAGTAGGGTGTTCATGTACTTTTGGCCATACACTGTGTGTAAATGACCTGTGTTCTAATTAGTAGCCTTGTATTCTGCCTCATTCAAAAATCTCTTCACCTTTAATAGATGGTTGCATATTAAATGCGTTTATGGTCGTGGCATTACAGCCACTTTGCATCTATTGCAGCCTAGTTTCCGTATATGACATGAAAAATATTGACATAGTACATCAAACCCTTGGATTTAGGAAAAGACAAAAAAATCTGTCCTGTAAGCTTGAAGATAGACTTTTGTTTAAAACATACATTCCAGCATTGGCGTAGGAACCGGGGGTTGGGGGGACATAATATCAGAAACAGGTAGACTTGTCCCACCCAAAAATTAAACCACAGAAAAGTGGAAACTGTTAAAAAAAAACAGTTTTAAAATGTGCATTTTGGCAACCTTCACAATTCAGGCACTGTGTTTGTTGTTGACAACTGGCTCTGGTTGTTAGGTGGTCTGGGTGGTCTTCAACTTCGTTAAGGCTAGTGTTGAGATGCCTGTTAAGTAGGCCAGTGATGAGAGCAATGAATAGCAACGATGACTATATATATATATATATATATATATATATATATATATATATATATATATATATATATATATATATATATATATATATATGCATACTACTGTGTTGTTATGGTAACAGACTAGGAGGGTTTTGGTTAGCTAATGTTTCTATACTCTGAAATGTAAAATTACAATACTCTCTGGCCACGTCCCAAACTGCAGACTGCTATAGCTGTGAATGACAAGAGAAGAAAATATTTTGACTGTCTTCCGTATACCATGGGTCTAAATGCGCAGCTCCAGTAGAGAGCACACACTTTTTCTTTTGGTTATAAATGTATATAATCCAGACATTGCACGCATACTTGACCTTTTCTGACAACAGTACCATATAATGTGTTTAGTTTGTAAAGTGACCTTTAATTAGATTTATCTAATAATAAACAGAAGTATAGATAATGTTGTATTTTGTTTATTTGTTTTATTTAATTTACCGTAATTCCACAAATTATGTTCTACGTCACTATACATACAGTGATTTACTACCTTACCTACAGTGGAATCAGCTTATAGGTAATATTTTAGGGGATAGGGTGATTCATATTAGCAAATGGTTCCCCCCAGTGTCAAACCCGCTCCTATGCCTTTGAGTCCCAGAATATATCTACAGTGTGATTAAAGTATTGTCTGTGATACTCAATCATAGGCTAAGGATACAGTAAACAAGGTTTACATTACTGGAGTATACCCTTAAATGCAAAAATGCTGAGTTCTAGCAAGTAAACCAAACTGATGGGATATTTTAACATACATCAGATTAAAATGCATACATAACCCCCAGAGCATCAACGTTCCTGTACAGCCCGTCCCACAGTGCTCTCCCTCCACACTGCCATTATTACCAGCAGCCAAAAATAGCTGCATTTATACTGTGGTGTGAATCCAAAATAGGTGCACATTTCCATGCTCATGTCTCCTGTGTGTTTGTTGTCTCACTGCTCTATAAAAGTTGCTCTCCTCTGTTTCTAACCCCCTCTTTCCCCGAGCTGTCGTTTGTTAGTGCGTAGGCCCCATCAGATTAATCTTTTCCCACCACAGTGCATATGAACAGACCTCTTTCTACAATTTCTACAAAGAAACGACACCTCCGTCTCCCTCGCTTCCCTGGTCTCTCCCTCGCCACCCATGCATACGCGCACACACACAGACGCACACGTGGCCTCGGCTGTCTTTCATACAGATGTAGTTATGCACACTGTCTTGCTGTCTCAGTTAACTCTTCTCTGAAGCTGCTGGATTTCAGTTCACAGTGTCAAACAGCACTAAAGAAACAGTCTGTACTCACAGCTTCTCCCACACTGGACAGCAGCAGGTCCTTCACACTCAGCTGATAAACTGAAGGGCCTTCTGGATTCAGTACTGCTGTTGGAACACACTCAGGATCCACAGGCCTGTACGAGAACATACTGGGCTCCCAGGAAGCTGCATGGACACACACACACCCACAAGGTCATACATATGTCCATTATGCCATATATACACCAATGAAATGTAGAAACAGTGAGATGGTTTTAATGATATGTCTGATCAGTATATATATATATATATATATATATATATATATATATATATATATATATATATATATATATATATATATATATATATATATACTGATCAGGCATATCATTAAAACCACCTCATTGTTTCTATATTTATTGTCAATTTCATTGGCTTTACCTATCATATATAAACACTTTGTAGTTCTAATTACAGACTGCAGTCCCTCTGCTCCTCATCATACTGTTCCATCTTCACCATGTTCTTCACGGGTCAGAACCCCCACAGCATCGCCAGAGGGCTGGTATTATTTGGGTGGTGGATCATTTTCAGCACTGCAGTGACACTGATGTGGTGGTAGTATGTTAGTGTGTGGTGTGCTGGGATGAGTGGATCAGACACAGCAGTCCTGCTGAAGTTATTGAACACCTCAGTATCACTGCTGGACTGAGAAAAGTCCACCAACCAGAAACATCAAGCCAACTGCGTTCTGTAGGCAGCGTCCTGTGACCACTGATGAAGGACTAAAGGACGACGACCTCAAACTGTGCAGCAACGAATAAGTTAATGTCTCTGACTTACATCTACAAGGTGGACAAAGGAGGTAGGAGTGCCTAATAGAGTGGACAGTGAGTGGACACAGTGTTTAAAAACTGCATCAGCACAGCAACAACAATAATCTTTGGATATTTTAACATGTGTATTAATGTTATTTATTCTATATATGTACAAAATTAACGTATATATTGAATGAACAATGATATATAGATTACAAACTAACATGGTTATAAATACACAGATTATTGTTAACATAGAGGCAACCCCTTTGTAGTCCATTAATCCCTAAAGTCCAGAACCCATGGACATCGCCAAGTTTCAAGCCTTGAGGTGTTTTAAAAGGCCTTTACTGCAGTCGCTTCAATTGCAACTTGTTTGTGGGTCTTTTTGCCTTCTGTGTTGTGTTCAGTATGTGAAAGGCAATACTTAGGTGACTCGACTTGACAGAAGCGATCGGGTTGTCTTTGCGGTGTGTTTTGGGTCATTTACCATCAGTACTGTGAAGCTCCATCCTATCAGTTTTGCAGCACTTGACTGAATCTGAGCAGAAAGTAGAGCTATATACACTTCAGAATTCATCCTGCTTCTTCTATCAGCAGCTGCATCATCAATAAACACCAGTGACCCAGTTCTATTGGCAACCAAACATGCCTATGCTTTATCACAGCCTTCACCACGTTGACAGGTGATGTGGTATGCTTCGGATCATGAGCCCTTCCTTTCTGCCTCTGTACTCTTGTCTTCCTGTCACATTCTAAAATAGGTGCTTGGATATAAAAAGAGCAGGCAGGAAAGGCCCAGTTCTTTGTGAGCAAGGGTGTCAAAAGTGCCTCAGCAAATAAAGCAACCGTTTAAGAACAACGGGTCTCTTACCAACCAATCTTAAGAAGAAAATCCTTATTAAAACTTAGACAGTTTCACAAGGACTCTGGCGTTCGCTGATGTTTTTTGTATATTTGGGGTTTCTTCTTATGTAAGATGTGAATATACACACAGCCAAGAACACAAAGGTGCAAACAAGTTTTAAGAACATGTCATGAATCTGATGTGAAGTTTTTTATAGGATTATAGAAAACAAATCTTGTGTGAACCTGTCCTGTTCTGTCTGTCTTCGTCCTTTTGTTTACATTCCCCCGTCCTTGCCACGTGGTTCTGTTTGTTTTGTCATGAACTCCTCCATTTCATTTTTTGTTTGCAGTTTTTGTACTTAGTGTTTTGTTTTCGTTTATTATTAAAGTACATTTTGTGTAAGCTTGTGTGTGTATGTCTGTCCTGCTTCCTACGTCTCGCCTGCTTCAGCCCAAGCCTGACAACATGCCTGTGACTTTCAAACTCTCAGACGGCTCTGCATTAAAACCAGCATATGTCTGTGACGGATGTGACAACATGGGCTTCGAATATTTTGGCAAACCATTGTCAATAAATACTTTACCCGCTTTGTCCACAAATACCAGTTAAGACTACAATGCACAGTGGAAGCCATTTGTCAACATTGTCCAGAAACAGACTTCTCAGAGCTAAAGCCAATGTGAAATGGACTGATGCACAGTGGGAACATGTTCTGTGGTCTGACGAACCAATATTTTAAATTGTTAAATAAATGGTTATCAAAAGGCAGCATCTGTCAACGCTTTTAATGTAATTTAGTACCAACAGACGTCATTTTGAGTCATTTCTTTTGGTCTGTTCGTCATAAAATAAAAATAGTATGGTTTGTCCCATTAAAGGTTTCCCTTCAAATGCCCAAATGTCACTGGGACCTCTGAATTACAAGGTAGAACATCCTTGTGAATGCATTTCTCTATAGCTGGCTTGATCAGTCCAACAGGAAACATGCTATTGCAAGCAGAGGCCTGTCTTAATAATGAGTGAGATATAAACAATGAACTGAAAAGAAACTGTCCATGGTATCACATTTTCAATAGTTATTTAACAGCTAAAAGCATTTAGTAGCACTGTGAGACATTCACGTATGCTTGCTGTTGCAGTTCAGTCGGTTTCCTATGGGTATGTTTTCGTTGTTTGTCGGTTTTCTGAAGACGACTTGACACACAAATTACAACAGGCTGTTGCCTTTCTATGGCACGACTGTGTCCACTACTTAGTAAGGCATGGAAATGTGTCATTACACACAACCTAGTCACAACTTAATTATCATGTTCCCATGCCTTATTAAACTGAGGCCACAGTTTAACTGTCTGAACTTAATCATCTTATTCCGACACTTCACAAAGTCATGGCCACCACTAAATTATGTCATGACCTTATTAACTTGTTCTTATAACATTGTGGCCATAATTTATTTATCGTATTATTTTGCATCAACTCCACTTACAAAGTAGTGGCCATGACTTGTTCCCATGGCCGTTAGGTTGCTGTACTGCATGTTGTAGTTGTTGTGGCCATGCATTCATTTTAAAGAGATGTCACCAACTGGACATTATGAGTCTGGCTTGTGAGATAAGTCTTAGCATACGTGTTAGGATGCGTGTAGAATTATATGTACTCATGTTCCTATTTTGACTATTTTAAAAGGATACCATAACATTAGGCTAGGAAAATATGTGTAGGACATAATGGAACACATTGGTTAACCACAGCGCTCCAATTAAGGACAATTTATAAAAAACTGACATCCATTATTCTGGTGGAGAAAAACAACTCAGAATCCAGAACTCATCTGGATGAATAATCACGCTCCAACAATCCAACAGGAAATGAAACAATGTTGTTTGGCCAGTGGCTAAAGAATAAATGACTCGAGAAGACAAGAGATGTTGTGATTAATCGCAGCAACATGTAGGCCGTATTGCGTCCAGAACAAACCTCTGCAGGGCGTCAAGGCTGCGGCAAACCTCTGCGAGGTGGACGGGCAGGAAAACCACCCTGCAGGGATATTGGATTGGAATGAAAACCTTCAGGCCAGAGCATTTGGAACGAAACTCTGCAAGAACATGGGTTGGCACCCCTGCTGCAGGACAATATAAATCCAACTCGAACCCCCATTTGTACACGCCGTTTTGTCACGCGCCATGTGCAAATTGGTTTTTGAATCCCTAAACAATAAAGAGCAGTACATATTCAACTCTCAGTTAGCCATTACCCAAACAAAAGCCTTTGAGAAATACTGTGATTTCCTTAAAAGGAAGAACCTATCAAATCAGCGCCCACACTACCAGGCCTGTAAAACCGTAATCACTTTGATTCTTCTGGCGTCGCAGAAAGATGCTTCAAATATCCAGCGGTGCGGAAAATCACCCAAGCATTACCTGGGCACACTATTTTTGTGCTCTTTAATCATCTGTCTGTTTTAGTTTGTCTTCACATGCGTTAAAGTCATAGAACGGAAAACTGTATTTATACTGTCATGTTATAAGTTCTGTACATAGAACGGACAAACTGTGAACCTCAAACACTGTTTTTCCTCCTTTAAATACAAATCCTGCACTGAAGGTGGTTTGAAACATGATTCTAATCAGATTTTGGTAGACGTGCCCCAGTCTGGATGCTTTGGTCGCTCAAATCGGATTCCAGTGCGTCATCTGCATCAATGTCAAATCAAGAGTGCTAGAATTAAAACAGCTTGGACCCTCGCCTTGACAGAGTGATTGTTTGGACGGTGGGATCATCATCACCAGCGTGACTACATCGTTACTGATGCTTGCATTATTGTCACAGAAACCCATGCAGATACTGTATGTTGCTAATATCTGGACACACAAATCAGATCTGATAACTTGCAATAACCATGTAAACAGTCGTCTCAAAAGAATCTGACTTGAGCAACAAATCCAGTTTACCTGCAGTCTGAACACAGGCAAAGAATCCTATATGTAAATGACTGCTCTTTTGATTGGCTGGCCTGCATTGAGGCCATTGTAGTGAATTGGCTTGCATGCCAATGAGTGTTTTTTGAGAGAAGGGGCCTGTGTCACAGGTTGAAGTCCCAGGGGAGAGTAGGGGACTCTTGCTTCTATGTTTTTTTGGTCCATATAGAAAAAATCTTTACCTTATGCTATGTCCAAAGAACAACTGGTGTAGTTAAAGGGCCAGCTAGAGCCCAGAATTCAGAGAAGCTCATATCGGCCAGAGCACTCTCCAGAGAGGTCTGGGTGATACTGTATTATACTGTATTGATACTGTATCTGTAAATAAACTCATATATCGTTTGTGTTGATTTTGAGTTTTCTGCATCATTTGAACACACCAGTGGTCGTTTACATTGTGTGAAAATACTTGAAGATACTTGTTTTTCATTGGACAGTTACAATATATATATATATATATATATATATATATATATATATATATATATATATATATATATATATTGCAGGTCAGACAGTGCCTGTATTAGACCATCTTCACAACATTGATACTGAATAAACAACAGCATCACACTGAAAAAGCTGTCCGCACTGAAACACCGCTTATAACTTCAATGTGAATGGGTTGACGGGTGAAGCAGCTAAATATATATGTAAATGTGCTGCTTTTTGTGACATCACAAAACCACTGAATTTAAAACAGGTCAGTCTCTGTACATGGTCTGTACGAACTGGAGAATTAATACTCTTTTTCGCGCCATTCATCACTGTTTAACTTTAAAAGAGTGAAAAAAATGATATAGGCCAGAGGTCGCTAACAGACGTTGTCCAATGCAGACCCAAAGCGATAAACTATTGAGAACGATTTAATGTTGACAGTGTATATGTTAAGCGGCTCAGCTTTTCTTGTCTTTACAGTATATGGGTTTTGCGGTACAGTAAACTTACAGACCAATTGCGTGCGCTGTAAGATCACCAAAGCCACCCCTCAGCCAATCAGATCTCAGCAGATTCGGGAGCACAAGGGCGAGATACAAAGCGAGAATCCACAGTCGGAATGTAAAGTGCACACACTCACACCTACGGGTAATTTAGAGTGACTGATCAACCTAACATGCATGTGTTTGGACTGTGGGAGGGAACCCACTCAGTCATGAGGAGAACATTCAAACTCCACACAGAACAGCCCGGATATCTCATATGTGTGTGAGAATCTGAGAAAGTTCAGCCCAGATTTATAGTCCTGGCTGGACATCCAAAAGCTCACTTCTCTCACTAAACACGAGAAAGTGTGAGAGAGCAATACAAGAGGGAGAGAAACTGTAAAGATGTGAAATTGAGTTAACAAGACTCCACGTTGTTTACTTTTTTCTCTAAATAAGCATGTTATGATGCACTTTTTTTTCAATAGCATTTTGAATGTAGCCCTTGTTTTTACTTGAAGTGATAAAAAAGTTATTAATTCAGTTCAGCATTTAAAACAATAATTATTAATTAAATATACTGAATTGTATTTGTAATTTGTTTTGTCTTTCAGTTGCTGATGACAAAATGCTGATATTAGGCTACTCCACTATACAGAATATGACTCTGAATCATAACACAAGTTAGAAATTATGAGGGCCCGGACCTGGGCCTGAGGAAATTTCCTCTATCTGGACCATACTGAATTCTAATTAAATACCCCTGATATAGACCCTTCTCTGGGCACTTGCTTGTAGGAGAACAGCATTTCTGAACTGATCTGTTTTTGCCACAGTAGAGAAAACTAAAAGCGTCTCCCAGAGGCAGACTCATTAAAAAAACTAATTGCAGTTGTTGTTGTTATCGGAGAGTACACTACGCTTCAAAGAACATTATCTCCGAGTACTTTGGCGAGAGAATTTGTTCTCACAAAGAAGACAATATTATTTTGGGAGTGAATTTTTTCTTCTTCAGCTCCTTCTGAGTGCTTCGTCACTGTTCTGGAGTCTTAAACCAAAGCTACCAATTAGCACCTCCGCCGCTGCTCGACTCTGCCTGCGCTGGGAGCACTACCATGAAAGCTTTGAACCTTCATTGCATTTGGTGGAATTCTTTGAACGAGGCTTTGAACTAAAGTTCCTCACCCACATCAATGGACACATCGGGCTCTGCTGAGCTCAGACAGGATCCGGTCTGCTGCTGCAGCGGCTGGGCCTGAGGAAAAGGATGCTGAGGGTGGAAGAAGGAGTGAAAGAGTGGGCTGGAGGGAGGAGGTGGGGTGTCCCGCTGGTCAGACGGGGGGTCCTCGCTAATGCCGCTGTCGCTGGGAGATGGGGCCCACGGTGGGGAGCCAGGGTCCGACGCACACTCAGACACGCGCAGCAGGGAGTCCAGGAAATGTATAGCTGCATCTTCACCCTCACACGTGAACTGCACACATGCACAAACACAAGCAATACTGTTACTTATGTGTGTCTAAAGGGGAATTACACCCATTTTTCAAAAATTATGTCATAATTCATAATAGATGGAAGATTTAAGCCATTTAGATCAGTTTGATTTAAAATGGTTTATTATGGAGACTCTTACAGACTCTCATTTCTTTACAGTGGTGTTGATGGGAACCAGGGGTTGCAACCATAACTTAAATATAGTCATTTTTTTACCATCCAACTGCTAGTGAACCTACACTACTGCTCAAAAGTTTAGGATCACTTTAGAATATAATTTTATGCAATATTCATGCAATTCACAAACAATACTGTCCATTTCACAATTAATTTACGTGTATCAGATGATTTTTAAAGAATAAAAATGTTTGAATTAAAGCCTATTTTTGTATAGAGGCTTATTTTGCATATAGTCCTATTATCAGCAATTCTCAGTCCTCTGTCTAAATCTCCTGGTATGGACGCCAATCCAAGTTAAGGATGTTATTGGGCTAATTGGTTGTTAGGACACTCTTGCTCAATTGTGATGCACAGCTGAAAAACATTCTACTAATAAGTGAGTATAAAATGGAGAACAACATTCTGGGTTAGTTTAGTATCTGAAGCATCAGCAGTTGATGGCTTGCTGACCGACTCACAATGACCAGAATGAAACAACTTTCTTTAGAGACCCGTCAGTCCATTGTTGTGTTAAGGAAGGAAGATACTCCATTGAAAACAAGAACATTTCATTGTGATCCCAAACTTTTGAGCGGTAGTGTAGATGTTGTCTGAGTTTGTGTATGTAACATTGATAACGGTAAAGCTAAAAAAAAAATACTGGTGCTATTTAGCCTCACAACAGCCCACACACAACGTACAGCCATGAAAGAGTTTTGCTTTATATGTTGGGTCTAAAGCTTATCTCAAAACTATCAAAAAACAAAGTTTTGGGAATGAGATAGCATATTGTTGCTGTCCAATGAAAAACAAGTAATTCCAAAATAGTAACTTTACAGGAGAAGCCAAAAACTGTCTTAACTTTCAATATGAGTCAATGGAACCAGATTTTTTTTCCAAGTGATTTCGAAGCATTACTATTGGTCCATTCATCATGGAATTTTTACATAATGAATACGGCAGCTGTTGAGTTCAAATGAAAATGGTCAAAAATGGAGATAAAGATAAATGTGAGGTACATAGCTACATTTATTCAACCATTTGTTTGAAAGTGTAAGATTTGTAGTTTACAACATACTAACATTAATTTAAACGTAGTATAAACATAGTTCAAGACTATTTCAAAAGCAGTCCAGACTGAAACACTTCTTATAACTTCAAAGAGGCTAATCTGCTGTAGGCAGAACAGATGAACATGTATGGAAATGTGTGGCCTTAGGCATCAGGCAGCATATTTATAACCAAATGTTTAAAGAAGTAAGATGTATGTTTTTAAGTTTAAAACACATAAACACGAATCACCACCATTGCCTCTGTGAATTCTCAGGAAGAAACCACGTTCAGCAGCAAACCAACAAGTGATATGAACAGAAGAAAAACAAGAGCTAACATTGGAGTTGCTTTTCACTGCTGGAGATGCTCTGGCGAGTGAAGCGATTAAGTTTGATGCTGAACTCGCAACACTTCTTCTAGACTGGGAAGTAAGCAGCTGTAGTGCTAACACTGAGGAGGGACTGTGCATTTCCTTGTTTCTTACAATAGGGTTGGATACCATAACTTTATGTGGCCTGTTGTTTGGAGTATGAATTTGACAGGTTGTGTCACCTTACACATTTCTCCTTTTATAACTTTCAGAAAAGTAGCTTTACAGTTTTCCCTATTAAACTCTTCAGACGTCTGGTTCCTATCACCACCACTCTGCTGCATCCTGAGGCTATAATTTCTGCTGAGCAGAGCACTGTATGTACTTCAACTGGTTTGCTTCTGTCTTAACTACTTCATTATTGAGATATATTGAAAAATAGACAGATTCCAGTCTTAATTGAAGATGAGCATGTGCATGTTTTTTTCTGTAAAGCATTTAAAAAAGAATTTAATACACAAACTTGTTTGTTCTTCCTGTATGGACACTAACTTCTTAATTAGATCAAAAACAGGTCCAAAAGTATGCAGACCCCCAATGATCTAAGCATTTTGCTTCGTTGCAGTGCATGCATTGCTGACGCGGGCATTCAGTTGCTCATATACGTCTTACATAAACTTCATAGAAAAGCACTGCAGATAGAGCGGGATGTTCCGGAGCAGTCGGACATAAGCCTTATGTCAATAGGCCTAATGCCAAGTGTGGGTTAGAGGGGAACAAAGACCCCAGCTGCATTCTCAACCATCCCAGACAGCATATGGCCTGTCACACATTTAAAATGTATCCCTAAATCCAACCTGCAAATGTTAATATAAAAAATTGAAGATGAAATGTAATGTGTGTAAGTTATGGCAACATGATAAACTCAGCCAATGAATAGAACATGCTGAAAAATATGAGCTCCCTGCGTTCAGACGTTTGCAAACAACTCTACACGCATGTTTAGACCCAAGGGAACACATATGTGCAGTCACACACAGAAGTAGGTCAGGCGCTTCTAATGAGCCGTCACTGAGCTCTAATTGAAGCATCTTTGGCTCCTTCATAGTGCTCGCACTGTGAGTACGTGTGAGGGGCTGAGGAACAGAACGCTCCGCCCACTCCTCAAACTCTGAAGAGCTGCCAGTGGAAGAACTTGTTTTGCTCGAGGGGCGATACATAGCATGACGGACTTTTTGGAATGAAAGGGAATTGGAGGATCAAAAACGAGACCCAAATCTGTACAGGGCTGTGTGGTGTGAACTTCACCCGATGAAAACAAGTCAGTCTGCTACTGGGTCAGACATGTCATGTGCTATGACACTCACACTTTGATCTGTGATTGGCCAGCCTGGGTTAGTAAGGCCATCGACTGGTCCCTCAGGAAGACAGTTCCCATCAGGCTGCTCCAGGAAGAGATCTAAGAGTTCCATTCCAGTGAAGCTCTGTTAGAGAGAGAGGGAGAGAGAGAGAGAGAGAGAGAAAGAGAGAGAGAGAGAAAGAGAAAGAGAGAGAGAGAGAGAGAGACTTGAACTTTAGATACACTATTTAGTTCCTTAAAAACAACCTTGTACTTCCACTAACTGGCCACTTTATTAGAAACACCTACCTTGTACTTATACTCACTGGCCACTTTATTAGAAATATCCACCTTGTACTTCCATTTACTGGCCACTTTATTAGAAACACCTACCTTGTACTTCCACTCACTGGCCACTTTATTAGAAACACCTACCTTGTACTTCCACTCACTGGTCACTTTATTAGAAAGGCCTACATTGTACTTTTACTCACTGGCCACTTTATTAGAAACACCAACCTCGTACTTCCATTTACTGGCCACTTTATTAGAAACACCTACCTTGTACTTCCACGCACTGGTCACTTTATTAGAAACACCTACCTTGTACTTATACTCACTGGCCACTTTATTAGAAACACCAACCTTGTACTTTCACTCACTGGCCACTTTATTAGAAACACCAACCTTGTACATCCACTCACTGGCCACTTTATTAGAAACACCTACCTTGTATTAATACTTACTGGCCACTTTATTAGAAACACCTACCTTGTATTTCCACTCACTGGCCACTTTATTAGAAACACCTACCTTGTATTTCCACTCACTGGCCACTTTATTAGAAACACCTACCTTGTATTTCCACTCACTGGCCACATGATTTTCCTTACAGTCAGCAAATCAAATGATAGCATGTCTAAATTGGTATTTTGGAGTCTAAGGTAGGCAAATCAGAATGAGCTGTTGGTAGGGACGATTCTATCCTCCCAAAATATTGTTAAGGAAGCATTGAAGATATTGATGGGAACACTTCCTACAAGTTGTCATTACATGTTTTCTTGTTTTGTTTTTCTTTCAGATCTGTGAAAACTGTTCTTAGAATGTAAGTAAAAAATAATTCATGGCAACAAGTGCAAATGTCATTGCTGTCCAAAGGAAAACATGTATCTCAGTTTTGTCGACTTTACATTGTGGAAAACTTTTATGATGAATGGACCAAGAGAAATGCTCCAAAACAACTTGGTAAAAAAAATCTGGTTCCATTGACTTACAGTAAAGGTAAAGTAGGTTCTTCCCCTCTTCTGTAAAGTTGTATTTTTTGGAATACATGTTTTTCTTTGGACAGCGACGACACTACACATGTGCCTCGCTAAGAAAGTGACATTAAAGATAAAACTGACTCCAGTTTCTTTAAGATGCCATAGAGTGTAAAACTGTATTTATATTAGTGTAGTTGAATAAAGAGAGTTCAGTACATAGAACTGACATACTGTGAACCTCAAACACTGTTGTTCCTCCTTCGAATACAAATCCAGCATTTACAAAAGAGGGCAGTAAAACAGGGCAATTCCAGAATCCAAGCCTGTTCTGTAATAGTCCTGACTCCACCCAAAATTACACCTCTTAAATTCACATATCAGAATCAGAACCAGAATCATTTATTTTGCCAAGTATGTCACACATACAAGGACTTTGTGAGGCACACATGTATGACATGTGACAGTAACAGTATTACACTAAGAGAAAGGAACAAGAATAGATACAATAAATAGAATAAACAATAATATAATTATGCAGAGTATGTAGAGCCAGGAAGGGTGCTAATGAGCGTAACAATGCTTTACTGAACAGATATATATAAATCTGTGCTTATATGTGTACAGATATTCTACACATATGTGCGTAGGCATATAAGAGCTATTCTTTACTGAATAATATACCAGCTCAAATATATACCAGCTCGAGTTCCAGCCTAGCCGGAAAGAACAACTACGGAACAACAGCACAGGCGGATTATACATGTAGAAATCTATCTTTTCAGACTAGGGGAGGGGAAGTCAGCAGTTTTTACATCCTTTCCAATCATCTCTCAGTGGACATGACTGATCCTCATCCTAAAATGAGGCTGAAGTCGACTTAATCAAATGATGTTTAGTGCCTGTCTGTTTTTGTTCATGTTGTTCTGTCATTGCCCTGTGGTTTCTGTTTATGTTTGACATGTGCTCCTTGTCTCCGCCCTCTTGTCCCACCCTTCACATGCTCTGTGTTGTCTCCCTCGTTAGCCCCAGGTGTTCGTTATTAGTTGCTGTTATATCCCTGGTGTTTTGTCTTGGTCTATGTCAGTGAAAGCCTTGTTACCTGATCGTTGGATTCTTGTTCTCCTTGTTACTGTTTTTATTTGTAGATCAGTCAGTGTTCTAGTTTCTTGTTTTCTTTTGTTGTCTTGTTAGAGTTTTGTGTTTTTGTTTCTTAATGAACGGCTTGCGCCTGCATCCTGCCTCCTTGACTCTCCGTACGTGACAGTTCCACCTTTTTTGTGAGCTTCTGTTTTTATTTTGATATCAGGGCACAATCAATATCGGTAAAGAATGATAACAATTTCTAATTCAGAGCTTATCCAAACACCCCACTCCCACTCCGACCACCCCAACCCACCAGACCCTGTTCTGTTCAACCTTAAAAGCTGCTTTTTGTGTGGTCGCCAGCAGACTGCATAAAAATGTACTTTTTGAGGCTGTGAGTAGGATGTCAACTCTTTTCATATCCTTTTCAAGGAATTCTGAAGTGGTGTCATCGTTGTTTGTCTGTAAACAAGGCTGGAATGGCATAACATTCTAGGGCCAAATGACACAGTGTAAAACCGCATCTAGGCAAAAATGAAAAATCTCCAAGACCAAAGTCACATATCTTCTGCGTAGGCTATCAGAGAACAATTTCAAACACTGAATACGTTTATTCTGTGGTACCTTATCATGTGTTGCAGCACTCAAGAACCTCAGTAGTTAACCTGCAAAGCCTGCACACTGCCAAACTGCACCACCCCCCAGTCTGAGTGGAACTCACTGTTCCTGGTTTTCCTGGTTTAGTCGCTTCTTCACATCGAGCCTTGATATCTGCACATCATTCGTGCAATTTGTGTTGTATTGTTTTACAGTCACGATCAACTAAACAGCTACAGCCCAACAAATACAACCACAGCCCGAAGTTACGCTTCCCAAACACCACCATCCTCTTTTAAAAAGGAGAAACGAGAGACAGAGAGAGAAAGAGACTTTTACTAATGACCCTATGAACTGTACTAAAGGTTGTCCAGCTGTAAAGAAAGTAAAATCAGACCAAAGATTACACACTTTTAAATATCTGTAAAAATAACCTGTCTATTAAAGTCCTTCAGAGTAATAACTTAGTCATTACCCAGAATATCTTACTATTCATAGAGAGAGAGAGAGAGAGAAATAGAGAAATAGAGAGAGATCATGTCTATAAGTCCTTCAGAGTAATAACACTGGATTAGTCATTACCCAGAATATCTTACTATTCATAGAGAGAGAGAGAGAGAGAGAGAGAGAGAGAGAGAGAGAGAGAGAGAGAAATAGAGAGAGATCATGTCTATTAAAGTCCTTCAGAGTAATAACACTGGATTAGTCATTACCCAGAATATCTTACTATTCATAGAGAGAGAAAGAGAGAAATAGAGAGAGAAAAAGAGAGAAAGAAAGAGAGAGAAAAAGAGAGAAAGAGAAAAAGAGAGAAAGAAAAAGAAAGTGAGAGAAAAAGAGCAAAAGAAAAAGAGGGAGAAACAGAGAGAGGGAGAAATAATGAGAAAGAGGGAGAAACAGAGAGAGAAAGAGAAAAAGAGAGAGAGAAAAAGAGAGAGAGAAAAAAAAAGAGAGAAAGAGAAAGAAAGAGAGAGAAAAAGAGAGAGAGAAAGAGAGAACGAGAGAGAGAGAAACAGTGAGAGAAAGAGAAAAAGAGAGAACGAAAGAGAAAGTGAGAGAAAAAGAGCAAAAGAAAGAAAACGAGGGAGAAACAGAGAGAGAAAGAGAAAGAGAGAGAGTAAAAGAGAGATAGAAAGCGAAAGAGAGAGAAAAATAGAGAAGGAGAAAGAGAGAGAGAAAGAGAGAAAGAAGGAGAGACAGAGAATAACAGAGAGAGAAAGAAAGCGAAGGGGAGATAAAGAGAGAGAGAGTGAAATAAAAGAGAGAGAGAAAGAGAGAGAGAAAGAGGAAACTATATAGAGAGAAATACAGAATGCATGAAGAACAGGAAGAAAAGAAAAAGAGAGAAAGAATAACACAGAGAGGAACACTGAAATAGCAATAAAGAGAGACTGTATACGAGATAAACGGAGGAAGAGAAATAGAGAGAGAGCATGAGAGAGAAATAGAGGAAGAGAGTGTAACTGAAAAACAAAGACAGAAAGGTGTGTGTAAGAGAGAGCGAGAGAGAGAGAGGAATGAATCATAGCAACAGAAGAAGAGAAAGAGTGAGACAACTAGATGAAAAGAGAAATAGACAATGCACGAGAAAGAAATAAGACAAGAAAGAGAGAAGGGGAAATAGCATGAGATAGATAGAAAGAAAGAAAGAAAGAAAGAAAGAAAGAAAGAAAGAAAGAGAGAGAATCATTAAAACAGCAACAGAGAGAAAGTGTATAAGAGAGACAGATGAAGAGAAAGAGAGAAACAGAGAGAGCATGTGAGAGAAAAAAGGAAAAAGTGATGTCAGCAGAGGAAAAGAAAGAGAGAGACAACCAGAGAGAAGGAGGAATAGACAAGGCACGAGAGAGGAGGAGAAGAACAGAGAGATATAAGAGAAAGAAACAGAGAGTGTAAGACTAAATTAAACAGACAAAGGGTGAAAGAGAAACAGAGAGAGAGAGAGAGAAAGGGAGTGAGACGAAGACAGACTGCATTTATCAGTGGAGTGAAACGCTCGTTCACCTTTAGAGTTCTCTTATCTGAAAGTGAGAAAATGATGAAACGATGGGAGAGTTGTGATTGTGGGGTAACTCCTCTGAGAGCAGGACGCTGGAAACCATACGCTCTGAAATCACAGCCTTTTCTCTCGGGCCTATACCTGAACCCCTCAGCCCTTAATAGAAACCTCCTATTTACTGCAGCTCACAGAAGGACTGAGAAAATGAGCCAATCACTTGCAGAGAGACAGCGAACGCAGAGGAGAGAGGGAGAAAGGAGGAGAACAGATCTTCTCTTCTGACACGTGTCTGCTCTCATTGCCTTCACGGTGCATTTTTATTTTTTTTGGCGCAATAATATAAAATATTTATTTGACAGCATGGGGCGTCTGCACGGATCATTACTGTGACATGCAGGGGGCCTAAAGCTGACACAAGGCTCCGCACGACAGCTGTCACTTATGTCTTAATGTAGGTGACATTAGAGTGTCAGAAAAGTGTGAAATATATCACTTAACATATAATAAAACTCATGACATCATTCAGGACTCACAAAACAAATGGAAAAACCTTTATTCCATCTCACGCTATATATTCATATTGCACATGTATGACATCATCCTCTTTTAACTACACACAAGATCCCCACTGTGAAGATACCATGGGGAATTATATTTTGGGGGTCGTTTCTTCACATAAAACCTTTATTTTTTGTGTACTTAAAAATAAATATGTTTCAGAATATGTGAGGACACTAGGTTTTCGTGACCTCCAGGCAATTGTGTAATGTGGTCAGTGGAATACATGCATTGGGAATACGTATTCAGAATACTGAAACAATAAGTATTCAGAATACTGAAACAATAAGTATTCAGAATACTGAAACAATAAGTATTCAGAATCCTGAAACAATAAGTATTCAGAATCCTGAAACAATAAGTATTCAGAATACTGAAACAATAAGTATTCAGAATACTGAAACAATAAGTATTCAGAATACTGAAACAATAAGTATTCAGAATACTGAAACAATAAGTATTCAGAATCCTGAAACAATAAGTATTCAGAATCCTGAAACAATAAGTATTCAGAATACTGAAACAATAAGTATTCAGAATCCTGAAACAAAAAGTATTCAGTCCAAGTTATATTTTGTAAGCAGTACTGTTTTCACAATACAGTATTACTTTAAAATACATATCCAATAAACCAAATACCTTCAGTGCTTGTTTCTGAACCTCATTTAGAATCAGTGCAGGGCAGTTTGCTGCCATGCCTGTAGGTCAAATTCTTAATTCAGCTAATGGCTTCTTTACAAACACTGAAGTTTTTTACTAAAGCGATGACTGAGTGAGTGTGTTTACATGCATATAATGATCTGATCATGATTGGATTTCAGTTGCAGTTATCATAATCAGTTATGTGATCATGTAAACAGCATCCTATGTAGAAATATAATAATGAAATCTGATGAGAGCTGTTTTTTTAATCAGTAATCAGATTTCTCAGTGCATGTATACACCTTACTCTAATTGATTTATTTCGGTTCTCTCAGTCTGCAATAAAAATAGGCCGCAATAACAGAAACAAGCAAGAATCGTTTAGTACAGCAACCCTGAGATGGCAATAAAATACTTTTAGAGCGAAGCTGAAACCAACTACGTCTTAGCTGAAACACATTCCTTGATGATCAAGTGATAAATGATCAACATTTAAAGGCCTTGATAATATTTCACCAATTATTTTTTAAAAATCGACATAATCAAACGATTACACTGTAAACAAAATGTCATTTTTCACAGTGGAGATAATAGGAACTAGACATCCGAAGCATCCATAGCTTATAAAGTCTTCATAAAAAGTCATTACATACTGTATAAATGCTTATGAATTCATTGCTTGATTGTTGAGACATAATAGTTTTAAGGTGTGCTTGTAGTGGAGGGGTACATGCTGAGTGTTATATGGCAAACTAATCTAAAATAAATATATATATTTTAGATTTATTACTATTTTACTGTTGGCAACATTGCATATAAAAATGCATATAAAATAGCCACGGGTGTAGATTTGCTCTTGACATTGGTGGGGACCTATGTGTCTGCGCCCCCAATATTCCTGTTTTTTTGGGTTGCTGTTGTTTTCTCTTTGCTCTGTGATAAAACGATAAAGGACTGATGTACTACATACGCTATTCTGTGTGCTTTTAAACTATTCGGTATTACAATTCATAATTTAATTTATGAATTATATAATGTTAAATTAACTGACAGTTGGTTTGTTGTGCAGTTAATTTCCAAACTATGTTATTCATAGCTACAGACGATGTTAGCCTGCTGTATGCTGTGCACTAGAACCTAGCACTGCCATTAATGTTATTATGATGGACTCATTTCATTAGTGAACTCAACTTTAAGTGACTTACATGTTTATTTGAAAAATTGTTCCTTATGTCCACCCATGCTGCACCTGAGTCTTGCACAGTGAGTCTCACATATGACTGGAAAGCTTTTCTTCCAGTTTTGGTGCTGCTAACAACCAAACACAGCTACAGAGTCTCAGGTGACAGCAGGGAAAGCACAGCCAATCACACTGACCATATGTGTTACGGGGAGATAGGACTCCAGTAGAGAACCTGATTTAACCCTTTCTGCTCCTCTAGGTTAATGAGACGTTGACAGATGAGGTTTTTCTTTTGGAAGGTATAAAATTACTGGTGGGAACAATTCAATAATCACTGGATATTGGAGGGGACACATTACTTCCACCCATGCTTATTCTACACCCTTGGACTTTTGGGTAGTAAATATAATATGTATTGTAGACATTGTGACCCCCGGTTCCTATCAGCACCACTGTAAAGAAATCAGAGTCTGTAAGTTTCTCTGTAATTAATCACTTCACATCAAACCATTCAGAATTTCGTGAACAGCTGGCTGCATCCCCCTTTCCACTTCAGCAGTGATGTGAAGCAAACTCGTGACATAAGTTTACACTAAATGTAATAACTCCTACCCAGAAACTGAGAAAAGCTGATGCTATAACTGCCACAACTGATTTCTGGTCAGAGGTTTGCTTCCATATATTACAGATCATCTGTCCAATGGGGGTAACTCCCATTTCTGGGAATAGGAAAAGGAAAGTAGTCAAAGCTTTCTCTGAATCCCATGAGAAATTCTGCTACAGCATCTAAAGAGAGATATTGTTTTTCTTCTCGATTTGGTCAGAATGGACTGAATTTGAGGTAAAATGGGAGAAAAAGCCCTTGAAGGCAGGAAGAAAAGGTTTTTGGCACTTGGGGACATTTTTCCAGACTGGAAGCTTTTATTTACTGAGAAAAACACGATATTCAAACAGTATTAATACAGTAAGTATTGCTTTTACATACGTGTTTATTTAACTCTTTTCAAGCTTCTCCTTGTGGAAACAACCCAGTATTATTTACAGTTCTCATCTAATACCTGCTTTGACTGCTCAGTACTTCATTAGGCTAAATCAAGATTGGAGCAGAACTGAGTACATTCAAACAAAGGTTAGGGGTCTGGTCTTTTTAACCAGAAGGTCGCTGGCTCGATCCCCTAAACCATGGGTCACTAATAGGCGAGCCACGGTCTTAGTCCAAACCAATAAACTATTGAGAATGATTTAATTTTGACTGTGTTTATTTTAAGCGGCGGAGCTTTACTTGTCTTTACGGTATACGGGCTTCACTGTGAACCTAAGGTGCTCCTCAGCCAATCAGATCTGTGCACACACAGACGAGGTACGAAGCGAGTCAAAGAGAATAACGCACTAAAAACAGAAAACTTAACAGTGAAAACTGGCTGTTTAACCTGAATTGAAGTCGCTCGTCTAGTTTTGGAGAATACCGCTCTGTAAAACCAACATGTCACTTTGTGAAGCTGAGTTAACAAGAAGACACACATTTTATTTACTTTCTCTATAAATAAACACTTTAAGATGCATTTTTTTAAAAATGTAGCCCTTGTTCTTACTTAAAGTAAAGAAAAAAATATTTGGAGCTTTTTAAATAATTAATTCAGTTCAGCATTTAAACAGTAAATTTACGGAAATATACTGAACGGTATTTATAATAAGTTTGTCCTTCAGTTGCTGATGGTATAAGATGCTGATACCAGGTAACTTTAATATACAGGATATGGCACTGAATCATAACACAAGTTAGAAATGATGACAGTCTGGACCTTGGCCTGAGGACATCTCCTCTAACTGGACTTTACTGAAGTCTAGTTAATAGCCCTGTCCTAGACCAACAGAACACAACTAAGGTGCCCTTTAGCAAGGCACCTAACCCCCAACTACTCCCCGGGCGCTGAGGATAGGGCTGCCCACCACTCCGGGCAAGTATGCATACTGCGCCCTGGTGTGTATGTTCACTAGTGTGTGTATATGTGGATGTGTCACTGCAGAGATGAGTTAAATACAGAGGTCAAATTCCACTGTGTGCAAAATACAAGTAGTAATTTATGAATTTTATTCTATCTAGATTCAAGATTCAAGATTCAAGAGTTTTATTGTCATGTGTACAGCAGAACAGACAGTTACACTGTACAATGAAATTCTTACTTTGCTGCTCCTCCATTCACCAATAGATAAGATAACAAATAAAAGAAATAAAAAATATATATACAAAATATACAAAGTATAACAATATAAGTTGAAGTAGATAAAAATATTTTTATAGTTAAAGAATAAAAAATAAAAGTTATGTGTGCTTTTATGTGCAAGTATGAAGAGCACTCCTACGATCCTAAGATCTACTCCTTTCCAAATAAGATATTTATGCTACTTTGTATCGTAGTTATGTTTATTTACATCTGTTCTAAACATATCTGGTGTTTGTACTGGTGAAAATACACTTATTGCTAAGATAAAGGGTTTTAAGTGGCGATTGGGCCCGGCTAAACTACATCAAGGGCTTCAGAGGAACCGTAATGGAGCAACAAACTAGAGATTACAACATGCTCCTCATGAGGGCTGATGAAACCAGTCTCGCAAACAGAATAAGGTCATAGCAAACAAGGTCCAGGTGTACAGACAATCTTCAGCACTAATTCAACAGTGCTCTTTGATCTGGCTTTGCTTCACTTAGGGTTAGTTGTTTACTGCTAACTGCTTCTCCAGCTCCATGTGATGAATACTGTACAGCACTCACACTGTGTTCTTCTGTCGGTCGAGCAGAAGTTCAGTAGATTGGTGAGCATTTTTCTATCCTATTCATTCTCTATGGGGAAAAAAATCCAGAAATAATCCTTTGTTATCCAGAATCCGTGTATCAAAAAGTATATTGTGATTTTTTTTTATTTTAGGAAAATCATCTAAAATACAGTGTTAAAAATATGCATAGGTTTGCTAATTCTGTCATCAGCAGTTATTTGTTTGCTTTGGAGCGGAAGAGTCTAATGGCTGAAGACAGATGGCCACACTGCTATCTAGTGGTCGGAGGTTTAAACTGAAGCACTGTCTGCCACTGACCTTTGGATGTAAACTAATAATTAAAAGTCAATACTGTGTTTTTAAAATTTATACAGTATCACAAAATATAATACTGCAATACTGAGGTGAAGATAAAATTGTGTTTTATGGCTAGTGACTAAAATAGTTAATGGAAAAAAATACTTTACTTGGTAAAAAACTTTAATATTATATATTGTATATATTGTATGTATTGTATAAGTATCTCAAAAAAGAGGGCAAAACCATTCCTCACTTTCAATGCAAGCTAATATAAAGAGATTTTATTCCAAGCAACGTTGGAGCATTTTCTCATTGTCCAATCATCATGGATGTACGCAATGTAAAGGACAGCTAACTTTCTTTAAAAAGGTTTTTAGACTCGCACACGGCCCTTTTTTAAATTCACCATACAATGCACATTTAGTTCCTTCGTCTAGTATTCAGTTTAAATAATTTTTTTTAAATTAAAAATATATATATTTTTTTTAAAAACTTAAAAATATACCTTTTATTTCGATTAAAAATGTATATTATACAGTATTAATAATACATCCACCAGTGGAAATGGCCACTAAGAGGACTTGCAGAAACGTGTTAAAGCAGTGTTTCTTAAAGAGGCCTTTCACACTTTCACACTTTCCGAGTTTAGAAACGACGAGTTCAAGAACCATCTTTTCTTACTAGCTTTTCCACATGAAACTAATATCATTCTGCTTTTTCAAGCTAACTGCAGAAAGCTTCCACTTAGTCTAATCACACTGTCAGCTTAAAGAGCAAAACACTTAGAGAGGCTCAACATTAAAACACATTTTGTGTTCTTCTCGCTTCAGCACACCCGACTGAGCCCATTTGCTAATTACCAATTCCTTTTACACTCAGCTCAACTCAGCTACTAAACTGTTCCCAGTTTGGCTAGAAGGTTCTTCCACTGCCATAGAACCTTTAAATTATGAGGATGTTCTTTAAAATGTTCTTCATTCTTGAACATCCAAGTAACAACAATGGATTTTTGGTGGTTCTTTTTAGGAGGAATTCCAACAATAAATGTTTAAGCTGTAAACAAAGCCATTCAGAGTGGTTTAATATGAAATGCTCCTTTTTAGAGAAAATGATGCCAGAATTGATGACAGTGGTGGCGATGGGAACCAGACATCTGAAGTGTTTAATACCAGTAATAGCGTCCTCCCTATTGGATTCCCCATTGCAGTCCCCAAAGATAAGTTATTTTTGTCAGGTATTAGTGTATTTTATCAAATTTAAGGCACATGTAGGTTCACTGGTGGTTTTTAATGGTAAATAAAATGGCTTTTACTTTTAGTATTGCTGGTTACTATCACAACCACAGTAAAGAAATCTCAGTCGTAAAGTTTCAACAACAAACTACTTCACATCAAACCATTCTACATGACTCTTTTTACATGGCACGGACTGAATTATGCAGATTGTTTGTTTTAATCATGAAATTCTCCCTTAAAGAAACCTCTCTGGAGAGGTTCTCTATGAACCCAACTTGAAGCAGGGAGCAGGGAGTACTTGAGCAGGAAAACATGCTGTACTATTAATCTATAACATAAAACTCAATATTAAATTTTTCAGCCAGTCGAGACTCAGAAAACAAACAACACCATAAGCTCTGGCAAGCTTATCTTGGGGATTTTACTGAGTGTAAAGGTTATAAAGAAAGATACAATAAAAAGTACAATACCTTGTCAGAAAGTAGAGCCATTTAGGCAGCAGTACTATCCGTGAATGTCACTTACAAACAGACATCCGACGAGATGAGGATTGTGAATTATTCCAGGTTTTCTTGGCTTTAGCTCTTAGTCTGTTTCCCTCTAGGTTTGACCTGTTGAATTGTGCTATAGGTCAAAGTCTGGAACACCAGATTACCTCCATGTGATTGACATGGGGATTCCTGTGCTATTGGTCAAAGGGCTGTGACTGACAGATTACCTCATGCTTTTCAGAACCATGGGAGTTATTTGCCATTGGCTGATGATTGCTTTATCTATTCCACAGACAGTAACCCAGACAGAGGCAATAAAGGCTGAGCTCATCTTTTTTCCTGGAAGCTGGCATTTATTGAAACCTCATAACACAATTCAGAAAGCGTGTGTTAATTCAGTTATACAAAAGAAAGACTACTCAGGCCTGTGAATTAAGCCTAAGAGGAACATCATAGGCCTAAATCCTTCCGTCTGTTACTATACATCTGTATCTATCAGTAAGCATGTGATTAACAGGAGAACATTGATAAGTCTTTATGGCATTGATAAGTCACTTATTGCATTTCTGTTGTTGTCACCATGACAGAGTTCTGTTGACATTCAGAATAGCAACTTCTATTAATATTTTCATAGATGGTTGTGTGAGACGTGAGTCAGGAGCTAAAATGCAGTGTGCGTGAGCTGCTGCGAGTCGCCCCCGGAAGCCTGAGCAAGTCATTCAAATGTCAGAGGCACTGGGTCTTCTTAGGTGGTTTTGTTTGTTGAACCATATCATATTAACATCACATGCGCAGCCTCAAAAAGAAGAGAAGACTTAATGTTTAGGTCTCAAATGAAAAAATCAATATAATACTTATAAGATGACCTTAGAAGACACACCCTTTAAATAATGTTTGAGTGAACTCACTATGAATTCTCTTTTATCAGTTTCATCCACTCAAGGAAGGGCTCCAAAGAACAGCCCACATTACAAAATGTTCCTCCACACATTGCATGTAATTACAGATTTGCACCAGAGAGGTCTCCAAATCTACAAATTTTGCAGCTTTTAAAGAACATTTTTTTGGAAACAAGATGTTTGAGTATTCATTTAGTTTATATGGATGTCTTTTCTTTCTTGTTCTGTGGTTTTCTGGTGTTTTTGTTTGCTCTTTATAGATGGGGATGTAAGAGGACGTCCATTACATTTGGATATAAATGGTAAACTGACTGTTGTGAACAAGGTAGAAGTATAAACACATTGGGTGTGTCTCAAAACCTAGTGAGTGTCTAAGTAGGCTGTCTATGTAGGCAGCTGTTTAAGTAGCAGTGTTCTGTCTGACATCTCTCCTCATAAACAGATTACTGAGACGCTCTAGTTAGAGAGCAACTGCGTCACACGTTGTTCCAGCCCACTGCAGCACGCGACCGGTGTTTAAGCTAGATGCTAAGCTACCAGCCGGCTATTGAAAACAAAACTGCTTAATGGTCAACGACTCGTTACAAATAAAGTGCTGTTTTGTGTGATTACATAACAAGAAACACATTAAATCACCAGAAAGAATCAAAATAACTTATATTAGTAGTTACATTAGCTAGTAGCTCCGCTTTTGTCCGCCATGTTGGGGTAAAGTTCTGCCTGTGTTGCATCATGGGATTGGCTTAGCGGCTGAGGAAGCGTTTGATGCTTTCTTAAAATCAGACCAATAAAAGGTCTCAGTAGACAGCATGTTTAAGGTATGTAAGTATTGGGACAGCCTACATGTCGGGAGCGCATACTATGACGTAAAAGGCTGCCTATGTAGACCCTCACTAGGTTTTGAAACACACAATATATACCTATTTAGGTATATTTGATCCTACATGGTGTAAGCACTTCCTCCCAGCGCCTGCAGAGGTGGCAGTCTCCAGAGTACTAGGTATCTCTGAACACACACGCACACATCCTCATGCACATGCTCAAACGCTAATCACATACACCTGCTACCCATCACAGCCCACAGCAGCGGCTCATTAGCACAGTCTTTATAGGACTGTTCGTTCATTACACATGGTTTCATGGTAATGTATGACTGTAGAGCAATAAGAGGAAAAAATTACGTTTTTCAGCTTTTTCAGGACGAGTAATTATCTTTATTATTAATACTATAAACACATATCACATACTATACTACTGTATACTATACATGCATACTATACTACATACTATACTATACTATACATGTATACTATATACTGTACTGTACTACACTATTCCATACTACATACTATACTGTGTATACAGGTTACCATCTTAGTACATGACTTACTGCACACTCTGTATGCATAACTTGGGTGTGGCTTCAAGTCAGGAAGGTAAGAATGTTCTACAAACTGTCCCAGCGTTCATTCTTATCATGTCTTCACTGTTATCACAGAGCTGGCAGGCTGTTAAACAGCATATACCCTCCCTGCGTTCTCAGCAAAGAAGTTTTCCTGCTTCATAATCTCATGATTTCATTTTAGTGCAATCATTTCTTATCAGGTTTTCTGTGGGTCGATATTTGATCACCAATTTTTGATATGAGTCATTCTGGATGCACATTTTATTATTTATAATTCTCTACATTTTATAGCTTTCTTAATTATTATGAAACCATATACAGCTCTGGTCATCATTTTGGACATATCTAACATTTTTTATTATTTAAAGTTAACCTAGAAAGCAAACTACCATCATATTTAAGTCATGTTTTATATATTTATGTATTATACAATATGTATTTTATAATAATAATAATAATAATAATAATAATAATAATAATAATAATAATTATTATTATTATTATTATTATTGTTATTATTATTATTATTATTACATATTATTATTACTGTTATTTTTGTTTTTGTAGTTGTGGAAAACCTAATTTACAAACTTGTAAATAATGATTTTAAACCATTGTTTACAGTAAAAAAGGTTTTACAAGGATATTAAACATTTTTCATATTAAATACAGGATATTAAATATTTTTGTTGTAATTAAAATTGTTTTAATATCTTTTTCATTTTGATCTTTAAGTTTTTTATTGTTGCATATTTAGTAGTTAATTTTGGACTTTTCCCCATAAACAGTTGGCACTCTTCCTTAAGTCGCACATACATATTACCCAAATAAGCTTCTAATCAGTCAAAAAGATTAGCATATTTGTTTAGTTCAAGCCACTTGCACAAGCTGAAGCTAGAGTTCACACAGAGGACTTTGTTTTTATCAGAGTTCAAAAATCAATGATTTTTCAATCAATATCAAGGGTTTCTGTCTGTTAACACAGTCTCTGAAGCTTAAGAGTCTTCTCATGTTTGTGTTTGAGGGTAGCTGTGAAGCTTGCTCTATGAGAGCACAATGTCTTTAAGGCTTAGATCAGTTTTATCTTTACAGCGTTTTATCACTACAGGCAAGACTGTATCAGGAGGGCAGTGCGGGCTGTATTGATCAGTGATCCATTGAACCAAAACACAACTGTTGAACACAAACATAGCAAAATAGTGTTAGAAGTATTATTTAATATATATTATTTTTTTGTTAATAAAAATTTATTAGTTTAATTTTTTACACAAATAACAACACAATTAACACAACAAAAAATTAGGATGAATGTTACGTTACTCTGACCTTACAAGAACTTTATAAAAGTAATAGCATTTGACCGGTTCTGAATTGTGTCAGTCTTCACTTTATGAAATCTAGCTTTGGCCCTCTCAAAAATAAGCATTTCTAAAACAAAAAGCAGTGCCAAGAAGAAGATAACGGAATATCTGGCATAAATTCAGAATAGAGTTTTTAGAGACTGTAAAAACTCTTTTTTGCTGTGAACTAAATATCATTTTAGAATCATCACCTAATAAAAGCAAACGTGAACCAAAAGGAATATCCACACCAAAGAGATTAGACAGTGTTTGTACAACATGACTCCAAAAAGACCTAACAAGTGGACATTGGCATAGTATAGTCCCCAACAGAACCGGAGTTACATCTATTACACTTTTTCTCACTGGACAGTTTCATCAGAAAGTCATGACATGGTGTTACATAGACCCTGTAAATTAACTTAAAATGTATTAATGGGATACATTTATAGATAAAGTCAAAGTATTGTTCTATATAACCTCCCAATCTGGGGTTACATTAAAAGAACTGAGGTCCATATTCCAAACAGAGACTGAACCTATTTTTTTTATTTTGACAAACAGGTCATACAAATATGAAACCAGTTTGAGATATAAGTCAAAACTATTCAAATGCTCCAGTAAAGGATGATCTGTTAGCTGGGAGTCCCAGGGAACTCCATAACCACGAAGAGCAGAACGGAGCCTAAGGTATAAAAAATAAGATGTACCAGGTAAAGAAAAAAATTCACATAAATCCTGAAAGGAGAGCAAACCCTTAGAGTTAAAGATACCAGCCTGGGCATAAATATTCTTATTGGCCCAGCGAGAACAAACAAAGGGTTGAGAGCCTGTCAAAAGGAGATTATTATGCCAGATGGGAGAAGATCTATGAAATTTCACATCATACCCAAGAAACCTGCAAGACTGTTTCCACACATCAAGAGAACTTCAATGTCTAATACCTGCAAAAGGCAGGTCCTGAAGTCTGATGGGAGAAACTAATTCTTGCTCTATAGCTCGCCAGGAGGGATTAAACCAATACTTCAATGACCTAAGATGAAAAGACCAAAAATATAACTTAAAATTAGAAAGTGCAAAGCCCCCAAATTCCTTAGTACCCTGTCAGTATGCCAGGCGTATTCCAGATCTTTTTTTTATTCCAAATAAAGTTAATACACATCCAGTCAATATCTTTTAATAAAAATTAATGGAGGAACAAGAGGTAACATTAAAAACAGAAATTCACACGAGGGAGAATATTTATTTTTATAACTGAGATTCTGCCGGCAATAGAAATCTGTAATGGAGACCATCTATCCAGATCTTTTGTTAATGTATTTAGTAAATGAAGAAGTGAAGTGTTTGCAAATGAGACTAAGACTAGGATCAATTTTAACCCCCAGGTAAGTAAAGCCCGGGGACTGCACCCGTATTGGTAAAGAGCCTGGAAGGTTAAGTTTAGCAACAACAGTCCCAAGAGGCATTAGAATCAACTTAGTCCAGTTTATTTTCTAACCTGAAAATACCCCAAATCTATTGAATAAGGAGAAGGCATGTGATACTGAGTGAGAATAATGTTGTCAGTATGTAATAAAATGTGATGTATGTATTAAGGTGAAATGTAAGGTGAAATTGAAAGATTTGCCTAGTTAACTGAGCTAAAGGTTCTAATAAAAGCAAAAAAAGACTCAGTGAAAGAGGCCCACCTTTCCCGTTCCTCTATGCCAGCTATGCCAGTTTTCTGATTGTATATAATGTTGCAGGTTAGTATAGTTTATCTTTTGAAAAGCAATGTATATTTAAAACATTCTTAAATGTAGTTTGGATAAAGATACCAATTTCAATTTGGGTCCATTTGTTAATTGAAATGTGCTTTAAATATAAAATAATATATTTTGCACTAGTCAGACATGAACAATATGCATTTAAAATGTAATTGAAATGTTTAAGCCTATAAACCTAGTACCTACTTCTTATTATTGTTCTTACAATATGAACAACAAATACAAAAAGTGTTTCAGTTTGGGGATATCGACAACCAAGCAAGTTGGAAAATGGCAAATATGCATCTCCGTATCTTTTGATTTAGTGGTCGCACCTCAGACCAAAAACTATTTTCTAAACATTTATACATCTAGCATCAATAAGTATGAGTTTTTAAAGATCACACCTTTTTATTTTAAGGCAAAAACTATTCAGTAATGTCATTTTGTGATTGTAAGTGTATATTTTCTATCTATTGTAAAGCAATGTATTTAAAATGTTAATAAAATTTGCTTGGATGAAGATGTGCTAAAGACTAAAATGTTCTGTTTTTTGAATATTTCACAGTATTTAGACATGTGCAATATGTATTTGAAATGTAAACTCAGTAAACAACAGCTGATTTGTTCTAATTTTTAGTAGTTCATAGCTCAAAAACCTACTAATACATTTAATAATTGTCAGAAGTGTTTTATGTAGCATGAGTAGTAAAACGTTACAAAATATGATGTGCTTTACTGTGTAGACCATGACATCCAAAGTACACATTTCTTTTCAGCAAGCTAGAAAATGGCAAACGCGCATCTCAGTATCTTCTAGTTTTGGGATGGTCGCACCGCAGACTGTAGAAGAACATCTGAAAATATCATGCATCTAGTCTTAGTAGTGCAAAAGTTATAACTTATCAAAGTTTATCAAAAATGATTGAGTCATGTCTGTTTTGTTATTGTATAGTATGCTGTATGTGAGTAAATTATGTGTTTTGTAATACAATTTATGTTTATAACATTAATAATTTCAATTTAGATGAAGATACTAACTTTTTTCTTTATATGTAAAAATGTGATGGGGTTTGTTTGTGCTAGTCAGACACATGTAAAATAAATAAAAAATGTTTACAATATTTGTTTGGATATTGAGCGAACCAATATCTAAATAATAACTTTTTTTGGTATAGTCACACCTCAGGCCAAAGAATAACATGAAAATTGTATGCATCTAGTGTCAATAGTGTATAAGCCATGAGGTTTGCATTTTTTAATTTTAAGGCACAAATTGATGTTATCCTTACTTTGATGTACTTAAATTTTGTACACGATTTGGTATAACGGACATTATATTAGAAAGTGTTTAACTTGGTGTGAAATGGTTTAGTGAAGAGAAACTTATCAACTAAAATGTCTTTACTGTGGTGGTGCCAATTTCTACAACACAGATACAGTTGTTTTATTTACTATTGAGTTTTTAAAAGTAATAATAATCATATAATAATTGGATAATTAGATAATTAGACCCAGGACACATCTCTTGGCTGGCCTGGAAACACCTCGGTATTCCCCTGGGAGGAGCTAGAGGAGATGGCTGGGGAGAGGAATGTCTGGGCTTCCCTGCTTAGACGGCTGACCCTGCGACCCGGACCCCCGGAATAGATGTACTATTTTATCTTATGCACTTCCAGCATGCATATATTTTAAAAATAGGCTTTAAAGTAAAACCTATTGTAACCAAATGTCTAAGACATCAATCAATGTAGTCTTTTTATGTAATAACTAATTCTGCAAGGTTAATTCCAGAGACATTAAATGCTTTAGACGTCTGGTTCCTATCACCACCACTCGGAAGAATTTTAACTCTGTAAGTCTATCTATCTAAATCTAGAACTAAGTATTTCACATCCAACTACTCTTAATGACTGTTTAAACCTTAACCATTAAATTACACAGACACTTTTAAAAATCAGTGGAATTTCCCTTCAAGTAGGCCCAAGATAGCTTGTCAGAACCTTTTTTCTAAAAGCTGGTAATCTGATGTTTCATTTCTCATTAATCACAGCAGCCACTGAAAGTAGTGTAATCATTTTAAAACACTGCTATTCATACATTATGTAAACATATGAAACAGAAACCATCTTTTCATTTCTCCATTTAAGGCTTTTCAACTGTGGACACAAACCTGTAGCCCTAAGGTTCCTCCTATCTGCAATTGGTCTCTGACTCATGCTAAGTAGATGCACCTGATTATTTTTATGATGACCCATAAGAGCATTCCGCTAATTCATATCTTATCTTAAAGCGCCGCATTAAGAGCTCTGAGATCAGCCCATGGCTGAGTCATCGTTGTGGTTTTATGGAACTGAAAGGACACCATGAGAACAAAACGCTCCCTCTAAAGACATTCCTGTTTATGAAGATACACACAGTCGTTCTCAGCAGCTGAGCCGCTAATAAAGTAGCCCTGAGTAAACGCATTGACCTGCTCACCACACTGTTATACTGAATGGAAAATGAAAGCCAGAATCAGACCCTAGACCTTCACTTCACCTTAAATTCTTGTAAGTATAACTCTTGAGTGAGTCCAGATCCAGCTGTGGGAGTCCTATTTGTGGCTCAGTGCTTCCCCCTGCTGGCTGTCAAAGGGAGAAAATAACCCACACGCTATTGATTAACTTTTTTTAAAGGGCCCATATCGTCGCTGTCCAATGAAAAACAAGTATCTCTAAAAATGGAACTTTACAGGAGAGACCAAAAACAAACTTTACTTTCAATGGAAGTCAATGGAACCAGAATTTATTCCAAGCTATTATGGAAGTCGCTTAAGGGAAACCTGCAGCCGCTCTAATCCCACCATGTTGGCCTGTCTATTCTCTTGCACTTAGAACAGCCAGAATATTAAAAAAACAGAGCTGCCACCACAGACTGCTGAAGAAATATAATAATTAAGATTATATTCAGAAAACTTTAAAGAAGAAGTGATGATCTGGCTCCGATTAGTTTTTCATTTGATATAACAAAGTTTTTGACTGGCCTCTTCTATCCTCTGCCATGATGAAAAATCAGTGTACACGATTCCAACAACTTTGAAGGCAAGTGCGGCAGGCGCTCCACCCTAGGCAATGGCGATAGGAAATAGGGAGGATGGCAAGGCAGTACCTGAAACTTGCACACTGACGACAGCTGCGAGTGACAGCAAGAGGAGGACGTCAGCGGTAAGAGAGGATGGGATGATTACGAGGGCTTATGAGACTGGGCCCTATTTTCTCAACCCCTGTAGCGACTGTTATGCCTTTAAATTTGCTTTAAATTTGAAACTCTAGATATTCAAAAGATGAGAAGTGAACTGAGAACTAAATCTTTGACTAAGTAAAGCAAGACAGTTTCCAAACCCAAACTGTCGTTGTCTAAAAGAAAAACTGAGAAATGGTAACTTTACAGGAGATGATATAAAACACCCTTTACTTTCAATGTAAGTTAATGGAAAGGCATTTTGTTTAAAGCAGCTTTGAAGAATTTTATTGGTGAAATTTTGACACTACTTGTTTTCTTTGTACAGTGACGAAATAAAAAAATGTTGTATCAGTCTTGTTGACAGGGATTAATGAACGTCAGAGGAAACATCAGATATAAATAAAAGAAAACACACCAACTGTGTCAGTATGCTTTATCTATGATGCTAGACAGTTGAGGTTTTTAGGTTCATGTTTTTTTTTCTCGAAATACATTTCAGTCATTGAGGTTTAATTGACGTTGCCTTGATTGCTGTAAATGCTTAAGAGGTAATACTTTACTTTATAAGCCTCAGTTTTCCTGTTCCCCATATATAACTTCCACTGATCTCCCAAAAAAGGCAGCCAAGTAGGGACCCACCAAATATCTGGGCTGGGGAACCAATAAGGCCATGATCCTGGTCTGCCTTCTAGGCCATGGTTTGTAAAAATAGCTGGGTTATTACATTGATTTAGTATTGATCAAGGTCTGTCTTTCTTTATCATTGAGCCAGGAATCAAACTCATGTCCTCCAGCAAAACAAACACAAGCAGTTCGCTGATGAGAACATCAAGGGCGTAGGTTTGATCGCATCATCAGCAGGGACACAACAACCCACCCTTTACCCCTATTTGCATGTCATGATGGGGGCCTTCAGATAGCCCCCTAACGATCAGCCAATGCAAGCATGCCTGAATGTTATACTGGAGACAGAACCTTTGCAAAGCACATTAGAATCATCTAAAGCTGAGTTTATAATTGACATTGTCAGGGGCGCGTAAAAGGATGCTTGGTGCTCTTCGTGAATTCAGAGGTAGGTAGAACTTGCTGAGCAGGTTTTGCATCTACATACACTTATGTGAGGGCTCTATCATACCATTACACAGAAAATACAGCAACTGTGCAGATAGATAGATAGATAGATAGATAGATAGATAGATAGATAGATAGATAGATAGATAGATACAATAAGGTGTAAATGTGGAAGTAATGGTGGATGGGTGATGTGTGTGAAATAATAAAGGAGGGACGAGGTGAGATCAATTAACCCTCCTCACCCCAAGAAAATGCATAAATACCCATAAATATTTTCTGGAATAAAACAGTTGCTGCCTCAGGATTAATGCTTGTATTTTTTTGCAGTGCCTTTATCTTTAGTAAAGAGACTTACCTTTTGTTGCCAACTCTGGTTCATGAGATTTATTTAGTATTTTAAGTGTTTTGTTTGCAATCTCTACCCAAAATATAGGTTTGCGTATGGATGGTGGGGAGATGCCCCAACCATCCATATGCAAACCTACACCCATGGGTCCTTATGGGCAAGGAAACACAGGTAGCAGCTCCATTTGAAAGGAAAAATATTAAAACTGACCATTCTTTAACATCTCACGACGTTAATACGTCTATTCAGGAGTAGTGGAGTAAGGTTGACTACAACCTCACGTTCACAGCCAGCTAAATATCATACTAAACACCGTTGAGTCTGGGTCGACTGTGCTTGTGAACTACATCTCCCAGAATTCTCAGCTCAGCGCAGACTGACGTTCTAGTTGGGCACGTAAACAAGCAACGGGAAGCTGCACTGCGAAACCGTCCCGTCTTCAGCAGGTTGGTTTAAATAAAAGTATCGTCGTGTCTTCAATCGGAGGTTCTTTGGTAAGGTCCATTCATGTTTTCATGAGACCACCGAACCGCCCAGGCTGGGGCTGAATAGTACTTTGCTCTGAATTGCTGCCTTATGCTAACTCTGCTAGCCACTGTTAGCTAGCTGGCAGAGACGAGATAAGTAACCCAGGACTTCATTTAAATGTCTTTTTGGGGTAGTATTAATGAACGCAGGGCTCTTGGTTATTAAAAGCGTAGAAGCTGGATATTTAGTCAGCTTAGTTACAGTCCAACAACTCGTCCTGAGCAGTAACGTTAGTGAGCTAAGATTAGCGAAAAAATGGCTAGCTAGCTCAGTAGCGTTAGCCGCCTTCCGCTGTGTTTGACATAAGGTGTGTAAAATAAGGTAGTTGTTTATAGAAGTGTTAATAACACTTAGCCAGCTGCATCAGTTCTTGAATTGCTTAATGTGGCTTAAACTTGCTTAGTTTTGTTCTGACTAAGTGAGCGAAACGCGTTTTGTAGTGAATTTGTGAACAGTTGTTTATCTTTAGTGGTGACAGACTGACAGGTGGGGTACTGTAAAACTCAGACTCGCTATCAGTATGCTGGGAAAGCTCAACTTGCTTGCTTTCTGGGTTTAGCTTCTTATTCGCACCATTTAAGGTGGACCAGAGGAATTCGAATAAGAAGCTAACTTCAGACACGTCTTTCCTCACTGACAGGTAGCTTAGTTATAATCCTACTCGGTGGTTCATATCGGACCAGCCGTATGTTTTTTAAAGACTAGTATAATTCATGGTTTTAAAGATTGCCTTTTGCTGTTAATCTTCATTTTGAATCATGGCAAGGCAGCATGGGTAGTTCTGAAGGGTCTTTCTGCAAACATGGGCACAAAAATGTTGTGAAGCATATTTAGGTCAACCCGAAGTTTTCTTCATCATACAGTGATATACAAATTTAAATAAACACGGTTGTTTATTAGTCAAATAAAAAAAAGGAATTTTGCCCTATAAATCTCTGTCTTGCATCTCTTATCTCTGACCAGACAGATAAATAGATACTTTCTTTATTGATCCCGAAGGAAATGTGGAATCTGTAAAGTATCAGTCTATATATCTGTCTTTCTAACTGTCTATTTATCTATCTGTATTACTTAAAACATATCGTTTTTTTGTTGTTGTTTTAAAGCCAAACAAATTTGCTTATCAAAAGCATATGGAAATTCAGTATTTTGTATAGTTGTGTTTTTATATGGCTTGTAATTAATGCATTGTGAGATTTTAACTATTTCATATTCACGTTAAACTCACGGTAAAGTAGAGGGTATCTGGCAAAGCTAATATAATGGGTCAATGAGCCTTTTACTAATTGTACTCAAAAACCAGTACTCAAAAAACTGCAACGTGTCCTTACTGCGCCAGCTGCAAAAACAAATTCAGTTCTGATTCAAATATCGAAAATTATATGCACTTTTGTGTAGCTCATTACTTGCACTACAGTCTCAGTTTTTGTTTGTATCTATTATTTTATAAGGAATTGGCCAAAATGTAGTTGCAGAAATGTGAGTTGTATATACAGTGGGTCACTTGAACTATTACAGTGCAGTTCTATAAGCATAATAATGTAATGCTGAAGCCCTGTTTTCTATTGTAGAACAAGTTAGGACCTCTATTTTCTCTCAAAATAGCCTCAGTTTTTCATGACATAAATTCTGCAGTATGTTGGAAGCATTGTTTTGAGATTGTGGATTCTTGAAAGAACACTTAACTCATTGTCATGTGTGTGAAACTAGTTTGAGAGATGACTTAAGCTTTGTGATATGGTGTATTATCATGCAGAAAGTGACCAATATAAGCTGTGAATGGATGTGCATAGTCAGTGCTCAGATAGGCTGTGGCATTCAAGCAATGAATAATTGCTATCAGCAAAACATTCTCCCACATCATTAAACCACCATGGATTTATGCTATTGGCACCAAATTCCTCAGCAGAAAGTGAGATTCATCAGAACAGGTTATGTTTTTCCAGCCTCGGGTTGTCCTGTCTTGGTGAACCTGTGCCAACTGCAGCCTCAGCTTTCTGTTCTTCGCTGACAGAAGGAAAAATGCAACACTGTAGCCGAGCACCTCGATATTTAACTTGTTGGTCGTTCAGAGGTGCTTTTCTGCTCACCATGATTGTACAGAGCAGTTGTCTGAGTTACAGTAGCTTTGCTGTCCACTCAAACCAGTCTGCCCATTCTCTGCTGACCTCTCTCATCAACAATGAGTTTCCATCTGCAGAACTGTCGCTCACTGGATGTTTATTCTTTAATGCACCAGACTTAGTAAACCCTAGAGACTGTTGTGCCTGAAAATCTCAGGAGATCAGCAGTTACAGAAATAACTCAAACCAGCATGCCTGGCACCAACAGTCATGCTGCAGTAAAAATCACTGGAATCACACTTTTTCCCCCATTCTGATGGCTAGTGTGAATGTTACCTGAAGATGTTGGACCATATCTACATTATTTTATGCATTTTGTTGCTGCCACATGATTGACTGACTATATAGTTGCATAAATGAGCAGTTTATGCATATTTTCGTAATAAAGTTATAGAAGTTATAGACACATGCTTATCCAACGTTTCTTTCTGAAATCAAGGACATTAACTGGGAGTTTGTCTCTCCTTTGCTGTATTAGCCTTTATTAAGGCTTTATGAAGGCCTTACACTAGATACTGGAACATTGCTGCGAGGATTTGATAGTGCTCCACTCCAGCTCTCCTTCAAAAGATATCTTCTTCAAAGATATGTGATGGGTTAGGCATTCATCTGCCCCAGCGTGTCCTATTCCGTCACCAGTGCTTTTTTGTGGAATAAGTCATACAAGTTGTGTGTCAGTAATGGTTGCACTGTAAATGAACTGAATTCTCTACAAAGGGAAGGTGTCCACAGACTTATTGGACTATTTGAATGTTGTTGAATTTAAGTTTTAGCTATGAAGCACAATTCAGGCAAAGCATTTGGCTGTTATGTAAAATCCAGGATTAATTTACAGGAGGAACTTGGCCAATAGGTGGCATTCATGCAGCGGGTTGCAGTTATATACACCAGAACCTGTTTTTTGTATCAAATATCATATATCAGTACAGTTCTATTTAAATAAGAATACAGTCTCTCTTTTTAGAAACCAGGCCCAGGTTGATATAAGCAAAACATAATAACAGTAAACAGCCTATAAGGTTTGTTACCAGTATTGTGTGACTTAAAACCTCAGGGTTTCCAAAACATACCAGTCACCTTGTTGTGTTTAGTGAGGGTCATCAGCAAAAAGAAATCAGATTGGACAAGTAAAACCTTTGGTAGGGGCTTATTTACAGCAACTGAATCCTATAATTGAGCATAAAGTTAAGTTATTTATAAAAGTGAGGATTCCGTTAACAATTTTGGAAAGTTAAAATCAATATTAAGTATAATAGTAATCATTCTAAGTTGCTTTAATTATATTCAACAGAATATGTGCTCATTCTATGGTAGACAAATGAATAAAAAAATGAATGAATGTAAAAAAACCCTCAACATTTGTGGTAAATTGTTTCTTTTAGGTGTGCATGATGTTAGAGAATCATGGAAGAGCAGAATGTTTAAGCAATGTTTAGTTCCTGTGCTAATACTTCTTAATTGTATTCATTTTACTGTGTTTGTAATATGATAAATGTACTTTCATAGACATCTTCATCTGCATATGTACATGAAAAAATAGACATTTGAATTGCTATATTGGTGCATCCCTAGTTTTTTTCCATGTTCCACTAACCTGTAGGTCGTTTCAACCGTCAAATGAGTGTATTTGACAATTCAGTGCATGATTAAACCTTATACATTAAATTGCTTCTGCAACAGTAGTAATTTTCTATTTCAGTTTCACTCCAGCTTGCCCAACAGTCATAAATGTTGTCTTGTTTAGATGGAATGGAGAGGTGACGTGTCATCAGAGTGCAACGATAGCAAAGCAGAGTGCTGTGTGGAAACAATAGGAAGATAGGAGCGAGATGACGGAGTGCTTCCTGCCACCCAGTAGCAGCCCTGCGGAGCAGAGACGGGCCGAGCACCCTGGAGGCGTGCCCCGCACCCCCAGCTCAGAGGAGATCAGCCCCACCAAGTTCCCAGGCCTGTACCGCACGGGGGAACCGTCACCCCCCCACGATGGACACCATCATGAGCCTCCTGATGCAGCCTCAGACGATGACAAGGAGCACAGCAAGAAGAAGAACAAGTTCAAGAAGAAGGAGAAACGAAGTAAGCTCTGCTTTTCTCTTCTGTAGATTAAGCCTTAGAATTACCAGAGCAGTAACAAAAGCATAGTCTAATTAGACGTTCATTATTTCAAACTCCAGCAGAAAATATCAGTAAGAATTGTGGAGTCTAACTTTCAATCAGTATCACGTTTGTGTATTTTAAGTTGAAGGGGCAATATTTTATGATGACTTAAAGGTTTGTTGTGCTTTGACCTTGTTTTTCTTTCTATTTTTGCTGGTAGAAAACAATATAATTATATATGCAGTTAAATACATAATGACATTTAATTAGTATAGCAAAACAAAAAAAAGAATTTTCAAAAAATGTATTCAAGCAATCTTTCAGTTTTCCAGTCATTCGCAAGGATTTCAGCCTTATTGTAAAAACAGATACTATAATTAAATGCTACAGAGAACTACAAAGTTCTTTTAGTGTTTAATACAGATCAAAAATGTGTAAATTAATAAGTAGTCATTCTTTTTAATCCACGTGATCCGAAATCTTGCTGATTGGCTAGATTCCTAAAGGCATGGTAGATTGATTATTGTTTAGACTGTAATCCACTGCAGTCTGTAAATATACCTGCTTCCAGCACCTCACAGTCATTTCTGGTTTAAACCAGAATTTAAAAAAGTATTGCTCAGGGATTAGTATTGATAATAAGATGTTGTTATTCAAGACAATACTCAGGACAAGGAGGACCACTTCATAGAGCTGAAGGAGTCAGAAATGCTGTTGCTGCTGACAGTGAATGAATGTAAATTATACTGTATAAGTATTATACAGTTAATTCAAGGCTAATTGGTCGTTACTAGTTTCACGTTCTTGTTAGTTATGTTAGGGTGTCTGATTGAGCTGCTCCAGTCTTGTGGCCCAGTAGGTTATCAGGAGCGTTAAAATAAATGGACCATAGTGGAAGATTAATCAAAAAACAGGTAATCTGTTCTAACTAGCAGCTAACAAGTCTTCCCATTGTATTTAACCCCTAGAATCTATCCATGGAGAATACAGAATTATAGTCATTACTGTAGTTTTGCTTTACTATGTATTCATGTAATTAGATATCACTTACATGGTTTGTTATAAAATGAATAATGTCTGCACACTAGAAATAAAGTTGTATTGTTGAGCTTTGAGCCTGTGCTGCTGAGTTTTGTGGAAATGTGAATGATTTTTTTAGGAACTGTGAATGTATCCACAACAGTTACTTTTCAAATCTGGTCAAATAACCTAGATTATTGTGTTTCTAAATGAAAGATAGGAGTAGACTCTCTGCAGATTTACATTTGAAAGGGGGAAATTTAACCCCTTTAACCCCTAATAACACAGAGCATGTCAACTGCCTGTAAATAAGCTAGACATATCACAAGCAGCCAAACCCACATGTGTTGTGACAAACCCCCATGTGTTGGCTGTCTGACAGGCTATATTCAGTGGTCAAGCCTGAAAGCCAGAAAAAGCTTATATTCTGGTCTCATAGGCAAAAAAAATCCACATACACCACATACAGTTTAAGTCACAATATCGATCACAAACATAACAATGATATAATTGTTATATAATTGATATAATTGATATAATGATATAATAATACTATAATTAGTGTTTATTTGCCAAATTAAACATACTGGGAACATAAAATCTGGTCACTTTTGGCACATAAATAAAATATTAAATGGCACATTTTTTTTCAATATGTTAACAGAATAAACTGATAAACAAAATAAACAAATTAAAAAAATCATTTATTTTCTGTGTACAGGATAGGTTCACTTATTTTCCCTTAGAAAATTGACAGGACAGGTAATTTGTCAAGGTGTTCAGACTTAAGCTTGTGAGAACATAAATGTGATATTGATCAAGATTGAAGAATCACTACGTTTCTTTAAATGTTTCCATGACTTAAGAGTGAGAAATAATTAAAGGAGAATGCCCTCAAAATGTTAACAATCAGCCATTTAGTGTGGTTTAATCTAAGTAGTTGATTGTAGAGAAACTTACCAACTTACCAACTGATAATGAAATATTGGTGAATCTGAATCTCCTGTACTTCCAAAATGAATACATTTGATAAAGAATAATGTTGGTCTATTAGCTTATGTCACAGTTACCGTAAAACATTGTCTCAGAGATCAGGCAAAGTATTCATAGCCATTTTATTTAATAGCTTTGTGTGATGCAGCTTTTAGAGGCATTAAACTCTTCAGACATCTGGTTCCCATCACCATTACTATGAATTTAGACTTGGTTAGTTTCTCTAGAACAGAGCTTTGTACAACAAACCACTGTAGTAAACTTTGTTTGTTGATATATTATGTAGAAATGTTGTTCCTCTTTAATAATAAATAACATTTTTGGGATTCTGGCACTAACCTCTGAGGGATAACCTTTGAGGGTTAATTGAATAAGGATAGTGGTTCAGTATTATGCTCGGCCTACTGGCCAACTGTGTCGTTCTTTGCCCTGCATCCTTGCAGCTCCAGTGAGAGCGAGTGAAACAATCCCCCCCCCACGGCTATATTTAGCCGACCTATGGTGGGCAAGCAGGAAGTGATGGACAGTTTAAGGACACACCCTGTCCGTCCCTGTCCTCTGTAGGTGTGCCATAGTGGCAAAACAACATTTCTGCTTTAGCCCGGGGCTCTCTGGAGAAGAAGTGCTTATAACCACTGACTGATGGGCTTTGGAGCTACGTTACTGAGCTGCTGATTGCTGTTATGAGCTCAGTTAGTGAGAGCACGCTCCACAAAGTAGGTGTCAAGGCTCTAAAGATGGAGAGCTAAAAAAGGAGCTGGTACAATAGCTGCACAGGGAATAGTACTAAATTGTATGCTGACCTCTTTTGAGTAGTTTTTTTTTCTATGTCTCTCTATCTCTGCTTTCTCTCTTTCTTTTTTTCCAATCTTGCCTAACCTTGAGGTAGATTGGCTAGAGGAGAGAAGGGGTGGGACGGGATATTTCTCACAGTTTTGTTTCGGTATCAGGAGGAGGATGTGAGTTCTAACTCTGGAGTACTGTTCCTCTTTCATCGTTTCTCTCTCTTTCTCTTTGTTTCTCTACATCTCTCTTCCTGTTTCTCTTTCTCCAGCCGAAGGCTACGCCGCCTTCCAGGAGGACAGTTCAGCCGACGAGGCGGAGAGCCCGTCCAAGATGAAGCGCTCCAAAGGCATCCACGTGTTCAAGAAGCCCAGCTTCTCCAAAAAGAAAGAGAAGGATTTCAAAGTGAAGGAGAAAGTGCCCAAAGAGGAGAAGGCCAAGGATAAGAAGTCCAAAGACCTGACGGCGGCTGATGTGGTCAAACAGTGGAAGGAGAAAAAAAAGAAGAAGAAGCCCAGCACGGCTGAGCAGGAGCCTGTTGCCGTGGAGACACCAGCCACAATCAGGCCAATATTTGGGGCGCCGTTGGCCGAAGCGGTCAGGAGGACAGCACTGTATGATGGGATCCAACTGCCAGCTATTTTCCGCGAGTGTGTGGACTACATTGAGAGCTACGGCATGAAATGCGAAGGAATCTACCGTGTCTCTGGTAAGATGCTGTTTATGGTGTGCTTTGTTATGTTATTTAACTGCTTGAACCCCAAGAGCCAGTTTCTCAGACTCAGGGTTAAGCCTGATGCTTGCAAACATTTATTTATTTTTTTCGTGGTGCAATGCCATTAACATAGCCACTTAGTTTAGGACTAGGCGTAATCCATGTGGACAAATGAGCTCTAATATCCCATGTACTGTCTCACTTCAATTTAGGACTGCACAATACATCACTTATTAATTGTCATCAAGATATTGGCCTTTGTAATACTGATGTCAAAGAAACCAGCATTATGCAAATATCGTCTTAATAGTTCACTAAATATTTGTTATGTGCTGGAGCATCTTGGCCGACCTGTGATGTTCCAGATGAGTTTCTGTGAGTGTTTAGATTAACCAAAATATTCATTCACATGATGCAACAAAAATCTATTTAGTTACGCATCCTTTCAGACCTATAGTGTTGCTCTCTTCTCACAGTGGAAGGGTGGACAGAAACAGATCTGAAACAAGTATAGCTTCTTTTTCTCCTCTCACTTCACTCAAGCTTTAGGTACTGATTATCTGATGCTCACAGTTTCGGTGGTCTGTCAGGTTTGGCATGGTTGTTAGTAGGGGTGTAAGGAAAATATCGAAAATATCAAATATCGGGATATGTTTTGGTAATACACAGATTCCTGGCAGACAGTGAATCATTATGTGTTGAGTTTAAACCTCTGACCACTAGATGGCAGTGTTGGAATCCATTTTCAGCTCCACTCCAACATTAACAAGCAGCACAAGGGCGCCGGGCTTTTGTAAGCATTGGCAAACCTTTTTATATAGTGGTGTGTTTTGATAGTAGGATCTGAATCGCAGTATATCACTTTGCTTGCACAATGTCACAATATATTGTGATATATTGAATCGTTATCGCTGTATCACGATACGAATCGTATCGCCAGGTTCTTGCCAATACACAGCCCTAGTTGTTAGGAGTCCCATTTTCTCCAAATCTTTCAGCACTTTTTTTCATTCCAACTTTTGGAACTATATCTTTTAAGCCTATAACCTGTACAAAACCTGGTTTTACTTTTGCCTGATACTGTATCTATATAACAATATATATGCCAATATAACTCCACTTTTGCAATTGCATCCTTGTTATGCAGCCTCTCTACAGTTTATCAGTTCCATAACTAAATAATTTGCCTCTTGGTTTCTCAGTAAAAATGTGAATAATAACCTTAGAGTACATGTGCAGAAAGTGGAACAAGTTGGTGAAAATGTCTCATTGTTATGTTTGTGATCGATATTGTGACTTAAACTGTATGTGGTTCTATTTTTTTGCCTATGAGACCAGAATATCAGCTTTTTCTGGCTTTCAGGCTTGACCACTGAATATAGCCTGTCAGACAGCCAACACATGGGGGTTTGTCACAACACATGTGGGTTTGGCTGCTTGTGATATGTCTAGCTTATCTACAGGCAGTTGACATGCTCTGTGTTATTAGGGGTTAAAGGGGTTAAATTTCCCCCTTTCAAATGTAAGACAATGTCGTTCATGATGTAAATGACAATTTATAAAAATGGCAGCTCATGTGACAATTGTTCTGTCTTTAATCTTGATTTTAATACAAAAGTAATTCATCTTTTAGCTTTAGCAGGGAGGTGTATTTTTAATCTTTTTAGCTGCCACAGTCTTCCTTTAACTTTGTATAATCCTGCTCCAGGAAATGGAAATCAGTTGTAGAGTTTAATTCTAATCCTGGCATTTCACACCTACCTATCTAATGTTCCTTAATCAATAGTTCCAGTGTATAAACTGTATGAACAAGTGTATAATGATGATTTTTTTATGCAAATCATGCAAATTAGATATTTGACCAAACTATCACTTTAAGGCTCATCAACAGAATCAGGTACATTCAGGTACATGTGCCTCTACAAGCAGGGTTACCCTGACCTCCTTTCCTCTCTGTTTCTCTCTCCCCACAGGAATGAAGTCTAAGGTGGATGAGCTGAAGGCAGCGTATGACCGTGAGGAGTGTCCATGCCTGGAAGAGTATGATCCACACACGGTGGCCAGCCTGCTGAAGCAATATCTACGCGAACTTCCTGACAACCTGTTGGGCCGTGAACTGGCCCCACGCTTTGAGGAAGCATGCGGGCGGCCCAGCGAAGCCGAGAAGCTGCAGGAGTTCCAACGGCTGCTGACAGAGGTCCCGGCTGGCAGCAGGCTGCTCCTGGCCTGGCTCATTACCCACATGGACCATGTAATCGCCCGCGAGGCTGACACCAAGATGAACATCCAGAACATCTCAATTGTGCTTAATCCCACAGTGCAGGTAAGGCATCTTTTTACACTGCACTTTGCAATTCCTTCTTATGACTTCCTACATTTTCTCTGATACAGCGTTCTCGTGGTTCAGAAAGGTGTGGAAGTAGTAGTAGTATTTGTGCTAGGCAATAAAACAATATATCTAATTATAATGATACATAATTGATGTGCAATATGTGAACTGTTAAATCAAAATCTTTTTTGATAACACTTTTTAATAAAAGGTTTTTTTTGTCTACTACAACCTTAATATATCAAACATGACAACAACTGTGCCATTATTATTGGTGATGCTTTCTAAAACTATAAGGGCTGGGGGGTTGGCATGGCTTGGGTTAGTTGTCTTCCCCTGGAATTCATACTTTAATAGTATTTTAATAGTATTTTCTGGTATGCTAAGCATCAAACTCAGTTGTGCTTTGCAGTTTAATTGTCTTAAAATTGCTGTTTAATTGTCTTGTGCTGTGAAATCTTTTATCTTTTATCTATTATGTCAGCTTCAGGTTGGATTTAATTTAGGACAAGAGCCATTACATAAAAATAGTTACTAAGTTAATCATATTATAACTAATCCTATCCTCCAGATAAGAATTTTACAGAATGATTCAGACTTGCCAGAATGAAATTGTTTGGCCAGTGGTGTCTTGTCTTCTGTTCTAGAACTTGTTTTCTACTAGGGTCGCACCAGTATCATATTGATATTGGTGAAGATACTGGCACTTGAAAGCACTGTCAGTATATAGTTTGAAAAGTTTTGTATTTTCCTTACTTGAGATAAGGTGTTTCCATAAGTAAAGATATCTCTCCTCACTATAGATTTGTGAAAATTATTATCTTGAACTTCAAGTTAACCTAATTTTACGCTTACCCAGATGAAATCAATCAGCCAAGACAAGTACCAGAACTCTAGTGAATACTAATAACCCAAAAAGCCAAAATAGTTCTAGTAAAACTCACAATCCACTTGAGAGTGTGCCGGCTTGTGGATGCGGTTTAAAATACAACATAATTTTCTTTTTATCTAAAATTTGTATTTGTGACAAACGTATAGGCTGATCAACTATAAGCAAGTATGTTAATGGACGTTCGATTTTTTGCTAAACCATTGCCTTAACTTTTTTAACTCTTCAGTATGTCACAGGTTGTTTGTAAACAATTTCCCATGAACGAATTTTGTACATGTTGTGTATATGTGGACGTTTGTGCTCTGTTGTATTGACTCTTCTTCCCTCCCGTGTGCAGATTGGAAACCGGGTGCTCTATGTGTTCTTCACCCACGTTCGGGAGCTGTTTGGTGACGTGATTTTGAAGCCGGTGGTGCGTCCCCTGCGCTGGTCCAACATGGCCACCATGCCAGCCTTGCCTGAGACCCAGGAGAGCATTAAAGAGGAGATTCGTCGACAGGTACAGCTGTGTTGTAGCTAGGGGTGTAAGAAAATATGGAAAATATCAAATTATGTTTTTTGATACTGTATCGATTCTCAAAAACACAGTATGGATACACAGATGCCTGGCAGACAGTAAATCAGTGTGTGTTGTGTTTAAACCTCTGACCACAAGATGACAGACTGTTGTAATCCATTTTCAGCTCTTCTTAGTGGTGTGTTTTAATAGTAGGATTTAAAAAATCACAATACATTACTTTGCTTTCAGTATCGCAATCTATTGAATCTTGACCGTTGCATCACAATATGCATTGTATCACCAGGTTCTTGCCAATACACAGCCCTAGTTGTAACTACATGTTGCTTGCTCAATTGTTCAAACAGCCCTAACCTAGGACAGCCACACATGGTAATCTCCATGACCAAAGCTCTCAGTTCTCTAAGTTACACTGTACACATCAAACCCGCTGGAGTATTTAGGGTAAAAACATTGGCCCTGCCTCACCAGGAAAGACAAATGCGTTTTATTTTTGTACCATTACATTTGCAAGCTTATATATGGAAGTTTGGTAAGAGCCAAAACCTGATCAAGGTTGAATCTTTAGTTTGTTTGTTTTTTTGTTCAAGGCATGATGCAAAAAAGAAAACAAAGGTGTGTTGTGAGTGTAGGACAGAAACACAAACCTGTTAAAGTGTCTGTTCAACTAATCAGTGCCCATAACCCCTATTGTCTCACACAGAGACTGTGGAAATTTGAAGGATACAATACTGTGCAGAACTCAGAGACCACTCTTTTGTTTATTTTATTATTTTTCGTTTCTAGTCAAAACATTCATTTACTTCCAGTTCATCAAAAAACCCCCAAAAAAACCAGGAAACATATTTAGTAGAACAGTACCTTTGTGCACCTACTGGCACTTCAACTCTTCCATCCTTCCAATCATAAACCCAACCAGTTACAGATGTGTCCTCCCAACAAAAGCTGCTCCCAAAGGACTCACAGACCTGTTTCCTTTTCAAACACTCACAAACATTCACACAACCAACTGCCTAAAAACACCTTACCTGCATTCCTTCTTCATGGCTAAATGATACATGCTAAATAACCCACTTGCTTTAGCATAGGGGACGTTTTCAATTATAACAATTTATCAATTATCAATTATAATCTTCAAATTGTAGTCTTTGTAAAGGATGCTGGTGTAGTTGCTGCTGTACTGAAGCAGTGTATGTGCATGCACATGTTCATGTGTATGTTCGTCTCCTTCTCCAGGAATTCCTCCTAAACTGCCTCCACAGAGACTTGCAGGCCGGGATAAAGGACCTGTCTAAAGAGGAGCGCCTTTGGGAGGTGCAGCGTATCCTCACTGCTCTCAAGCGTAAACTCCGCGAGGCCAAGAGACAGGCAAGATCGTCCACACTCTCCCTCCTCTTCACAGCACTGCCCACGTTTCTGCCAAGAATAAACATTTATATTAACAACAGTCAGATTCGAGTATTTGTTCATTACATTGGCGCTTGTTTTTTTTAAATTAGTATTTGAAAGCTTTATTGTTTTTGTCATGCTTCCCATTGGCCATTTGAGCTAAAAACAAGCAGATGCCTAAGAAATCATGTGAGCGTGTTGAAATATTGGACGAATGCTTAGTGTTGTGCAATAAGAGGCAAGGCGACGTTTGGTGAGTCATCTCAAATATGTAAGTGTAGAAGGTATTACTCTGGGTATTTTAAGGCTCTGCAGAGGGTGTTGAATAAATCAGGGTGCTCAGGTTCTCCGGTTAAGAGTTCTTCCATCAGGGGAACACCACACTCATGCTGTCATGGTCATTCTCAGGCAGATGAATCTGGCTCAGGGATGAATTAACACAACAACACCTGAACTTTATGAGACTATGACTGAGCTCAGCTTGATCTGCTTGTTAAACAAAAATGATCCAACCCCCCAATTTTTTGTCTTGTATGTATTTTGACTGTCTGGCTGTTGCTGGAGCCTCTGAATTACAAGGTCATTAAGAGGTCAGAGTATGAATTTTGCTACATGTGAGCTGTATGTTGAAGTTGTATTGCTTTGGCAGTGGTGAAGAGCGGCTGCTCTTAAAGGTTATTCATAGACTTGCTTTCAATTCAGTGCACAGGAGTGCTAGAGCATCATTAGCATGGATGTAGTGTTCATATTTTGACTCTATGACCTCATATATCAGAGGATTCTGTGACTTTCAGCAGAAAAGGTGTAGGACAAAACATACCAAGTTTGGAACCTTTCTGTTTACCACAAGTGGCAATAGCAGCATTGAAGTTCCATTTATTTCACTTTCAGTTCAGCTAACGCTCGGAGACGTTGATGACAACGACTCTCAACTGCGTTAGTCTATGAAAGGGCATCAGTCGTGGATCATACCAACATATAGTGTCAGCTGTTTGTTACTACAGTAACAAATGTTCATACAACTATGATTTTGATTGTGTTGTGATTTTACTTGTTAATAAATACTGTATTTACTGTGTTTCTTTATGATCTGACCTGCAGGAGTGTGAGAGTAAGATAGCTCAAGAGATCGCCAGCCTGTCGAAAGAGGACGTGTCCAAAGAGGAGATGTCGGAGAATGAAGAAGAGGTGCTTAACATCCTCCTGGCTCAGGTGACATTGAAATGATATCCTGCGTTTATAGATGCCCAGCAAGGTTTCATTTCCTATTTAGGACATAGTTTAGCAATTAGGTTTGGTTAGTCATTTAAGCCATGTTCAGTTCGAGTTAATTTCCTGTCTTAGGGGCTACTCAGCTTTTTATTTCCATCTCTCCTGGAGAAGATTACAGAGTTAATTTCCCACTGTTCTTCACCAAACTCAGCAGTGGTCTGATCATTTTAGTCTCGTCTCTGTGATTTTCCTCGGTGAGATCTTGCCTTGCTTTGGAATGTGTTCTATGTAGAGGACTTATTTTCACTTGGAAAATGAACAAAACATGGAATTTGACTCTCGGTATTTAAACTTTGGTCTGTTGTAATTGGTTTGCTGTTTAAATTTCTTTTATACAGCTTATTTGTAGAATTGCTCTTGTATTATTTATTTAGCAAACTTATGTATGTCTAAAGTTCAGATTTGATTCCATGTTTCCATGTTGAACTGTCATTCAAATTGAACTGTGTAAACTGTATTTGGCGCCCCCTGCAGGAGAATGAGATATTGACAGAGCAGGAGGAGCTGATATCCCTGGAGCAGGTCTTGCGCAGGCAAATCGCCACTGAGAAGGAGGAGATTGAACGGCTGCGTGCTGAGATCGCAGACATACAGAGGTAGGAGTTCAGAAGACACCTTTAGACAAGCTTAATACCACAGATATTAACCCTTATGGTTTCTTATTTCCAAACTAAATCTTTGGACTGTGACTAATGCCGGGTCCACACTACAGATCTATCAGGCCGATTATTGAGGCTGATTTCTTTCTCCCAACAATCAAAAAAGATTTCTTCATATCAGGATGTTCTTAATCGATGATCTGCTCACACTATGTCATGATGTGGGTGTCTATAATCCAGTCTTTACTCCTCCAATTTACTGGCAGTTGAGGGTGCAGCAGTTGTAAATATTAACATATTCTCTGTATTTACACATGACATGTCATGTGGAGAAGGGTGGGCACCTCTTCTTTGGTGTGAAATGTATGGAAAGCCCTTTGGGTCATCACGCCTATATTGACATCCGTTAACATGTCAAGTTTGGACATTTAAAATTAGGTGCTTCCACTTCCTCAACCTCTGAGGGGGGAAATCCAAACACTGCAAAAAGCATTGGTGTGAACACTCAGCTGATATTTGACAACATAATGAAGTTCAATTAATGATGTATTGTAAGATAAATAGAAAATATTGGTTTGAACACAGTGCCACCACCTGTATGGTAGCACATAACATATTTATATATTGTCAAAAAAATAGCACCCAGAAGTAATTGATGTTTGGTGGATAGGTTTGATATTATGAGAAAGGCAAGTTTAAGTTTAATGCTTGACTCTGCATGTGACATAAGCAAGGGCTGGCAGAAAACTTTCTATAGAAAATGTATGTCATCTTACTCAAATAATTTGAATTTTTGCTACGTGTAAAAAATTGTTGATTTGTTTACAAAAGAGCATAAAATCACAGAATACAGTTAATGTAACTGAAATCGAATATAAAACTGAAAATAACTGTTCTACGACAGTCGCTAATAAAATCCTGGATGTTTTCTACTTGACCATGTTTCAAATTCACCACCCCAATAAACCCACCCTGCACACGTGGACTATTCCAAACACAAATTCACAGCTGGGTATAAGACGTGATGGATACGCAGCTACAGGAAAAGCCCACATACAGCTCACATCACCACAACGTAGAGCCCATGTGACTAAAACGTAGCCATACGTCAACAAGGTGTGGGTATATTGGCGGCAACCAATAGTATGGAAGTCCCTTATCATTTCAACGTCTTAAGACATCAAAAAGTTACGTGTTAACAAACTGTTTTCGTCTCTCTCTCTCACACGCTGTTTCTGTTTCTCTCTCTCTCTCTCTCTCTCTCTCTCTCTCTCTCTCTCCCTCTCCCTCCCTCGGATAGTCTATCCAGGAATGAGACCTTATGAAAAACAAAGCCTATGTCAGAATTAGGGCTGTATAAATGATAAAATGATAACGATAATTTTCGCGAAATAAAGTTTCCTCGTTGATAGAAAGTAGAATAGAGTTAAGTTCTGTCTGTGTTTTGACAGACAACATGAACAGCCAATAAAAATGAGAATAGCGCCGCTTCAAACCAGTCAAGTGGCTGAACTAGAGTTCCAGCCATTTTATGTTTGGTTGAAGCACACAGCGCAGAGTGTAGACGTAGCGGCAGCTTAACCAACGTGCTAGTAATTTGGTTACTGCAGGCGTCACAGTCGAGCAGTGAGAATAAAATAAGAGAAAATGCCGACAGAAAACGTAACTACTACTGAAAGAAACATGTTACACGTGTCAGTAATCTTAAAATAATCTGCTAAAATAAGAACAACAGGTGCTGTCCTGCTGCTGTGTTGACAAAGCGCTATGGGATGTTAGCGCTTCAAGTGCTCGGGTCAGTTCTACTGTTGTGATCATCTACACTGTGCAGAGCTGACCGAGCTGACAGAGCTGACAGAGCGTTTCTGTGTGAAACCAAAATCTCGAGGAGGGAAACTTTATTTTCAACCGAAAACAGAATCGCTAAACCAACCCCCATTTGAGCAGACAGAGAGTCGACTCACGGCTATGAGTGAACATAAAAGTCCTTTCCTCAGTCTGAACTTAAAGGGCCAGCAACAGCCTGCCTAACACAGTGTGTGTGTGTGTTTAATTTATTTGAAATACAGTTGTGTAATATTTGTTAAAAAAAACTATTTAACACAATTTTTACATTTTGATATCTTCACTTCTCACTTAAAGTAAAAAGGCAATAGTGATTTGATTTATATTGTAATATATCGATATCGACTGATATGAAAAAAATTATCGTGATAAGATTTTTTCCACTATCGCCCAGCCCTAGTAAGAACGTGTTTCCCCGACTGAGAGGCTGACAACTATTTGTTTAAAATGTGTCTGTGTGTATATACAAGCATACATTTCAAAAACATTGCGGCACCTTGAATATAAACCTGATCGTTCAAATAAAAGCTGTTGTTTGTGGTAGACCAGGATAAAGTAAAGCAGAACCTTAAAAGAATTGTTCATATAATTGTTCGTATATATTAATTGTTGTGGTAGAAGAACGAGCAGAAGGTGTGATCTTTTAACAGTGGGTTGTTGTGAAGAACATTCCACTGACCTCACTATTTCCTCTGGAAAACTGATAACAGCAGGAAAACAGTTAGGTAACACACGTCTAACCGCTGTTAATTTCGTTTGCACACAGCCGGCAACAGGGCCGGAGTGAGACAGAGGAGTACTCGTCTGACAGCGAGAGCGAGAGCGAGGATGAGGAGGAGCTGCAGATGATCTTGGAGGATCTACAGAAACAGAACGAGGAGCTGGAGGTGAGAGGATCATAAGGGTATATGGGGGGGAATCAGTGGAAAGAGGTGGGTCTAATGGCACATTGAGGAGCTCATGGACGGAAGCGGGAGCAGCTTTTATTTGTTTTTCCAACTTTAGGTTATTAATTGATTAACTGGGGAAATTTCACCTCACGAAACCTAACAAACAAATAGCAGCCGCTATTATCTGTTTTGAGTTAACAACTTGCTTTGTTGGTTCAAATTTATATCATCAGTTTGTATGAAAAACAACCAGTCATATACATCTAACAAGTAGTCAAGTTGCTTATTTGTCAGACAAGGAAGAAAACGTTATGCTTCAGAGTCTTCAGAGTAACTTGGTTTGAAAATGTTCCCTGTAGACAAACTTAGCGACTCATATTTGTTTGCAGTGATTCAGGAGATTCCGCCGCATCCAAGCCAGAACAGCCCGGCTAATGAACAGTTTCTACCCACAGGCTGTCAGGCTCCTGAACAAACTGTGAAGCTGAAAGATCCCAATACCTATTCACTCGGCCACTGCTATCTATATATATTATACTATTATTTTATTTATTCTGATATCGCTACTATGGACAATTTCACTAAGGGCGTACTCATACTAGGCTCTGTGATCCAGGCCCGGGCACAGTTCCCTGCCGAAGCACGGTTTGTTTGACTAGTGTGACCGCTCCAAACCGTGCCCAGGCTCGGCCCAGTTAACCGTGCCCAGGCCCGGTTGAAGAGGTGGGCCAGGGCACGAACGCTTGTACTCGGGCTCGGTTCGCTTCTAGTGTGACCGCTATCCGTGCCCGTTTGGAGCCTCGTGTGATTGGTTCATTTTGCTGGAACTCAAACATGACGTCAGTGATGCGATGCTCATGTTAAACAATCAACAAATCGTGTTGTGCAAGCGCGCTCGGGCGTGGATTGATAAAGGCAGTGTGAGTGCAGGCCAGCAGGGGAGTGGGGAGGTGGTCTAGTGTGAGTACGCTCTAAGTCACTTTAAAAAGATTTATCTTCTTAGATAACCTAAGTTATCTATACAAAAGTTTCTACATATGTCCTTCTGTATATCTTATGTATATATCTTGTGTATGTTTTGTATAGTCCTTTATATATTTCAGTTATTGCTATATGTATATATTCTAGCTTATTTTTCACTTCATTATTGTTTATTTATTGCATATTGTATTACTACTATATATAATGCTGCCCTGCTGTAGAGTTATTATCTGAGCTTCACCCCAAGTATTTCAATGCATGTATGTCCTGACATGATGTGCAAATGACAAATAAACTTGAACTTAAAACAGTGGTGCTGATAGTAACCAGGCGTCACTGTGTCTACAAGAATATAGCCATTGTATTTACTATGTAGTAGAAAACACATTGTAGGCCAAAATCTTAATACTGTTGTGTGTATTCTGTAACATGATGTACCTCTTAGGAGCATTATACTCATCAGATGTCTGGCTTTAGTCACCACCACTGTAAACAATTCAGATTCAGCAAGTTTCTCCAGATTGGAGCATTTCCCATCAAACCACTTTGAATAAGTGAATCTTTGTCCTTCAGTTTAAAAAATCCCCATTAACTGTAATAGCATTATACCTGAGTTAATAACTCATTCCAGTGATGCTATTTTAATTATTGCTTCTGAATCTGCAGAACAAGAACACACACCTGAACCAGGCCATCCACGAGGAGCAGGAAGCCATCCTGGAGCTCCGTGTTCAGCTCCGCCTACTTCAGAGCCAAAAGCTCCAGCAGGAGCTCACTGCTCCTCCCGCAACAGAACAGGCCCCACCCATGCAGCCCAGCCCCGAGGAGCGATCCAGGGTGGACGAGCCAGTCAAACGCAATGCATCCGTGGCCATAGCAGCCCCAGCAGACGCCACACCTGCTGCTCCTGCAGCGCCAGCCAATGGAAAGCCTGGAAAGGACAATTTAAAACCTTCACCTAGCAAAACATACGCTGTCAGTCAGAATCCAGCGCTCTAGATAAAACGCCCTAGTGGCTTTACACACTGGTGAGACAATAGGGGTGACCTTCAGCACCCTTAGCATCCCTCACAGGCCTGAACCGAATGTTGTTTCCACATTGGGACCATAGTTAGGCTGGAGAGAAAGTTAGCTTAAAGATAATTTCAAAAGGCAAAGCGATTACAAGGTGAGGGGTCAATCAACATAGGTGAGTAGGGGTGCCTTTTTTTCGTTTTGGGAGTACAGTCATCATGTCCTAAAAAAACTTATCTTTTTAATTTAATCAAATATTAAAAGTTTAGCCAAACAGTTGCTGTACCAACAGATTTTGCCCTTTCTCTAAAACTTGCCCTTTCCTGTCGTAAGAGACGCAGGGAGACGCTGATTTCCATCGTTTTTCAAACAATTGTGAATGTATTTAAAATAGCAAGTTGTTTGCCAGAAATAAGTTATTGTTTAAACTGGATGAGAAATATATCGGTCTATTAATTTTTTTTTTTTTTTTTTTTTTTTTTTGGTCTATTAATTTTTTTTTCTTTCCTTTTGGAATCCAAAATGTTCCTCCTAGCTCTTACTAGTGAACTGAAGTTGTGGGTGTGTGTGGGGATGTGGGTGCACATGTGCATGTGAGTGTGTGTGTGTGAGAGAGAGAGAGAGAGAGAGAGAGAGAGATGAAACATTGTGCCATATGTGAGTGAGTGTAACCCTGTCGAAGTTTTCATTGAAGAACCTGTTAAGGCAAAGAAGATGCATCTATATTATATATCTGCTTGAGTAAATTACAGAGAATTGTTTGTATTAAGTATGCCATTTATTTGATCGTGTACAGGATTGTGTGATAGTCAGAGAGCACCTTTCATTCATTTCATTTCCAGTCAGAATGACCATTAAGTATGAGAGAAGGTTTCTAGGATTCGATTCATAGATAACATTGCTATACAACTACACAGGGCCTGGAGAGAGAGAGCAGAAAATCAAGCTTCACTCTTGCTTCAGATCTAAAAAAACTGTCCATCCCCATAAAAGAACATGTAGCTGTCAAGAAGCCTTAATGATTTTTTTTTTCATCAGACAAAGAAAATATTCTTCCAGATTTATTTGAAAAAATTTAAGTCTCCCAAAGAGAATGTAAGCAGAGGTAAAGAGTGGATATGCTTAGTACAAAAACATGAGTGGTGGAAGCTTCTATGTACTTTTCTGTTAGTATCTATTTCCCTGTTATACTATCTATTATACTAACAGCTTAATAACTTAACGGCTGTTTTGACTGAAAATTACTCAAATGCTGTCTCTGAGTTTTGCCCCGTGCTGTATTTACACTCACAGAGCATTTTATTAGCTACACCTCCTTAATTCCACACTCATTATCCACTACACTAACCATACAGTATAATGTAGTACATCTGTTTCACCCTGTTCCTCAGTGGCCAGAACCTCCACAGGACCACACAGAGCAGGTAGTATCTGGGTGGTGGCTCACAGCAGTGCTGCCAGAGATTTTAAACAATGTGTCCACTCACTGTCCACGCTATTGGACACTCCCACATTGCTGGTCTACCTTGTAGATGTAAAGTCACAGAGCTCATCTGTTGCTGCACAGTTTGTGTTGGTCATCCTCTAGTCCTTCATCAGAGGTCACAGGACGCTGCCCACAGGACGCTGTTGTTGGATGGATGTTGCTGGTTGGTGGACTATTCTCAGTCCAGCAGTGATACTGAGGTGTCTAAACACTTCAGCAGCACTTCTGTGCCTGATCCACTCACACCAGCCCAACACACACCAACACACCACCACCATGTCAGTGTCACTGGAGAATGGAGAATAATCCATTACACAAAAAAATACCGGTTCTGTGGTGGTCCTGTGGGAGTGAAGAACAGGGTGAAGGGGAGCAGATGGACTAACTGTAGAAGATGTGAGTGGAGCTGATCAGATGGAAAGTGATTGTAGACACTAGGTGTCTTATAGAGTGCTCAGTAGGTGTATATGTGTTCTCTCTGCACTAGAAAAGTACAAATGCACAAGCATTTAATTTAGTTAATGTCCAGTTAAAGAATGATGTAGAAGTGGTCCCACTTTTTGGGGGGGGGTTTCATTTGCAGCTGTTTAAGTTTAGCATTTCAGCTATACCGACTATTCTAACTATATTTTGAAGCATAAACAAAAGAGTATTTTTGATGGATGATAGAAAGCTTTACGTTGTGGTTTAATAGAGCGGTTATAAATTTGTGCCACAGTGTTTATAAAGTCTTACAACATGTGTTTTGGTTTTCTAATGAATATGTGGCATTGCTACATTTACCAAGGTCATGACATTATCATATAAATATCCAGGATGAGTACAGCCCTGTTATGTCATTCATTGTTTAATTATAACTTTGTTTCTCTCTTAAATAAATATTACTTATTATATCACTTTATTTTGTTATTGCTTTGGGAAAAGAATCACCCAAAAACATGTTCCTCTGGAACACTGAGAGAACGCATTCTCTCCAAATGCCACGTCTGCTTAGCCCTGTATGTCATGTTTTCCTTTTTATTTTTGTGATCCCCCCCCCAACACCCCCTTTTCTGTATTGTTCTGAGGCTGTCAGTCGAGAGATACTGTGTAAATCTACTCATGAATGCCGCTGACTGTCATCTCCATTGTGTAGGAAAACTCTTTTTACAAGATTCTCTTCTAATATGACTTATTGCAAAGACAAATCTACTCATTGTGACATTATTTTTCATGCTGTTCATGTGGCTTTTTGTAGCTCTTTGTCATTGCTAGCAGAATGATGCTGTACAAGTAATAAAGTGTCTGAAAATGAGCTTTAGTATACATCAATGTTGTATTGCATAGCGTTTAATGAATACAGAATGTATTGAATACTGTAATAAATACAGTGGATACTGCTATCACAGTCTTCCAGTTACAACGGAGTTGTAGTGACTTGGACATAAAATCAAATTTTATTATATTTCACTTAAAATACATTTTAAAAAAGTTCTAAAGAAATTGGTGATATTGAGATCTGTAAAAAGTTGAGATATATGAAGTGGTTATATATATATATATATATATATATATATATATATATATATATATATATATATATATATATATATATATATATATATATATATATATATATATATACTGCCTGATGTCTGACACATTGTTTTATGGTAGTTTTGGATTAAAAATACATTTAAATCCATGAATTCTGGTTAAAGATATGTTGTGTGTGGGCCATTGTGAGCAAAAATAGTCTCCAAAAAATTATTATTACAAGGATTTTTATCCAACTATTATTATAACATATAAACATTTTGAAGTTGCGTGTGTAGGTTCTCTGGTGGCTTTGGGTAGTGAGTGGCTATATATGTGTCATGTACACCATGACCCCTATCACCACCACAGCAAAGAAATCATGAAAGAGTCATGAAGTTTCTCAGTGAACCAACCAACATTGAACCATCTCAGTGACTTTGTTTACACCTCAAGGACTATCCAGAAAATTGTAAAATTTGACAGAATTCCTTGTTAATGTATACTGATGCATAAATAATGTTTTGCTGATGAGTTGGATTAAAACTAAGGAAAATTAAGATGCATCAAAGAGCGCCAATGTATGCAGTCTTGTTTATATAATAATATATGCATTTATTGTATTTCTCACTTACCAGTGTACGTTGTCTACCAAGCCTATATTTGAATAGGCTAATGTTTCTTTGTCTACGGAACCGGATGCTGTAAGTTGTGGGTCTATTAATAGTCATTAAAAACTTTAAAATGTAATGTAAGACCTACGTCTAACACTAATATAGAGTTGTTCGTGGTCTAAAAGTAAAAGAATAACAGGTTAGAGTTATTTATTAAGGACTGCTGCCCTTGTTTTCCACTTCTTAGTGATTTTCGACTCATGTTCGAATCCGTTCTTTTGAACCGACTCTTCTGTCGAATCGATTCGCGACTGAATCAATCTTGAACCGTTTATGCCATATACTGTATATTCCTATAATAACAGTAGGAAAACCAATCATATGTATACCAGTATTTAAGAAGAATCTGTTTGTAATTCGTACATGTTGAACCTACATACAACCTACGTTTTTATCAAAGGTCTTATTAGAGAAATGAGAATAAATCTCAAGTGTGGGGTTGTAAGTTGTGGAGTTTGTTATTCGCTATATAGTGTACAATTTTGGGATTCCAGTGTTTTGTTGTGATGTTCTAAAACAAGGTGCATTCCAATCCCCCTTGCAGTTCCCTGCAAAGTGTACTGTACAGGGAATTCATGGTGATTCCAGGCTATAGGGAGTGGAAAAGCTCTGATGGAAGGCAACGCAACTGAATCAAGAATAGTGAACAGTGGTTTATCACTTCTCAGGCAACTTCTCAGGTTACCCATGAGCCACTGCATGTCTCTTGAAGATGTGTGTTTGATTATAAAGCTGAAGGACATTCCGAATTAAAGTTCATCAATTGAAGTTCCCTCAGCCAAGATCCCGTACTGGGGTTTGTGGGGAACTCTTTTCAGCCACAGTGAATGCTGGGTATTTCCATTCGTTCTTGTTGGCAAGTCAATGCATCCTCTGTTTTCTGAGCAGAGCAAGAACATCTGGGTACTTTAACCGTTCTTGGTACATGTGTTCTTGAATATTGGAAGAACACGCAGACTCAAGAACTTAGAACTAGAATTAGCCACATGTGTTTGTACACAGCGGAATTTGACCTCAGCATTTAACCCATCTGTGCAGTGAAAACCCCGCATATACACACACTGGGGGTCAGTGAGCGGTGGGCAGCCCTATCCACGGCGCCCAGGGAGTAGTTGGGGTTAGGTGTCTTGCTCAAGGGCACCTCAGTCATGGCCTGGGGGACCCCAGGGATCGAACCAGTGACCTTCCAGTCACAAGACAGGATCTCAATTCTTTAGGCCACGACTGCCCATAACCTATATTGTAAAACAGCTCTAGCCTAGCAGACTGGGTAGGCCCATAATGCACTGCACTGATGGGGAATAATGAGAGTATAGTGTTTGTCTGAAATTGTTTACTACCATCACAAGTTCCGTATAGTTCTATATAGTGATCTAGATTTCTAAACGCATCGTATAGTGATTGTAATTGCATCGCTAAACTTGGTTTGATCATCTGTAATTTCCTGCTGCTTCGCAACAATGCCTGTGTGCTATATGATTTTTTATATCGCTGCTGTCCAAAAAATCCAAACATCTCAATAACAGTAATATTAATAGTGTAAAGAGGTTTTATTCCAAGTGATTTTTGAGCATTACTATTGGTACATTCATCATGATACTTTTCACAGGATATAAAGACCGTATTCAAATGATATAGAAAAAAAAATGGAGATACGTGTTTTATAAGAAAATAAAAATGAATATAAAATTAAATTATGCAAACTATATTTAAAAAACGAAAATGAATCATTGAATCGTTCGACTGAACCGGATCACTACGCTGAATCTTTTTTACGTAAAGAGCGACACGAGCGTCACGTGACCTGAGTGACAGCGCCGCGGTGTCCTGTTGCTCCGGCTCGGTTTCCGTTAGCTGTGGGCAGGAGATGGTCAGTGGAGTCCAGGGGCAGGGTTTGTGTTTTTACTGAGGAAAAGGCCGCTGTAAGAATGGTGGCAGAGAGGGGAGAGTGAAGAAAAAAGAAAAGAAGAACGACCGAGAATAATAATAATGCTCTGTCTGTCGTAGGCGCTGTGAAATGGCCATTAGGGAGCTGAAAGTGTGTCTTCTAGGGGTGAGTGGAAAAAAAGTTACCTCAGCATTCCTCTGTCTGTCTGTCTGCCCGTCTGTCTTCGGTCCAGATGCTTATAGAAACCAGGCGAGAAAAGCTAGAAGGACATGGTGGGGCTGTTTATTGTTTCTGACAGTAGTTACTAGTTCGGATGCAAGGAAAAGCTCAACGGCTCGCTTTCTGAAGTTAGCTTCTTATTCGAAAATCTCCGTTCCACCTGAAATGGTGCAGCAGTTACATTCAGAATGTAGCATTTAAGGTGGAACGGGGATTTCGATTAGGAAGCTAACTTCAGCCACGTCTTTCTTCAGGTTTACACTCAGTAACAGGTCCAGGATGCGAGAAGTGGCCTAACGGCAGAAAAGAAAAGTTCCTCCTTAACTGATGCGGGTAATTGTGGCTGTGCCACACGGCTAACTATTTTTAGAGGCTTTATTTCACTGCTGTCGGTTTCGTGGCTGGTAGTATTTGTGCCTTTAGAGGAAAAGTCACTCTTAAGAACAGTCTACGGAGCAAAAAACACATTTCAGGAAAGTCCACAGCCACATATGTAGTGTAGCAGCCATTACGTCATCGTCCGGCTTGAACTAGACAACAAACGCCGCTCAAACGACTTTTACACACTTTTGCACAAAGACAAACATCTTAAATTAAACCGAGTTTTAAGGTTTTCTACTCGTTGCTTCTACACCAGCTATCAATTTCTTCATCTTCGAGCACTTAATGGTTCTCCAACTGCAGACTGTTGTTCATCTGTTTCTTCAGTGGGCAGGACCCTCCACATGTCCATCATAGACCAGGTATTATTTGGGAGGTGGATCAATCTTAGCACTGCTGTGACACTGATGTGGTGGTGGTGGTGTGTTTGTGTGTGTTGTGCTGGTGTGAGCGTATCAGACACAGCAGTGCTGCTGGAGTGTTAAAACATCTCTGTGTCCACTCACTGTCCACTTCCATCTTGTTGGTCCTAGTTGTTTGGATGCAAAGCCAGAGATGGTAGCTCATCTGTTGCTGCACACTTTGTATTGGTCATCCTTTTGTCCTTCGTGGTCACAGGATGTTGTCAACAGGACCCTGTTGGCTGGATGGTTTTGGTTAGTAGACTATTCTCAGTCCAGCAGTAACACTGAGGTGTTTAAGAACTCTGTATGATCCACCACAGCCATGTCGATGTCACTGCAGTGCTGAGATTAATCCACCACCCAAAGTAATGTCTGCTCTGTGGTGGTCTGTGCTGGTGACATAAAAAAGTCACAATTGTATATAAACAGATCATAATATTGTGCAAATAATAATAATAATACAACAATGGCAATAGTAAGCAAAGGCCATTCCTCCTATTGTGTATTTGTAAGTTGTTTTGTTTACTTATTGTTGTTTACAGCTTATGCCTCTAATTTGTCTTTAATGTGGATTACTTTTACTGCAGTTTTGTGTATGTTGTTTAAACTAGTTTCTATAAAAGCTGAGCTTCTTTTAAAAGAACCTGTTGGTAAACAATAATTAGCATGTGACATTTTCCATGACTTGTTCTTCCCATTTATCCACAGGACACAGGAGTTGGGAAGTCGAGTATTGTGTGTAGATTCGTCCAGGACCATTTTGACCACAACATAAGTCCAACCATTGGGTAAGGACAGGTTTGTGTAATTTCCAATCCACCCATCTGTGCTTTTGTGGTCTAGAAGTGCTTTTGAACTCTGGAATTACCCGAGCCAGGAGTCAGATAAGTTTGATTTAGCACTGGGAGAACTGACCTCATCCTGTCTTCATTGAGGCTGGAATGCATGGCCTCAGTTGTGTTCATGAGTCAACCCACTGCAGCTGAGTAAGCCACATTTCTGTTGTTTCTTCTCAGACTTGTTTAGATAAGCACTTTTTAAATTCATGGCTGCTCCCAAGCAGGCCACTAAAATAAGTGAATATGAGTTTTGCAAGATGAATAGCAAGATGTAGCTATTCTTTTGTGTAGGCCCTCAGCAGCAAAGCGCTGTCAGATGTCTTCACAACAAGGCTGTATAATCCTACACTAAAAAGGCTTAAGTAAATCAAATGTTTAAGCTTTTAGTTTATGTACTTTCTAGCTATGTTTATAAAGACTGTTTTATACACTTATGCTATATTAGATAAATTCAGTGCATTACTTTTTTTAGTGTACAGTTAGGAGTGGACTGTGTGGCAAACGTAGAACTATGTGCAGATGTCAGAGACCACCCTTATTATTTATTTACATATTAATTTATATATATTGTTTTATTTAACACTATTAAGTACACATTATTCAGGGTTCAATCGGGCAATAGCCGATACCGATCGAGGGCGGGGCTGTTAGACACGGCAGGGCTTCATGTAGTTATTAGTGCAAGCAAGTCATGAAACCTGGTCTAAACTGGTTTATTACCATTTTTAACAAGCTCATGTGAAACAGCATACTATTTTTAACTAAATTAACAGTAAATAAACAAAGTAAATTAAACAAATATCCCCAATACTAGCTAGCTCTGCTGTTTGCTGATACTCACTGTATTCAGCTGCGTGCAGTGCTGTATCAGATTAGTAGTGTTAAATGTCTTTGTCTTGGTTCCCCAACGAGTCTGCGTCACATACGGTAAAACTCTGCCAGACGGACGACAAGTTTTCTATCAGCACATGTTTTTCTTGCGACGTTGCTGCTTTAGTCAGTCTGTGGAAAATGAAAGGTGTGTATTTCCACCTAGTGGTTCAGATAGGAATTGCAGGGAGCTGGCCAGAGGGCTCCTCCTCCTGGAAGAAACGCTAGCTGGAAATACAGAAATTAGGCTGATTTGTTTAACGTCGTTGATCGGCTAAATTGGAGTAATATCGGCCGATCACCGATTGCATATATTGATTAAAAATTGCCCAATATGTATACATAGCCGATCGATCTTTCCATCTATAGTGTTTTCTAAGGTGATTAGATATAGGATAACTCACTTACAAGGCCAGAAACATGTCATCATGCTGGGTCTGAAAGGATGTGAAGCTTCCTTTAATCTTGAATATTTGCAGATTAACCAAGAAAACTGCTGGTGTTCTCAGACAGTACCCTCCCTACCTAATAAGAAAGATAAACAGCCGCCACCTAACAAGTTCTGGAGTATTGCTTCATCAAGGATGATCAAGTGAGGGGTAAAAAAAATAGTTATGATTGCCCATGTGTGCAAGTGTGTGTTGTCCCAAGTCCAGGTACGTGGTGAGGGTTGTGTCAGAAAGGGCATCTGACCTAAAACACTTTAACCCCTGTAGAAGGGAAAAAGCCAAAAGATGTTTGTGTATCTGGTGCCAGAACATGGAGGTGAGGAGAAATAGCTTGTAGTGTGTTTTGTTTTTCTGTAGATACTCTGTGATCAGTCTTTGTATACATGCCCATATAAATGTGGCATTAATGTAAAACATGTTAATGGTTAATTGGGTTAAATAGTAAAAGAAGTCCTACAGCTGAAATGTGTAGAAAGAAAAGCATTTGTAGGGGTAAAAAGGCAATGCTGTCGCTAGGGATGCAGTCGGTATTGACTAAACAGCAAACACACTGCTGCCATCGATGTTATGCATAAACACTTGCTTGTTTATTTTCACACCTGTTACAATATTATCACTCTGACTCCTGTCTACGCTTTCACGCTCTAGGTGGCAACAGTTCGTTGCTGTCCGCCAGATAAAGCCTTGCTTGTGTCCAGATTAAAGTGCTTAATGAAGCAGTTGCCATTTTCATGTAAACTTTCATGGGCAGATTCTCCAAAGAAGTTGTAGAAGTGGTCATAACTTGGCTTTACTGAATGACTCAGAAACGCTCAGCATCAGGCCAGCACTCAGCTCACACTGCTGTCTGGTTGGGCTCTTTTTTTGTTGCTAGGTTAAAGCTGTTTACGTCAGTCCTCACGACAAAAAGGCTGAATAACTGCTACTAAACAGACTGACTAAACTGAAGTATCTCAGGCTTGCTCTGAGACTACATTATTTCAAATCATCTGCAGATCCCAATATTGAACCAGATTGCATCACGGCCAATTTTGAGGTAGCGGAAATCATCGAATCGTTGTCTAAAAGAATTCATGAAGGATCGCATAATGATGAAACTTGTATTTTACACCCATAGTCTCCGCTGCCATCAGGGTTAAATTAAACTAGGCTTAAAGATAGCTATGTAAACAAGAGGTTTTACATGGTGGGACAGAGCCCTGAATCAAGAGTGCTGAGAAGATTATCTGTCATTTAAATTGTAACTTATTAGAACCCCAAACAAGCGCCCGGTTATCAGCAATGGGCAAATTAGCCAGTTATACAATATAACAATATAATATATTATAAATATATATATATTTATACAATATAAATATGATAGTCGTAGTTATTAGTCAACACATAATTTTACAGTACATTATTAAGCAATGGTGGGTCCTCAAATAATTCCTGCGTAGGGCTCCTAAAATGCTCCTAATTAGCAACTATTTTTCGTTGTTGAGGTTTCTGTGTAACCCCCTGTTCATGTTTTCTGCTTGTTGTCTCGACAAAGAAAAATATATAACTTAATAGATGACTGGTTATGACTGCAGACAAAATAAATGAATAAATGGTAGTCTGCGACTTTAGCACAGTACTTCAAGATATTATCACCACACTGTATACGCATCATGACATTCATTTTGCTAAGAGTTGATTGGTTGGAACAACCAGTAGTGCCACATTTTAGAAATTCTAACAAAAACTATAAATACAAACATATTATTCATCTAACATACTGTACTGCACCCCATCTAATTAAACTGAACTACTTTTGTTCTGTTTATAATTAAGCATGCAGTTGCTGTGTGTTCTTAATTAAGGACTGATAGTGTGCTCAGAAAAGCTGTCAGTGTGACATAATTGATCCCAATAATGATGAATATCATCATCTTGTTATACATATGTCCCGCTAGCTCACATCTTGATTCACACCGCAAATTAACTGCAGTAATGTAATGAGCAATTAGAGTATCAGTGTCAGTCTCAACAACTTAAGTCACTGTTAAGCGTTTAATGGGAAAGTCAGTTATTCTGCTGATCTGAAAACAAAGTGAAAGCCTGCATGTCTTCCTCATACCATAGTGAAATCTATGCATCACCAGTGATGCAGTACGTTTTTGCATTTTTGAGTTTTGAGCTGCGATGAGGGTCACAGTGCTGACTTTATGTAAACATATGTGCAAAATAAAATCAAAATCACTAATAGTTTCAAAAAAGTACCAAAAATGCCCCAAGGAAAAAAAAACCACTACATCTGGTGTGGGAAATGTTTGCTAGACATTCACCAATATCATTTTGATTCACAAAACAGCAACGTATTTCTGTTGTAATATGTTTTAACTTGTCTTTATTCTGTTGCATTTATGATTAATTACTTTTATTTTAATTGCTTTGAAAAGACAAGTAGTTTAAACAGAACCAAAAACAATCAGTAATAGTTTGGATTAGGTTACAGCAGTAGTCTCTGACCCTCTACCTGGATATCTACTCCTCCGTGAAAGCTACTGTCTTGCAGAGCCTCTTTCTAACTACAGTTGGCTCCAGCTAATCAACTTCTTGCGAAACCCCTGATGGGCTGGCTCAAAACCTAAGAGGTGAGGCAGCCTATTGGATACAGTTTGAAACTGAACTCTGCAGAAACATAGCTCTCCAGAAGGAGGGATGAGACCACTGGGTTACAGATTATATTATTTTAGTGAACCAGCCCTGCTAAAAGATAAATAAAAATATAAAAGAGTATTTACTACAGTTCATCAGAGCATCATAAGATCTCAAACTACATTTCAAATCCAATTCAATTTTATTTGTTTGTATTATTTGTTAGTTTACATGGGATTTAAACACACAATTGTTAGTAAACACACTAAAATTAGTTGTAATCTTATGAAGTGATTGGCTAAATTGCATTAGCATTATCTCTAAAAGTTTGTTGTGCTTACATATCACAATCACAATAAATATCAGTAATAATACTGATATAATTGGAGTAATACACCCCAGTGGCAATACAACACTGTATAACACTCCCTCCCATGTATCACTGCATCTACATTCTACTATTTTAAATGATTAAACTACAAACGTCACTGTGTTTAAATGCAGGTAATCAGAATATGGAAAACTGCAGGTCTATATGAGTCAGGCAATAATGGACTTACTGCTTTGCATCAAGACTGTAAACTCACAGAAGAAGACATGACCTAAACGTAATATAGAACTCAAACTTCATGCCATGACTTGTGGTTTAATGTCAGCTTTGCTACAAGAGTGTTTTGTTGCCATCTTGTGGGCACTGTGTTGAACACTGCCTGCTTATTTCTGATACCACGGTGTGTTTTATACAGTAATCAGAGTTAGGTGTATACATGCACTGACATAGTCAACCACTAAGCTAAGATTCAGCTCTCTTCGTAGGATTTCAAGGCCCTAATCTGATCAAAGAAGTCAGAGTATGCTCTTTACGTGACCACTTGAATAATCGGCTAACTGCAGAAATCTGTATTTTAGTCAATTACAGTCAATGCGGACATTCCTAAATCTTTAGATCAGGGGTATTTAATTAGGATTCAGTACGGTCCAAAGCCCAGTTGCGGGCCCTCATAATTTTAAACTTGTGTTATGATTCAGAGTCATATTCTGTATAGTGGAGTAGCCTAATATCAGCATTTTGTCATCAGCAACTGAAAGACAAAACAAATTACAAATACAATTCAGTATATTTCATTATATTTATTGTTTTAAATGCTGAACTGAATTTATAATTTTTTTTTCTCACTTCAATTAAAAACAATGTCTACATTCAAAATGCTATTGAAAAAGAGTGCATCATAACATGCTTATTTAGAGAAAAAAGTGGAGTCTTGTTAACTCAATTTCACATCTTTACAGTTTCTCTCCCTCTTGTATTCCTCTCTCACACTTTCTCGTGTTTAGTGAGAGAAGTGAGCTTCTGGTTGTCCAGCCAGGACTTTAAATCTGGGCTGAACTTTCTCACATTCTCACACATATGAGATATATGGGGCGTTCTGTGTGGAGTTTGAATGTTCTCCTCATTTCCTCCGGGTACTCCGGTTTCCTCCCACAGTCCAAACACATGCATGTTAGGTTGATCAGTCACTCTAAATTGCCCGTAGGTGTGCGGCCTGTCCATGGTGCCCCCCCGCCTTTGCCCGATGACGCTGGGATTGGCTCCAGCCCCTCCCCGTGAGATATACGTGACTGCTTAAAATGAAGTTGTTTTTCGACTTTTCTAATTTCAGAGCACACTGTCTGAACAAACCTTTCTCTCTGACTCGCTTTACTCTCCGACAGCCAATTCTAGCTTTGTATCTCCGGTGTGCGCGCCACACTCCCGAATCTGCTTAGATCTGATTAGAGTGCCTTTAGTGATCTTACAGCGCACGCCATTGGTCTGTGAGGTTACTGTATAACAAAGCCTGTATACCGTAAAGACAAGAAAAGCTGCGCCGCTTAAATCGTTCTCCATAGTTTATCGCTTTGGGTCCGCATTGGACAACGTCTGGGTCCGGACCCGGTCCGCCTATTAGTGACCTCTGCTTCAGATTGATCCGTCACCGTCCTGTTCATATTTCTGTTTTTTTTTTGTTTTCTCAGCGCATCTTTTTTAACGAAGACTGTTCCCTGTGGAAATGAGCTTCACAAGTTCCTGATCTGGGACACAGCAGGACAGGAGAGGGTAGGTGTCTCATTTTCATTCACTCCACACACCGAGCGCTTGACATTTTGTTGATTTTATTACGTTTCTCCCTGAGCCCAGAAGTGAATGTTAAGTATGTGCTTGTTGTTGTAACAACTGCCTGTCACATCCTGAGCCTTGCTCTGTTTAAAAGCTCGTCGAAGCTACTGTATTCAGAACTTGTCTTGGGGCCTGTTGGCACAATCTGCTCTTCAGACTTTGGCGGGGAAGCGCCTTTGTATTGAGTTTTATATATATTCATAATCTTTAATATTCAACATTCATTCAGAATAATAGGTGATATATTTAGCAGAGTCAAGTTTATTTCACTTTCTCTTTTTAAACCAGGTGTGAAAAAGCTGTTGGGTATATTCCCACAGCTCAGTTTTATTTGAATTTCTTTGAGCTGTGGGGGATTTACCCAACAGAAGTTACTGACAAAGACTTGAGGTTCTTTGTCTCTTTGTCATTTGTCTAAATCATGTGATTTATTGAGCTGGCTGATTGTATTGTCTATACCGGGTGTGTGGAAATTGTTAGCACACAATATAAAAAATATATAATTTACTGGATGCTTAAGATTGTTAGATCAAAGTTCTTTATGGACATGTGTTTTGTATCTGGTCATCATTTCCAATAGTGTATAAGGTTTCATTGATGCAACTACAAGCCAAAATCACCCAATCAGAACAAGCCACATCAGTAGCAGCACTCATGAAACATGTGTTTAATAACTTTATCATACTGAGATAGGGTGATATACAGCAGTGTTTCTCTGCCCTGCATTTGTTTCTGTTTTCCCTTCCCCCAACACCCCCCCCCCCCCAACTGGTTCAGTTAATCAGCTCATTAACAGCCCATTAAGGTGGTTGTATTAAAGTAGGAAAATCACCTTCATATGTCCAAGGCTGTGGGCCTCCAGGACCAAGGTTGAGAAATACTGATTCACAGTGCTGTGTAGGAGTCAGAGACTCCATTTATTTCATTTCCTGTCGAAATGGCCATTAAGCACAAATAGACTCTGCGTAGATTAGGCATGAGATCATAGAGAGAAAATGAGACTCCTGCCAATCATACAAGAGCTGGTACACCATCAACGCTGCCATTATCAGATACACAGTACTTAAAGCTTTCATTTTAGAGAGAGAGGAGAAAATCAAGCTTCACCCTTGTTTTAGAGCTGAAAACATCCACAGGTGTTTCTCTCTATCCATCCCCTGTTTGAGGACAACTCAACACTGAAAGTTCTGAAAGAATGCTTAGCAAACCAAAGAAGCTGCTGGTGTTGTCAGAATAAAAGACTGACCAGTCCAGCTCTAAACACCATTGAATGTCTTTGGAATTATTTGGGTTGTGAGATGCCTAAGGTAAAACTAAAGCAAGTCTCCTGGACACACTGAAAACAGCAATAAGATCAAAGCCTGAACACACTAAATACATATAAATACAAATAAATATTTCATGTTATATTAAATTCTTTGTGTTATTTTCTGTTTTTACTTATGATTTTTTTACAACGCTGAAAAATATTTGCCAATTTGACTTGAAATTAAACAAATGAAGGATTGTCTCTGACTCTTACTCACTATATAGTGTTTAAGAAAAATCACCTGAATCACTACTGAATATTCTACTGTTCTAATGTATATATTCTACATATTCTAGTTTATAAACATGCAAAAAGATCAAGGTGCACCTAAACTAGATGGTTCAACTTTTTAAAACATGTTTTTTTCCCAGGTCCAGCTCTTTATTCCACCTGCACTGCACAGTTTCATGTTTCCCTGCGCCCGAGGCACATCATAAGCTAATGATCAAATCCATCACAAAATTGTGCAGTGTAGGCGGGTCCACAGGACTGCTGTTGGTAAACACTGATCTAGATAGATGGGAATTTCATTAGTAATCGCTGAGGCTAAGATTTATTCTGGGTTGGACACTGTAGTAATTAAAAACAGCCATGCATTTATGTATCTAAGGTCCCTAAAGCACATCTCATTCAGGTTTGAATACAAATGTGTTGTGAACACAGGGTTGTTTTAATATAAAAATCTATTGTTTCCATTAAAAATATACATGAGGTTTAAATCACTTACCTAATCGCTCACCAGGAAACCAATAGCTGTAGCTATAATACATAGTAGCTATTGCCCAAACTTGCCATTGACATAATACTCTGTTATACAGTTACACAGTGATGATGTTTGATTTATGTTCTGTTTAGGGCTACAGCTATCAGTCATCTTAGTAATCAATATTTTATTTTCTGGGGTATTGTATGTATCACTGTGATTAGTGTGTGTGCGTGTAGCTATAGATTTATGTTCTTAACTAGACATTATATATAGCCGTACTTAACATACTAGCCTTTATTTAAATTAGCAGTCATCTTCTGAGATACTGTGCTGAGATACTGAAGCATTGACGTTGTGCTACTGTTGAACGCTAGTTTAGTTTTACAGTAAAAACACTGTACAATTTTTTGTTTTGTTTTTTTTGTTTTTTTTTTAATTACTAAAACCTTTTATTTTTATTTTTTCATATCTGCACTTGGCTCCTCCCTCACCCCATCCCATAACAGGTGGTTCAGGGTTTAGGTCTTGGATGCAAATTTAATAATATACTATTTAAAATATGATGACAATATTAAACTGATGAAAAGATTCATATGCTCATGGGTGTCCAAAGCACAGCCGACATTACAAAATGTTCTTCTGTGCATTGTGTGCAATTACTCATTTCCACCAGAGCGGTCTCCAACTCCCCAAAGCATATATAGTGCTGCTTTATGAATGCTGTTGTAGTGTAGCACCAGGCTTACTCTATAATATCACTGGTAATGGTCAGCTAGTGCAAAATCATACCTGATTGAAGTTATGACATGTGAATAGGCATGTGTCATCCTTTATCTAGTGAGTCTTCATATAGAAAATGGCATTGCACCACTAATGTACATCATACTAGCCATAGTTTTACAGAACTGCTCTAGCATCGTATACCCTCATACAGATAGACCACTTGAGCAGTGTCTGGCTGATTCACAGGCTTGTGTGGAAGTGTGATTGGGAGTGTGAAGGGAAAATGCTGAGCCAGCGTGTTGTCTGCCCTTATGTTGTAAGTGCTAATGTCGTGATTGTGTCCTCATTGGAAAAAAGTTGTTCACTGTAATATTTTTTTGGCAGTGCGACTGTCTTCCCCTCTGTTGATGTATTTCCTGTTTTGAGAACGCATGAACAACTGACTGAGAGATGAAACATGCAGGACTGTAAAAATGTGGTTTGGGATCCACTTTTGTCAGCATGTATAATCAAAAGGAATTATCCGTTTTATTAAAATGTAAAAGACAAGAGTCAGTTTATCAGTTTGTATACTTGCCTTTATTAGAAATTTTATATTAGTGGGTAGATACACACAGGTACAACATAAAGTACAAATAGAGTCAGAATACCTCAAAATAATATAATAGATTAGGGCTTAAAGTTATTATGTAACATAATAACACAGTAAGTTATTCACAGCAGTGGTTGTTTACCAGTCAACCCATTTTCCTAGTTTAACCCTTAACCCATCTGTAGAGGTCCAGACTGAAGTCCAGCTGCCCAGGTGCTGTGTCCTGCTATGATAGAATCAGTATGTGAAGCCCTCTCATTCAAATACACCTTCATGAAGCCCTAAGCAAAGAATTTAATTTAGGACGCCCCACACCACCTCAGCACTGTCAGTACTACTCACTATTGTCAATGCTTGATCATTGACACACTGTAAATCTAACATACCCATTGTCACGACTACATCTTATTTTATTAGGCGTAGCTGTGTCGCTTATATCATACCAGTGTCAGCCTGGCATGTTTTACCCCTCTATGGTTTTAAATCTTGAAAGGTAGCATACTATCCAGCGTGGTCTGGTTTTAATTAACACCTCAGTATTAAAAGTACTCAGTGGCATTCTGAATGTCACATACTGAAAAGTTAGCCTTTTAATTTTAGTTTAAACAATTTGGAGCATCCAAAAGTACAAAGCGAAAACTAAGAATGAAATAAAAACTTGCTGTTTTTTGTCTTCCTTTTTTGTTTCTTCTTTTGTTTCTCTCTTCTTTTGTTTCTCTCTTGTGTGACGTTGCTTTTATGCAGCTGTCTTCTCCATCAACTGTCTGACTGACTGCGCTTTCATTACACTGTAACGGTAGAGGCAGCAGGATTTTATTAAATCCAGGAGTACTAGTTTGCCAGCTTATTAACATATATTGTGTTTTGGTGTAGTAACTGTTGATATAATGAAATATGTCACCAAAGAAATCTCTAAATTAAGCTCTATCGCGGGACATCAAGCACTCTTGTGGGCCCCCTGGATACTTAGATCCCTTATGCATTAGGTGTTCTCTCAGTGTTGCCAAGAGTGTTGTTTTTAAGACTCCTTTTTGTTAATTCATGAATCTGATTATTCAAGAGCGTTTACACCACTTGGAAGAGATATTAACAGTTGAATAATAATATTTAGTTGATTTTCATAGTGAAAATAACACGTCCTCTGAAGGAAACAAACTTAAATGTGGGATATTCAGCAAATTTTAGTCCACAGTTTCTGTTTATTTGGAAAAACATAAAATGTGCCATAACCTTTTTTTTCCCCAATGTGTTAAATTGAGAAAATAAAGTATTACAATTCTACATTATTCACAGTATTTAAGCAAAATGTACAGGGTATTAATAACAACAAAGTTTAAATTACTCAATAGAACAAGTATTTTATTATTAAATATGTTGTCCTCTCCTTCCAGTTTCACTCACTGGCCCCCATGTACTACAGAGGATCTGCTGCCGCTGTCATTGTTTACGATATAACCAAACTGGTAAGTTTCTCTATACTACATTGCACCCATACCAGACCTCCCATAAAACTGGAGCTGTGCTTAAAACTAGAGAATGCCAAAGCTTGAGCACAGCTCACAGCCCTTTTAGTGTAATTATTTTATTTTTTTGGAATTTTTTACCTAGAGGACCTTGGCTTTGGAACTAAGACTCAGTTATGTTAGGGGTGATATGAACTCAAATCATTCTAAAATAACAATATAAAAAAGCTAACATCACAGATTCAGGGAATTCAAAGCAGGCTGTGTTTACAGTCTTTTTTTTTCGCTGCTTTATACAGCAGTCTTCTTGAGATCAGACTTGAGTGCTGTCACACCACCATATTATACTACAGGGACAACAATGCACAGGAAATTGAAGAGCTCCTTGTAGTTTGATTTGTATTGTCATGTGACTGTGTCATCCGTCTTTCTCTCCCTGCAGGATTCTTTCCAGACCCTGAAAAAGTGGGTAAAGGAGCTGAAGGAACATGGTCCAGAGGATATCGTGGTGGCAATAGCAGGAAATAAGAATGACCTGGGTGATATACGGTTAGCATCACTACCAGCCAAACGTTTTAGTACACTACCAGTCAAACGTTTTAGATACACTACCAGTCAAACGTTTTAGTACACTACCAGCCAAACGTTTTAGTACACTACCAGTCAAACGTTTTAGATACACTACCAGTCAAACGTTTTAGTACACTACCAGTCAAACGTTTTAGTACACTACCAGTCAAACGTTTTAGTACACTACCAGCCAAACGTTTTAGATCACTACCAGTCAAACGTTTTAGTACACTACCAGTCAAACGTTTTAGTACACTACCAGCCAAACGTTTTAGATCACTACCAGTCAAACGTTTTAGATACACTACCAGTCAAACGTTTTAGATACACTACCAGTCAAACGTTTTAGATACACTACCAGTCAAACGTTTTAGTACACTACCAGCCAAACGTTTTAGATACACTACCAGTCAAACGTTTTAGATACACTACCAGCAAACGTTTTAGTACACTACCAGTCAAACGTTTTAGTACACTACCAGCCAAACGTTTTAGATCACTACCAGCCAAAAGTTTTAGATCACTACCAGTCAAACGTTTTAAATACACTACCAGTCAAACGTTTTAGTTACACTACCAGTCAAACGTTTTAGTACACTACCAGCCAAACGTTTTAGATACACTACCAGTCAAACGTTTTAGATACACTACCAGTCAAACGTTTTAGATACACTACCAGTCAAACGTTTTAGTACACTACCAGTCAAACGTTTTAGTACACTACCAGTCAAACGTTTTAGTACACTACCAGCCAAACGTTTTAGATCACTACCAGCCAAACGTTTTAGAACACTACCAGTCAAACGTTTTAGATACACTACCAGTCAAACGTTTTAGATACACTACCAGTCAAACGTTTTAGATACACTACCAGTCAAACGTTTTAGATCACTACCAGTCAAACGTTTTAAATACACTACCAGTCAAACGTTTTAGATACACTACCAGTCAAACGTTTTAGATCACTACCAGGCAAACGTTTTAGGTACACTACCAGGCAAACGTTTTAGGTACACTACCAGTCAAACGTTTTAGATACACTACCAGTCAAACGTTTTAGATACACTACCAGTTAAACGTTTTAGATCACCAGATACACTACCAGTCAAACGTTTTAGTACACTACCAGCCAAAGGAACATGCTGAAGGAACATGGTCCAGAGGATATCGTGGTGGCAATAGCAGGAAATAAGAATGACCTGGGTGATATACGGTTAGCATCACTACCAGCCAAACATTTTAGTACACTACCAGTCAAACGTTTTAGATCACTACCAGTCAAACGTTTTAGATCACTACCAGCCAAACGTTTTAGATCACTACCAGTCAAACGTTTTAGATACACTACCAGTCAAACGTTTTAGATACACTACCAGTCAAACGTTTTAGATACACTACCAGTCAAACGTTTTAGATCACTACCAGCCAAACGTTTTAGATCACTACCAGTCAAACGTTTTAGTACACTACCAGTCAAACTTTTTAGATACACTACCAGCCAAACGTTTTAGATCACTACCAGCCAAACATTTTTGATCACTACCAGCCAAACGTTTTAGATACACTACCAGTCAAACGTTTTAGATACACTACCAGTCAAACGTTTTAGATACACTACCAGCCAAACGTTTTAGATACACTACCAATCAAACGTTTTAGATCACTACCAATCAAACGTTTTAGATCACTACCAATCAAACGTTTTAGATACACTACCAGCCAAACGTTTTAGATCACTACCAATCAAACGTTTTAGATACACTACCAGCCAAACGTTTTAGATACACTACCAGTCAAACGTTTTAGATACACTACCAGTCAAACGTTTTAGATACACTACCAGCCAAACGTTTTAGATCACTACCAATCAAACGTTTTAGATCACTACCAGCCAAACGTTTTAGATCACTACCAGTCAAACGTTTTAGATACACTACCAATCAAACGTTTTAGATACACTACCAGTCAAACGTTTTAGATACACTACCAGTCAAACGTTTTAGATACACTACCAGTCAACCGTTTTAGATCACTACCAATCAAACGTTTTAGATCACTACCAGCCAAACGTTTTAAATCACTACCAGTCAAACGTTTTAGATACACTACCAGCCAAACGTTTTAGATACACTACCAGTCAAACGTTTTAGATACACTACCAGTCAAACGTTTTAGAACTGTTCTAAAACTTTTGACAGGTAGTGTACATTAGCCAATAAAGTAACGCAGACCATTTCTCAGATTGTTGGTCAGAAAGGTGCTTGGTTTCAACAGAGTTAACGATTGTGAAGTGTTGATATAAGAACAGACTCTTAACTATTACTTTTACTTTGATACATACAGTATAATTTAAACTGATTCACAAATTTCATTTGTCTTGTCTCAAAGCTGTTCTTCAAGGGCCAAATCTGGTATTGTATTAGTGGTTACCTTCACTGCTTTTGTGCAGTCAGTGTAGTCCAACATCAGCTGTCAGTCAGTCCTCAGTCCAGTTTGATTTAGTCTGATCTTATTCTGGATTGTGCGTTTACAGAGAAGTCCCCACAAAAGAGGCTAAGGAGTTTGCCGAGTCGATCGCAGCGATATTCATCGAAACCAGCGCTAGAAATGCCGTTAACGTTGAGGAACTCTTTCAAAAAATCAGTAAGTATTACTCAAATCTTGTTGAACATGTCCTGCACTCTTGTTAGGGTACCGGAAAAACATGTATCTTCGAAATGGCAACTTTGCAGGAAAAAACAAATAATTAATTTTTTCCAAGTGATTTTAGAGCACTTTTATTGGTCCATTCATCATAAAATTTGCTGTACAGTAGAAACGGCAGCTGTGTGCAGATAATAGCTCATCACAATCGTTAATTACTGGCATTTGTGTACTGACAGATGTGTAATGTGCATTTGTAATAGAGCTAATATTTGTTCTGCAGGTCGGCAGATCCCTCCGTTGGAGAACCCAGAAGTGGACAGCAACGAATCGTTCAAAATCACACGCCAGCCACCTGCGTCATCTAGACGCTGCTGTTAGTGATGTGGGACCTATTAACGCTTTGCCGCAGCTGGATGTTTGAGTCAGCTTCATAACCCTCGTAACCTATAACATGACACTGACCTGACTTCTGCTTTAACATTACAAACATCTAAATAGTTAAGACATTAGCTTTAGCACACAAGCTATTAACATATTGTAGTACAGTAGTGCTACATTCACGGTAGTTTAAAAGAATTGAACCGTATGACAAATGAAGCAGGTGGAAGAGTATTTCCTGCATTCAGTGCAGAGCAGTGGAAGAGAGTTAGCAGGCTAACTCTGTTAGACAGCTCGGAGGAATAGAAGTGTGAGTTTTAAAGCAGGGGTGTTAAACATCAGGTGCTGAAAGCAGGGGCAATTGCAGTATGTGGGACCCATTTCTCATGGCTGTACAAAAATAGTTTGGAAGTATGGAATATGGCCTTACTACACACTCTACGTCCAATTTTCTTATTAATGAAAAAACCTAATTATTTGGCCAGTACTCGTTTAGTTTTGACACTAATTACTTAGACACTTTACTATAGTGTACTATTCATAAGGCTACTTATGTAACTACATGAGCTTGTCTTGACAGCTGACATAGTCTTACATAAATGTTTATGAATGCAATCCAGTCGGCGTCATGCGCTGTTAAGTTACATTCGACAATTGCAATCAAAGTCAGCTGAAGTAGCCTTTATGACTAATAATGGCTATTTTTAGCATTTCTAATATGTTGGTTGTCATGACAAGCTAATGTTAGTGCCTCATGAACAGCACCCTACATTAAAGTGTTCTATACCAAAGCAAGGCATCTTGTGGGCCATCTCTATGTAGAGATGGATATTGAGTACCACAGAAGTCCTTACAGCTAGTTCTCCACCTTTCACACTTCCAGTGAGTATTCAAGTACGCCCCGTTTCTCAACTGTGCAAAGAATCAGTTTGCAAGACCAGACTCAATGCACCACTTCCTAGTACTGTGGGACTGGGCTCAGTATATATCCCACAGTTAAATGTGTTGTCAGGGAATATCAGGGAAGATCATGAGAACATCTGCAACCAGATGTCTCACAAGGTATCTGCGCATTTGCAGTCTTAATGTTTGTAGTGTTGTGTAAGATTATCACAAAACTGGTGGGTAGCAACAACTAAATTAGGTAGGGCAGGAAAAAAAATACTTGTGTGCCATAAAAAGAAAGTAGAATGCTAGCATTTTTTGGTGAGCTGATCAGCTCATTGGCTGAGTAAAGCAGTTTGTGCTCACTGATGTAAGAGAGAGTCCCATAATGAGTTCAGATACCCTTATAATTCTTAGGAGCCCAAACAGAGTGCCCTCTGGTGTTTAACAAACCCAGAAACATTATTGAGTGGCAGTTCCCTTTTTGCTAGAAGTTCTCTGGTAAAATCTTCTGGCTTCACCGCTCTGTTCTCACTACTCTTCCTGACCACCAAGGCAGAACATTATCTCGACAAGTCTCTGCGTTCACTATTCCTCCAACTGTGATGTCCCCGGCTCCTTGATTTAATACAACTGACTGAACTGCCAGTTTCCAAACTGTTCACAATAATCAGTAAATTCTGCAGTCGTGGCCTGCCGAGCCCTGACTTTGACACCCCTGCTCTAAAGTGTTGACCATTTCAGAACCAGGGTTCTGGTCTTGTATCACCTTTGGCATCTGATCAGCACAACACATTCCTTAAAACAAGGACCAATGTAAGATAGAACACATATTTTTTCATTTACTATCTGAAAAGGCATGTGCCTTGTATTATTAATGCAGTTTCTTTTTTGCTGGTTTTAGTATTTTTATCAGGTACCCATTTACCTCAACAACCACTCATATAGAATGTACACATCATGCATAACTTGTTAAATATAAGAGACCAAGTAGATTTAGAGCCACTTAATTAAAGGATAAATAACCTCTATAATCATCTGTGGCATAAATCATAACACAGTTAGATTGGGCAGGTGCTGAAATACACCCCCTTTAAACCCACCCCAAAAGTCCTTTAGTTAGTGAAAAGCTTTGAGTAGCTCATGGCACACCTCAATAGGCTCAGTTGAAGCTTTTTTGGGGGTCTTCTCTGCCAAGCTAACTTACATTACATCCATGGGCTAACAACAGCGTTCATTTGACTATGTTGATGAACGAACCATCGCCCACACATTGTGTTACTGTTAAGTCCTCCTTTGAAGTTTCCGTTACAGCTTCAGGTTTTGGTCTAAAACAACACGGACATGCTGGTGATAATATCTCTTTGTTTACTTTTGTTATTAAGTTCTTAAAGACAGATGTTTTTTTGTTGTTTTTTTTGAGGAGCATTAGTTGACTAATATTTTGTCCAGTGGAGATCATCGCATCGCAAATGCTCATATCCATCCAGCAAAGACTGCATATATGTGGCTGCTTGATAACAAAAACTCAACCCTCAACATTAAATGCAGTGTTTCCAACATGAACTGAAAGCAGCAGCCCACCCACGTTTATCCCTAAATGTCTCATGGTGGTGCCCAAACTTTCTCATTATGAAATCCCATCTAGTCCTGTGACTGATCAGTAGCAACAATATGCTAGAAATGTGACAGAGAGAGATTAGATTGTAAAACACAGCAATAGGAGATAATATGGAACTCTTGTTGGGTACTATGGATCAATGTATGATGGGTTGATGCATTTTCAGTGCACTTCATTTACATTAATATAATAATCACTTCTGTTTTAGAGTCTTTAGCCAGTTAGAAACGGCTAGCCACCCAGTTTTGCTGTTTGTTGAGTTCAGACTCAACAGACTCATGTCCATGGCCTTATGCATGTAATGCACATGTATGATATGTAACATAGTTCTGTGAAGACGCTGGTGTTATTGAAAAGCTTTGATTTAATAGCCATTGTACCATTTCACACCATGCACTATTCTATCCCCATAGGCTATTGTAAACATTGCCACTAATACAGGATTTAGGATAATCACTTATTGTACTAATCACTTATTGTCTTTAAAAATGTGGTACTGTAACAGATGAAGATGCTAATATCTTGCGTAGGTAGTGTTGTACTTTGAATGTGCCTTATTAGAAAAGTGCCTTACCACAAGTATTCGCAAGTGTTCGCATTCAGGGGCATTGACGTTATCATCATGCAGTGTTAAAAACTAAGCAGTATTCGTTTATAGACTAGATAGCTTATGCTAAATTTGTAGGGTTGTTTTAGTGTTACCTCTGTTTATTGATTGTGTCTAGCAGTTCATCCAAGTTTAAAGCACTTTGCTTGGGAGGAATATCATCACAGAGTGACCAACAGGGGGCAGTGCAAGCTTAAGCCTTAAACTGAAATACTGCATGATGGGCCACTGCTGTGTGTTATATGAAGTCCTTTGCCCCCCCCTCCCAACGTGACCGTTAATGTATTGTTGATGTCCGGTATTACAAGAGCAGCGAAAAAGCATTGCACAGCTTTGTGTGGACGGTTAATGAAGTACGTCTTATTAAATTAAAATAGTTTCAGCTTAGCACTTCTCCAAAGACACAAAGCCATTAGGACCACAGTGCAAAATAGGAGTAATTCAGTTTCAGTTGAATTAGCAAATTAATTCTACCAGCCTGGTGGGATCTGCTGACTGATTATAGTAACCGTGCAATTAGTCATTCAATAGTAAGATGAATGCATTCATTTCAAAGTAGGATCCACACAAGCATAACATTTTCATTTACATCTTAATTTACCACTTATCCGGACCATGTAATGACCAAGGCATACGTGTACATTAGCTCTTGTTGATTATTCAATAGCGTTGCTTATTAATACTGCCTGTAGTAGCTGCAGCAACAGCGTCGTCAGTATTTAGATAAGTTATTTACGTCCGAGTTGACCTACGCAGACCGGAGTAACATTTTGTAGTAAGCGATTTGTTAATAAATTGGAATTTGTACTCTGCCATGCTTTTCGTCTTTTATTTTGCAATGCTTGCATTTCGCCAGTTGAGGACAGCAGAGATTTACCAGTTTTTGCACTAGCATTGAATTTCTGGTTATATATTATTGCCAGAATCCACTGACCCGCCACTGTGGAGTCACCACTACTGCTGGAGGGACATAGGTTTCAGTGATTCACAGCATATGTTGTGGCGAGGACTCAAATGCTGCATTTGAATCACTCGTACACATATACAGCTTGTTTAAAAAATAAGGTAATAATCATGTGAAAGGAAAACAGTTTGCCAGACGGTAATCTAATTTTAGACGCAAGCTATGGGGGGAGGGGGACGCAGACAATGTGGCTATTTTGATTTCGCCCATCTTGGATTACAGTTCAGCTTTCCAAATGATAAGCTTTCCAATTTTTTTGGCATAAATCAAGTCATGACCGTTATTTAGCCAAAAAATAGACATTGAAATGTGGGGCTGTGTTTGGAGGGGCAGGTGTGACACATCAAACTGGTAGAGACTTTCACCAGAAAAGCAAAGCCGTGCTTCAGGTTACTGTAACGCTCTTTAATCACATGTTTAAACAGTGATTTTCTGTGAAGCCAGGAAATTGACCGCAAGGTCTGCAGAATGTGTTCGATATGCTGTCCACCTTGTTCGAACCCACAGTTCTGTCTTTAAGATAAACATGAATCTGTATCTGAGTAAACAAATGCTCCGACGTGATCCCACAAGTAGAAATATAGCGGCCACTCCATGGGACCTCCATGACCGGTGCACTTTTGAGGAAACTGTACATCAAGATAGTCATAGAGAATGTAATGAAATCAGAAGAATGTACGGGTGGGCGATATAAAGTCAAATTTCTTTCACTGTGTTTTCTGCTATTTAGATGATAATGATATGATATATTATTATGATATTACATTATAAAGTGAAAAGAAAATAGAATAGTAGCAATAATATTAACAAAAAACTATATAGTTCCTGCTGCTATTACTGTTGCTACTGTTACCATCATTATTATTATTATTTATTTTTAAAATAATAATAGTAATAATACTATTACTCATATTCTTCATTATGTAAACACTACCATAAACTTGTTTTCTTTTCCGTATTGGTTCTTTCCTGCAGCCTTTCTACGTGTTTGTTTTCACCCTGTTGGACGGATTCAATCCAGTGCTACAGTGACTATCACCCCTTGGGGTATTACAAGACAAGCCAGTGTTAGCATGCTAACTTAAGTAGATATCTCTGCAACATGATACATAGACGTCTCTGACATCCTGTCCAATCTGTTATGTCTTCACACTCTGATGATAATTTTTCTTCAGTTTGCAGTTTTAAGTATGATCTTAGTCTATCAGTATTTAATTTTTCCACTAAGACAACGGGTGCGTCGAAAAACACCTACTTGCCTACTACTCAGTAGGCGAAATCAATAGGCGAGCAAAGGCTAAACGTTAACCGGCTGACCTCCTGAATCGGGAGACATTTTTAAGTAGGCGACGGCAGTGCACTGTGCTATTCGATAATTGAAGTGGAGCCGCAGATGAATTAAAAGCAGAGGTGTGAACTGTGTGCTGGTAAACTGCCGCTGTAGAAGTTAGAGCTACTTCAGAGGTAAAAAAAAAAAAAAGTTCCTGCAAATTCATCTTCTCCGAGCTACAGCAAGTCAAACGATTTCAGTAAATGGGGCTTTTAAATGAATACTGGGGCTTTTACTGTGGTGGTCTAACGTCTTGCGTCAGAGGATTGCATTCGAAATTGTGCATACTTGCTCCAATCTAGTATCTACTGACTTAGTAGGCAATTTTGGACCCACTTCTCGTGTCTAATATGAACAGCACTTCTAGCTCCACTGTGAGAAGACAGTTCAGCACTATGGGTGTGAAAGGCTGTGTAGCTATCAAATATGCACTACAATGTTCAATCTGGACATCCTGACTCTGTCAAGTAAGAATTTTATGTAATGATGAGTCTGAATTTTTGGGGTTACTTTGTGAGAAGCATAAAATGCAACCAAGTTCCAAGACTGAACGTTTGAGGTGTGGAAACATATCCCTGCAGATTTCTATAAAGAACTGAAAGAAGGAACAGAAGCTGTAATAAAGGCACTGTGTGTAAACACTAAATACATAAGTAAAGGAGTGTCTGACTTCTGCACAGTATGTATGTATTTTAAGACATAAAAAAACATAAAATCACTTAGTCAGAGATTCCCACCGTCGTCATTTGACCAATTAACTGTACAGCACTTGTGTCATTTTTGTATACTATATAAATAACTATAGTTTTTGCTGAAACGTGTAAGCCCTCCATTTCAGACTGACATATGCAGTTTCAGAGGTTTCATGGCTTTGCATTCGGCAACTACACAACCAGCCTGTGGGCCATGCCTCCTAGATTAAGCTTAATCTGTTGGTAAACACTGGAAGCGCACCTCATTTGAAAATCAAATCGGCAAGCTCAAACAAAGACACTGAATCTTCTTTATTGAGTTAATTAAAAGACGATTCTGAAGATTCTGACGATTCGGAAAAGGTCATATGCAGATACATTCCTTAATATCCAGCAGCCTTGAAACATTTATGTTAATAATAATTTTATAATAATAATAATAATAATAATAAATTTGGCTGTTATTGAAATGTTTCAGTTTCATCCAGCAGAAGTTGAGATTATGTGTTATTAAAAAAAGGATGTGTTTATGCTATTTATATTATTATTAACAGTATTCATAGAGATATTTTAAATGAGAAAAGTTTGTAGAACCCAGTTATGTATTAACTTTATCATTTATGTAATACAATGTGTCAATGAGTAATATATTTACTGATTTACATTTTACTGATAATGTAATGTTTTATGAAATTATTTGGAAGTATCATTAGTACATTTTATTATTTATTATTATTACTATTATTATTATTATTTATTTATTTATTTATTTATTATTATTATTATTTACTACATTTCCAATTTCACTATAGCACCATGTGCTTGCCAGCTGTAAAGCTTAAGATATATTATTTTCTAGAATATATTATTTATTAAGCATATTGTAATCAAGAATATATTTTTTGTTTAGTGGATCAATATATAATTTGACTTTAAAAAACGTATCCCATTTGTACCAGTTTTAAGTATTAATGAAGTACGACTTATTACATTTAAAATAGTTTCAGCTTAGCACTTCTCCAAAGACACAAAGCCATTAGGACCACAGTGCAAAATAGGAGTAATTCAGTTTCAGTTGAATTAGCAAATTAATTCTACCGGCCTGGTGGGATCTGCTGACTGATTATAGTAACCGTGCAATTAGTCATTCGTTAGTAAGATGAATGCATTAATTTCAAAGTAGGATCCACACAAGCATAACATTATTATAACATTATTTTCTAGAATATATTATTTATTAAGCATATTGTAATCAAGAATATATTTTTTGTTTAGTGGATCAATATATAATTTGACTTTAAAAAACGTACCCCATTTGTACCAGTTTTAAGTATTAATGTACCCCAGATAACATTTAATATTGTTCTTGAAGAAATCATATGGCAAATGTAAAAAAGGGGTGCAAATGGGATTTTCTGGTCATGTGACATCATCAAGTATTTGTCCTTTCAAAGTTAAAGATAATTTTCTACAATTAATCAGTAAAACGTGGATTTTATGCAAATATTACTGTCTTTTAGTCAAATGGAGATCAAATTATTTGGTTCTACAAGGTTAGATTTCTCTCATATGTCAGACTGAACTAATTAACCACAAATATATTTTTATCTCGGCTTTTTATTTGCCCATGTTTACCAGTGGTGAAAATTTCTAATGAAGAGCTTAGACATAAGTAAAATTTGGGAGTTACATGCTCTCCACGTGTTTGAGTGGGTTTCGTCCAGGTGCTCTGGTTTCCTCTCAGAGTCTAAAGACGGTCAATCAGGTGAGGTGGAGATGCTAAATTGACCCCTAGGTGTAAATGTGGAGGTCTGTGTATTTGCCCTACAGTAAACCGTTTCCTACCGTCCACTCAGTGAGTGCTGGGATAGGCTCCCACCACCTGCGACACAGAACAGTAAGGGGCTTTGAAGACAAATTAATCAATGGCTAGTCATTGCATCTGTCTGCACCACCCTGGTCAAACAGTTTGGTTGTGGCCCTCGTCAGGTCTTTTGTCTATACGCTCAAAAAAATGAACTGCTATAAGAACTTAATTCAGTTATGCCTCCATATAATTATCTAAGTCTAGACAGACTCTGTTACATCAACATAAAGTTCAATTTCAGCACAATTTATTCAGGTTTTTACTTGAGTTGTATATAACTACTTAAACAATACCATTTGTTTATTTAATTCATTTATTGACAAAAATATTTTGTCTGTTTAGAGTGTAAATGTGCAACAATTCACACAATTCATTAATCGATACAATTAAATTTAATTGGGTCTCTCAGTTTAATACATTTTATGATAGTGCAAAAATAAGGAATGGCTAAAATGTGTCTTATATTAACATGTTTTTAGTTTTAGAGCGTTCATCATTGTAAAAGTACTATATTTTAACCTAATCTACATAACCTAAACTACCACTGTAGCTACAATACAGTTCAATCCAGTTAAATACAATGTGATATTTGATACAGTATAATATAGAGATAATTGTTTTGAGCTTACTGAATCAGCGTTCATACTTTTTCTATTTTACTCCAAAGCATCTACGGTCATGTTCATGGTTTCTTCAGGAGGGTCAGAGGATACAGGAGTATTTTTAGATTTTTGTTCTCAAACGTTCCATCATGTGAGATGTTTGCCAGCGCGCTGATATGTAATACTGCTGCCCAGACCTTTACAAATACAGGTCCAGGGATGTGTCTAAAGGTGCTGTGTGAAGGAATTTATTTGACAAGTTGTGGGAAGTCTCTAGGAGTGCTTTGTATTGTCTTGACAGAGTCAATGAAGACCATTAGAGGAAATCGTGTTGAGTCCTAGAATGGAGTTGGAGCACTTGTCCCTGGAGTAATACGTTTTTGGTTGGGTGTAGATTACTCATCTGCACGAGCTAATGCTCTGTCCGACCTCCCGGCCTTTCTCCTGTCTCAGGTCCGGCGCCTCAATACCCGAAGCGGCTTTCGGCAGCCCGAGGTGTCTCGGGTTATTGTTAAGCGTGGGTGTGTGTGACAGGTTGGTGTGGGGGAATATTACAGACAACAGAGCGTCTCCGGTTCCTTTCATCACTTGCCTGGACCCTCAATGCAAAGAGGCATGAAAGGCAGGTAAGATGAACGAGGTGGACTCGGTGATAAAAACCTGTTAACAAATGTCATGAAAACGTACTTCCTTCACTGCTGTGATCTGCGAAGAGCCAGTGTTAACAAGGCAGGCTCGAACAGAAGCATAAGAAGTAATCTTAATGCTTTCCTTCTATTTATACATAAAAGTAGGTTTAAAGGTGCATTGGAATGGAATGGAGTTATGTAATGACTTATGTCTTGTTATGAGTTATGTCTTGACTCATTGGTATTTACACCCCCAAAATTTACATACACCAACAACAGAGCAGCAGCAATACCAATTATGGACAATGGTAGAGAAATGTACAGTTACAGGCGGTGAGGTAGTTGTAGGCAGTAGAGAGACAGACTTGGCCTGTAGTGAAGTAGTTGTAGGCTGTTGTGAGGTAGTTTTAGGCTGTAGTGAGACAGACTTGGCCTGTAGTGAGGTAGTTGTAGGCTGTAGTGAGACAGACTTGGCCTGTAGTGAGGTAGTTGTAGGCTGTAGTGAGACAGACTTGGCCTGTAGTGAGGTAGTTTTAGGCTGTAGTGAGACAGACTTGGCCTGTAGTGAGGTAGTTGTAGGCTGTAGTGAGACAGACTTGGCCTGTAGTGAGGTAGTTGTAGGCTGTAGTGAGACAGACTTGGCCTGTAGTGAGGTAGTTTTAGGCTGTAGTGAGACAGACTTGGCCTGTAGTGAGGTAGTTGTAGGCTGTAGTGAGACAGACTTGGCCTGTAGTGAGGTAGTTGTAGGCTGTAGTGAGACAGACTTGGCCTGTAGTGAGGTAGTTGTAGGCTGTAGTGAGACAGACTTGGCCTGTAGTGAGGTAGTTGTAGGCTGTAGTGAGACAGACCTGGCCTGTAGTGAGGTAGTTGTAGGCTGTAGTGAGATAGACTTGGCCTGTAGTGAGGTAGTTGTAGGCTGTAGTGAGACAGACTTGGCCTGTAGTGAGGTAGTTGTAGGCTGTAGTGAGACAGACTTGGCCTGTAGTGAGGTAGTTGTAGGCTGTAGTGAGACAGACTTGGCCTGTAGTGAGGTAGTTGTAGGCTGTAGTGAGACAGACTTGGCCTGTAGTAAGGTAGCTGTAGGCTGTAGTGAGACAGACTTGGCCTGTAGTGAGGTAGTTGTAGGCTGTAGTGAGACAGACTTGGCCTGTAGTGAGGTAGTTTTAGGCTGTAGTGAGACAGACATGGGCTGTAGTGAGGTAGTTGTAGGCTGTAGTGAGACAGACTTGGCCTGTAGTGAGGTAGTTTTAGGCTGTTGTGAGACAGACATGGCCTGTAGTAAGGTAGTTGTAGGCTGTAGTGAGACAGACTTGGCCTGTAGTGAGGTAGTTGTAGGCTGTAGTGAGACTGACTTGGCCTGTAGTAAGGTAGTTTTAGGCTGTAGTGAGACAGACTTGGCCTGTAGTAAGGTAGCTGTAGGCTGTAGTGAGACAGACTTGGCCTGTAGTGAGGTAGTTTTAGGCTGTTGTGAGACAGACATGGCCTGTAGTAAGGTAGTTTTAGGCTGTAGTGAGACAGACTTGGCCTGTAGTGAGGTAGTTGTAGGCTGTAGTGAGACTGACTTGGCCTGTAGTAAGGTAGTTTTAGGCTGTAGTGAGACAGACTTGGCCTGTAGTAAGGTAGCTGTAGGCTGTAGTGAGACAGACTTGGCCTGTAGTGAGGTAGTTTTAGGCTGTAGTGAGATAGACTTGGGCTGTAGTGAGGTAGAGGTAGGCTTGAATGAGACAGGCTGTAGTGAGACAGACATGGGCTGTAGTGAAACAGATGTAGGTTGCAGGGAGGTGGGCATAGGCTGTAGTAAGGCAGCAGTAAGCTGGAATGAGACAGAGATAGGCTGGAATGAGGTGGACGTAGGCTGTAGTGAGGCAGTTGTAGGCACACTACTCACAGTTCAAATGTAATTCTCATATTTTATTAATTAGTTTAGCTTAACCTGAAAGTGTTATGTTCTGCAATAGGTAGCATATTTATAATTACAGACTTTACAGCTTTCATCTCTGAGTACCAAACACAAACAAATGAACTACAGCGGTTATCACAACAGCTCTGATTTATCAGCCTGCTTAAGAATCCATCACAAATCTTACCAGCTCTGCTAGAAAACAGCTTCTAGCAGTATCAGTCAGCCATTCAGCCAACCAGCCTGCCAACCAGCCAGCCAGCCAGCCAGTAAGCCATTTTACACTCATGCAAACACATTAACACACATTCCTGAGGCGATGCAGCACAAATACACAACACAGTTTATAAACCACTTTTTCTCCTCCTGCACCGTTCCTTGCGTCTTCCCTGTGAAAGCTGCACACAAAGGTGTGTCTCATGATTTTAGTGACCAAAGAGCTCCTTGTGTAAATTAATCTTTAAAGATTTGCAATATTCCTGACTGTGTCATGACTTTTAACGTGTAGACACGTTGCCTTTAACTTCATATGTTGTACAACAAGTGCCACATGGGGGGTGCCACCCTGTAAATAAACCCCTGGGTAGCATTTAAGGTGGAACTGACAACCCCAACCAAAACCTGTAAGAAGCAGCCATGCTGTGTGAGGTCACATCTTAAACTGAACGTCTCATAGCGAGCAATTTGAATTTACTCTGTGTTGTAGAGATTAAAAGCAAGGAGTTAATATGGGTAATATTAGCTATAAGTATCTAGCTAACTACATAGTACAACGACCTAACTTATTATAGAGGTTCATTTTGTCCTTCTGTCCGTGTCTTTCGACATGTTGCTTCTGTGTTTATTGCAATGTTTCTCTGTAAACCAGAGCTGAGCTCGTTAAAATATGTATGATCTCACCAAAACAGGGAAACAGCTTGTTTCATTCTAGGGCCAAATCACAAGATTTTAAATCAGCATAATTATTAAAATCAACCAAATTCAAATTATTGAGAAATGAACATCCTGCTTCTAAATCCATTGCTTTATTTAAACACACCTGTGAATGTGACATAATCAAAACAGTGTAGATGCTTGTGGCTTGAAATAAAAGTCAGTAGGTATTTACTTGAGGGTTCAGGGCTGACAGAAGTTGTCAAAAGCAGACAATGGTCAAAACCAGTGAGGCACGGCAACCAAAACAACAGGAGCATCAGGGGAAATTCCAAAAACAGTCCAGGGTCAAAACATGAGAAATCCAAAACACCGCGATCAGACAGAAAGAAAGTAGAAAGAAAGAAGAAAGAAAATACATAATATTTAAATAAATATGCAGCAGGGATGTTGGCAGTACTTCACAAAGAACTAAACTGAAGTCCAGGCTACAAACATCATCTCACAAATTACAGGAAATAAACAAGAGGTGCCTGAGCTCAAAACTCGGGTGACATTATGCATTGTAATACGTATCTACTGAGCAAAGCCAATGGAGGTGTTGTCATGTGGTCTCCCGGTGTCTCATGGAGTTCTCGTCACAGTCCATAGACTCAAGTGAGCCTGCAGGAGAGAGAAAACGAGCAGGGTAAGTGTTTATGACGGGAGGTGTAACGGCGGAAAGTCAACTCAGCTTGGGGATTCCAAATGAGACACTTGGGTACTTCTTTGGGGAAAGAAGTTAGCGGGGTGGATAGAGTCCTGTAATTTCTAATAAAGCGATGGTGGAAATGACTGAACTCTAAACCTGCCAATTAACAATGACATTAACCTTTTATGTTTATCCATAACGACCCCCTCAGTGCTGATTACACACTACAGAGATTGAGCTTGGAAAATGTTCTCGCTCCTCTGAGCTGTACCAGAGCTAGCAGGGCTGGTTCATTCCAGCCTATCCTGCCTGCGACAGTCAGCTACAGGCCTAGTACCTTGACATATCTTAGTGAGGGGTCATGAGGTCAAATATAGATTTAAACTCTGTCTCAAGCGGGTCATTGGATAGGTTCTGTATGTCAGACCAAACAGCAGTAGTCCATTCTAAAGCGTTACTGGTTAGACAAGAAACTAAGAAGGAGCATGTAATCAGGCGTGGGAGGAGAATTACTAAAATACAGTAGAAGTCCTTTGTGTTTATCCACAGAACTGTCATACTTAACCAGGTTACTGAGGCTACATGCTTTGGCAGGAATGAGAGAAGGGTTATTAGTGTGAGCAACGTCAGAGTTTCAGGGGGAACAGTTTAAAACTAAATAGTCAGATCCTTAATATCACACCCTGCCTGTTCATCCCTGTCTACTCTCTGTTTTCATCACCTGTGCTAATGCTTTTGTCATGTGTCAGGCATGTGTTTCTGTTTGTTTTGTCATGTGCTCCTGTGTGTCCACCCCTCACCTGTTTCCCATATGTGGCCCACCTATTGTCCCCAGGTATTACTCGTTTCCTCTTGTTAGCTTGTGTTTATATTCCCTCTGTTTTCCACCCTGCGTTGTGGCTTATTTTGGTTGTTCCAGCTATGTGTTCCGGCTATGTGCTCAGTGTTTAGTCCTTCATTTTGTTTGTGTCTGCTGTCCGTCCCTCTGCTGTCCGTCCTTTTGTTGCCTTGTCTGCTCTAAGTACCCTGTTTCCTGACACTCAATACAATTGGTTATCAATACAGTTTGTTTCTGCTGTTGGCACTGCTGTTGAGTTAGCAGAAATGTAAAAAATAAGAATGGACCCAGCATTTGCCCTTGTTTACTTACTGCGGAGGTTGCTTACTGTCTGCATAGTGGTGAAGTATTCTCAGTATTTTAGTGAACAAGAATGCTAATCTTTTTTCTGAAGGGTCTAGCATCTAAGGGTCTGAAGGCCTCTTTTACATCATTAGGGTTCCTGAGTTCTCCATCAGACAAACGCTGAACGAAGAATAGTGTGTATGTAAAAATAGCCTGAAAAAAACACTTCTTTCCAGGAAGAACATTTCAGTTTTTTTATTGACAGCCTGGATGAGCCAGAAGATTGCTGAATGAATGGCAGGTGGATGGATGGATAGGGCAAAATGGATCTTTATGGCACAAATGAGGTTATATTTGATAAAACCAAACTCTGCATTCCAATATAAGAACCTCTTTCCACCTTTTGATGATACTATAAAGTCTATATCGTATTAAGACATTTCATGACTCAACAGAAGGTCCTTCCCACTTCTTTTCTTTCCATCAAAATGAAGACAGAGACCAGTTCAGGTTATATGCTTTATTCTTGAAGATGCTGCGGTACAGACATTCTTCTACAGGTGTGGAAATGGTCTACCATGGTCTGACTGAGACAGTAACTGCACAGTCTTATAGGTCTGCCTCTATGTTTCATCTGGCCCATGTGACCCTTCTGGCCAAGTCGTTATCTCTTGGGTTTGGACAGCTTCCATGGGGGCTCCTACCATAAAATGACAGGATTTGCTGAAACTTAACCTCTGTAGAATTTGGTGTGGCAACCATCTGTATAAACAAGCTTTTTAAAAGATGTCATAGTATGTAAGAAATATTTACAACACCACCAACATAACAAAATCTACCAAAGATAACACAGTTGAAGTAGCTCTGTAAGGAGAAACAGGCCAAGATTAATCCAAATCAATGTGCAATTGTTACCAGAACCATTTGGAATGGTTGTTAAAATTGAAGGAACTTGGTACTTTGATCTGAGTCTTCAGCTTTTTAAATCTCAGTTTCTTCTATTACTGATGAAAACTCTCTGTAAAGCACTGCCACTGGTATGAAAAGTGCTCTAAAAATAAATATTATTATTATTATTATTATAAATAATAATAACAATTATAATAATTCAAAAGTCAGAGTTGTTGGGTCGGATTTGCTGTGTTGTATTTCTGATTATGGCAGACATCTTTACATATTGACGTCATGCACTGAGACTTAAAAAAGAAGGTCTGGCTCAATATGGCCTGGTTACCTGAGCAACACTGGTGAGGGCGTTGCTGGCGGTGCTGATGTGTACGATGCTGAAAGTTAGTGAAAGAAAGGAGAGAGTTATATATCACTGAATACAGTGAGATCCAAACAGCAAACCCAGTCATACTCTGTAAATAACCCTAAAACAGTCTTATGTTGTTATGTGGTTTCTGACACTGTATGACACACTGTTATCCATAAAAAGTGACAAAAAGTATGTAGACAATTCAGATGTTTTACTGGGTGGTGAGTTTTCATTACTACATTAGCCTCATAGCTCCATAACAAAATGAAAACAGCAAGCTTCAGGCACCCAATATGCCTTGGCTGATCGAATACATTTTAGGTAAAATGGGAAAATTGGGGAAATATTTTACAGAACTATGATTATTAGTAACTTTTTCAGGTTCAAGTCAAACTAAACAACATATTACAGTATTTCCACAAGACCATTTGACTAGCCACACCAGTACTAGACAGCTGCTGTGTTGACCAAACCTCAGAAGAACCTTAGCTCATTTCACATCACAGCAAGCTTCCATCTCTAGTGTCTAGTGCAAACTTATTTTTCTAATGTTTTCCTCATGGTTTAATCAAAATGAATCCCTGGTGTGCCTTTAAGGGTAAGATTTCATGCAAGCGACATCCTCTCCTAATTGGAATAATAAATTATTTTTAAATGAGATTTTTAAAAAAGTACAAATTAAACATTCAGCGGTCATAAAAATGGTAATGCGGTTGAATTTTTTATCTCGGGATGTGTGAATTTCAGAACAGCAGCATGTCCCCTCGCCTTCCCTTAAGAAAAATAAGTGTGGTGTCTTTGCGGCTCTGGAGCACTTGTCTTTCACTTGAACAAAAATACCTAAGAGGTGCTCATGTAACAGTGACTGTAGTAGTTTGAGGACTGTATGGATTGTGACGCAAGCATGAATGGGGGGGAATAACTGTAGGCCACTAAAGGAACACCAGGCAGCAATCATTTCAAGCTGTTTCTGGCACTTTCATTATTGTGTGATAGGCTGGTTTTGTACATGGCCAGATTTCTCTAACCGAGTGCTTACTTTCTATCATTCGCAGACTCTCAGCTCAAAGGCCTGCCTGAGTGCTAAATGTGGTAAGAAGCCACCAGAGACTATTAAACAACCATTTACACCAGTCATTACATTGCTGAATCATGTTCTAATCAAGTCCTGATTACCTCTGCATGGGCGTACGGCCTCATGTTTAGAGTTCGGCTGTTTGAAGCAGCACCATAACCAGAAGTAAACAATGCTGTTAACAGTATGTTCTCATTTCATTGTATGTTGTGAGCTTGCATCTCCGAAAGAGGCATAAGAAAAGGAAAACATTCTTAACCCCATTTATGTGGGGCCAAAAGTATGTGGACACCCCTCATAACTACTGTGTTCAAGCATTTCACTTACACATTACAGTTGTATAAAATCAAGCGCATAGTAAAACTCTCCATAGACAAATACTGGCAGTGGAATGATTAGTACTGAAGTGTTTAGGGTCAGGGAATGCAACACAGTCAGCTTTTACTATGCTAGGTTAACTGACAGTGCTATTACTGTGAAACAGAAGCATCTAGGAGCAACAACAGCTCCTCTGTTGCAAAGAATTGCTTGTCCTTTGTTGCATGACTCACTACAGTGAGCGATGCAGTGAGTTCCAAGCTTGCTCTGGAAGCAACATCCACACAAGAACTCAGCATTGGGAGCTTCATGAAATGGGTTTCCACGGCCGAGCAGCTGCACACAGGCCTAAAATTACGGTGTGCAATGCCAAAAGTCAGCTGGAAAAGTTAAGAACGGCATCACTGGAGTAGTGGAAATGTGTTTTCCCGAGCGAGGACTGGAGTGGCTATAGTCAGTCTGTAAAGCATTACGCAGTCTTGTTTGCTGAATTGTATTCTATTCAAATTCCACTTTGTTTGGTTAATCCATCACCACAGCTGCCGAATAAAAAAAGCAAAGACAGGTTCAGACCTTGATGTTAGTATGTTGTCATTGTCTTCTTTTAAAATCCATCAATTCTTCAAGTCCAATATTATCTAAAAAACCTAGCTTGGCGGAATTATACAGTCCTTATGCCATTATCATTTTTATTTCTCCCATTATTTCTCCCAAACGCTAACTGTAAAACACTAAAGGACTCCCATAGAGTCCTCGATAAATGAGAATGAGGGCGAATTAAGCTTGCTTAATTATTTAGCCGTCTATGCAGGGACTTAAAATAACTCCTGTAGTATCACAGTATTATATTTTGTGATACTGTATCAATTATTTTAAAACAGGTTTTTAATCAATAGTTTACATGTAAAGATTGGTGGCAGACAGTGGTTTCATTTACAATGGGCTTAAACCTCTAACCACTAGATAGCTGTGTTGTAAACTTTAGCCATTCGACTATGACAGTCTAAAGTAAACAAGTAACATAAAGGCACACCGCTAACATTAGCATTAGCAAGCCTGCAGATGGTGGTGTATCAAAACACTGGGTTTCTGTCAACACACAGCTTTAAATGAACACTTATTAGTTTTGGAAGGTAGCAGGAGGCATTCCTGAAGAAGTATTTTTCCACAATATTTTTTTACTACTTTGCTGTGGAAAGCAGTTGGACAGCAGGACACTGGCATTACTGCTTCTGAGTGTTGATTTGGTTGGTTAGCTTAGCAGATCATTGGCAGAATAATAGTAATTGACACCCACTAATATTATGAATGCATGTGATATACTGTTAGAAAATCCTTTCAGTGGAGATTAAAATCAGTAAAATATACTAGCAGTGTGATACAGTCTATGCTATTCTGTGCTGAGAAAATTACTGCATGTTCTGTTTAAAGTCTAAGCAGCAGCTAATATGAAAATGACAAACACACAATATAGCAGAATTTGAGATCCTAACTTGTGATTATTAAAAGTCAAAAAAACATTTTATTGAAGGAATAGGGCTTAACAGACTGCTGTTTAGCTCCGCCCACTGTTCAGAAACTGCCATAGGCGTTATGTGTGTGACGTAGATGATGGACAACAACGCTAGAGGATGTACTTACAGTAATGCAAAATGACAGAAAGGTGTTGTTATTTCTAACTGCAATAATTGGATGTACAGGGGAACCCCTAAGCACAAATGGCCCAAAGACCCCTAAATATCCAGAAAGTGGACTAAACCTGTCAATTTTAAACAGGCACATTGGAAAAGACCGTCCTCTCTCACTTGAAGATTATCACAACTATGGGAAACTCAACAACATATTTTCCAACAATATGGGCATGTAAGGAAACTACCGAGAGGTGTACAAGAGCCTCCATGTATGAGGAGGTAAACCGTTCGGTGGGTTAAACTAAGCTAACATAGTTGAATTATAAAGATTTATAGTGTCATACGAGTGCGAGTTCCACTTTGATCATATTTTACAACAATAACTGTACCTCTATATCTAAGTGTAGCTGATGCTAGGCTATTGTTGTGGATAATGTTGGTTATTTAGCTAGATACTGTTTACACTCAGGATGAGTTGTTTTTGTGGGTGTGGTTTGACTAAAAGTCTCAGGATTAAGTGACATGGTGGTCTATTTCTACATTACAGCTCTTTAAAATCCAAATTCAGAAATATGATTGGAATCTGAAGAACCAGCACTGGAAAATTCTCAGTCCCAGTCAATCATAATGTTGTTTTACCATATGCTGTTCTTCACTGTCCACCACTGACGTCATATGGTAGCGTTCAGGAATTGAATTAAAATCGCCTATTTTAGAGCAACTTCAGCAGCGAATTTCATTTGAAGTCATGTTTATGTATTTTCAGTATCTGAAACAATGTGAAATCACCAGGGGTGTCCATAAATCATTTAAAAATGATTATGTATTGGCAAACTATGATTTTTGCACAATATCTATAGGATATACTCTTTCATTTTGAACTCACTCAGGGGTGCCCTCTAATGTCTGATGAATCCAGAAGACATTACTACATTGTCCTCACTACAACTACTGCTGTCATCACAAATAGAATGGACCACTTCTCAACCAATCACATTGTGTTGTCAGGACTAACTGTTGTAGACCACTAAAATAATGCATGTGAGTACTCTTAAGTAATTTAGGCACCTTGCGGCAGATCATGGAGGTAGTGTAGGACCTTGCGAGAGATGCTAGCATTAGCACCTATTCATTTAAATGAGATTTCCTCAGTGGCACATGCACACCTGCTGCCCACTTCAGCGCTCTATTTAACATACCCTCATCAGCTTGTTCTCACCATTTTCCGTAGTAATGGGAACCCTCACACCATCTTAAGGGCCATTTCATTACTAAATTAGCTCAAATTAAGTGTCGGCTGAAAAACGCCCCTAAATTATTATATAAATTATTGTATCTAACACATTTCACTTATCGACCAAGCTGTTTATAGGTCGTAGCAATAACATATCTTTTGATAATTATACTATATTTCAAAACCATGTAGGTTTATGTAGCAAACATCTCCATCTATCATTACATCTCTGCTGGTTAGCTAGTTAGCAAGGTAAGAAAGCTACACAACCAAAAGAATGGCTGTACCTTACAATTTGAAACCAAAACTTATAGCCAGAAAACAGAATTACTCACAAAATGTATGTGTGTTGTGTTTAAAATTTGTTAAGAATGTTAAGTATACTGCTTAAAAAAATAAAGGGAACACTTAAACAACACAATATAACTCCAAGTGAGTTCTGTGAAATCAAACTGTCCACTTCGGAAGCAGCACTGATTGACAATAAATTTTACATGCTGTTGTGCAAATGGAATAGACAACAGGCAACTAGCAAGACACACTCAATAAAGGAGTGGTTCTGCAGGTGGGGACCACAGACCACTTCTCAGTACCTATGCTTTCTGGCTGATGTTTTTGGTCACTTTTTAATGTTGGTGGTGCTTTCACACTCGTGGTAACATGAGATGGACTCTACAACCCACACAAGTGGCTCATCCAGGATGGCACATCAATGCGAGCTGTGGCAAGAAGGTTTGCTGTGTCTGTCAGCGTAGTGTCCAGAGGCTGGAGGCGCTACCAGGAGACAGGCCAGTACACCAGGAAACGTGGAGAAGGCCGTAGGAGGGCAACAACCCAGCAGCAGGACCGCTACCTCCGCCTTTGTGCAAGAAGGAACAGGAGGAGCACTGCCAGAACCCTGCAAAATGACCTCCAGCAGGCCACAAAGGTGCATGTGTCTGCACAAACAGTTAGAAACCGACTCCATGAGGATGGTATGAGAGCCCGACGTCCACAGATGTGAGTGCGCACAGCCCAACACCGTGCAGGACACTTGGCATTTGCCAGAGAACATCAGGAAAATTGGCAAATTGGCCACTGGCGCCCTGTGCTCTTCACAGATGAAAGCAGGTTCACACTGAGCACATGTGACAGACATGACAGAGTCTGGAGACGTCGTGGAGAGTGATCTGCTGCCTGCAACATCCTTCAGCATGATCGGTCTGGCAGTAGGTCAGTAATGGTGTGGGGTGGCATTTCTTTGGAGGGCCGCACAGCCCTCCATGTGCTCACCAGAGGTAGCCTGACTGCCATTAGGTACCGAGATGAGATCCTCAGACCCCTTGTGAGACCATATGCTGGTGCGGTTGGCCCTGGATTCCTCCTAATGCGGGACAATGCTAGACCCATGTGGCTGGAGTGTGTCAGCAGTTCCTGCAAGATGAAGGCATTGAAGCTATGGACTGGTCCGCCCATTGCCCAGACCTGAATCCGATTGAGCACATCTGGGACATCATGTCTCGCTCCATCCACTAACGTCATGCTGCACCACAGACTGTCCAGGAGTTGGCGGATGCTTTAGTTCAGGTCTGGGAGGAGATCCCTCAGGAGACCACCTCACCAGGCCTTGTAGGGAGGTCATACAGGCACGTGGAGGCCACACACAATACTGAGGCTCATTTTGACTTGTTTTAAGGACATTACATCAACGTTGGATCAGCCTGTAGTGTGTTTTCACTTTAATTTTGTGTGTGACTCCAGGCCAAATCTAGGCCTCCATTGGTTAATAAATTGGATTTCTATTAATGATTTTTGTGTGATTTTGTTGTGAGCACACTTGGTACAGAACAAAGTATTCAATGAGAATATTTCATTAATTCAGATCTAGGATGTTATTTGAGCGTTCCCTTTATTTTATTGAGCAGTGTATTTTATTGCATTACAACGTTAGCATGGTTAGCTAATTTGAACACTGTGGATAGCCTGGCCGGGGTGTTTTAATGAAAGATCTGCTGTTCCCCCCTCTGCTGTGAGTGACTTCTTGTGTAACGTAGGTGTGATTTAATTCCGAGCACTGAGTCAAGGTTGGTGAGAGCATGTTTAACCCTTTAGGCTGATTGCTCTTTCTACAGTCTGCTACAGTCTGTGTCTATCTAATATGTAAAGAATGTGATCTGACAAAGCTGAACGATTGTGGACTTTATTTACAATGACTTACAAACAAGCTATTGGAAGAAGCAAACACATTAATAGGACTATAAATCAAACATCAATCATGTTTTATTGTTACTGTGATTAAAACAAACAATGACAAGCTTTTATCAGTTTATACTGCACTATGATCAAGCTCTCGCATATGCTCAGAAAACATCACAGTGGAATCCTACAATAAAGAAAGCCTTATGAATCTTTTATGGATCATTCTTCGCAATTAGATCAAAGTCAGAGTTGAAAACATATTTCATTTAACTGTCCTGGACTTTAGATTTAAATATTTTTTGTTCTGAGGTTCCTCTGTACCTTGGTTAGGTTTACTTCATTAAAATAAATTATTAAACAGGGGGGGGGGCAATGTCGTGTTTATAGCCAAGGTGACCTTTTCAATGGGTACATAATAAAAAGAAACACAGCTAGCTAGCTAACCAATGGAAATAAAAATATAAATCAATATTTCTCTTTACATTATAGACGGGACAGTATTTTTGCACTGATATACCCTGAAGTTCACTGTAAATATCATCTTGAATAAAACTCTACAGTGACTGAGCAATTAACTGTGTCAATAGAAATTGTCATCTCTCAGTTTGCCCTCACAAACAACTTTGAGCATGGAGAGAGGGCAGATTTACCATTAATTAAATTAACTGAATCTCTCACACTCACAGTAATTTAATTCTGTCCACATCACAGAGCATCTTATTTTAGGTGTTGCAGGTTTAGAATAAACATTGATGGCAGCACTAGGGCTGATGTACAATAAAACACTAACAATTAAATTATATATCAGTTTAATCACTAATTACATTACTTACTTGTGCTCGTCTCTCTTTAAAAGCAGTAAAGTGATCAGTTACGCTCTCATTAAAGTCAGGCATGTTCCTGACCGGTTCTCTATCCATTGAAAGCAACGCCTATAGAGATTGTGTTGCAGTACCTACAGTTAAAAAACTAATATGAGAGTCTACCAAAAAAGAGTTGAACTGCAGGAAATACACCTCAACGCTGATTGGACAATGACATTCGGAGGCAAGATAAACTGTCCAGAACAGACATAGCTAGTTAAAGGCCATGAATGTGAGAGAAAAAAATCTTTCCTTTCGTGTTTTGGTGGCGCGTCACCCAATCGCCCTAATTAACAAACCAGCCATGCGACTGAACATTCACTCACAAAAACAATCATTACTCTACTGAAATGTTACTAAATGTTTCAGTGGTGACAATTTTAGCTCATTTTGAGCAGAACCCAAAAGCTCTAGCCAGTCCAGGACTAATAATCAGAGCTTTGAACTGTAAAAACATAAACTGGTATTTTTTATTAAAGCAAAAGTGCTTAATGTTACACACTGATTTTCAGACTGACTTTGGGACACAATGAAAAGATCTTATTGCTCACCATGTGGCCATGAGGGACAAGGATGTAGTCTTACTTCCAGCTCTAAAATGCAGAGACATGGCTAAACTACTCTCCGCCTATGGACTCAAGCTCTTTGTGTTTTGGTAGTGACAAATAATTTGGGACAGTTTTTTATATATATAACAATTAACCAATTTAAACCTTTAAACTTTACTTTAAAAGAAAAACAAATACACAAAGTTAGTTGACATTTGGGGGTTAGGGTTTGGGACAGAAGTCCTCCAATAGAAAGTATCACATAAATGATTGTTGTGTGTGTGTATATATTGAGCATATTACTTTCTCCAAAAATGCCTTGGGTTAAAGTAGATCATAACATCCTTGTAAATCCCAGAGACCTGAGTACTTGTGTATTACTGGAAGCAGAGGCAATATGAGTGATATGGGTTCAATATTTTAATTGGATTGTCATAAAATATGTCACAATATGCTTTTTTGATCATATCGTTGATATTGTCAGTACTCAAAGAATACAGACCAGTTGCATGTCATAGTATTAAGAGAGTTTAATTAGTCCTGTGACATTGTATTCAGTTTTGCAATATTTTAAGGTTTTCATACGATATATTATATAAAACAATCATTTTTCCCAAGCAATGTGTTCAACATTGCTTCATGGAGACTATCTACATCCAAAAATTGAGCCAATGAAGTCTCATAAAATGTCATATGACTCATATGACTGACCACTCTAAAAATGTAGACAGATGTTAATGCTGCTCACTGGCTACTGGTAGCATCTCCAACCCTGTGGTCATGACAACAGACAAGCTTAGGCACGAGAACTATTCTCTGCGCTTGTGCTTGTGCAAGGTTGTAAAAGCCAGAAAGGAATGATGAATAATTTGGCTTTGCATGCTTTATTATCAAATTCCAATCGCTGGTATAATCAACAGTAATTAGTATAATAAAGAATAGTAATAATAATGGGAATAATGCTTGGGGGAAAAATAATTCTCAGAAAAAGAATGTAACTGTCACAATTATTACATTAATGCCTGATCACAGCTAGTTTCATTACTTATTTCAGTTATTTTAGCTTACCACAGACATGCTTCAAAGTTGTTATCCTTTACAAGAGTATGTTCACATCACAACAAACAGAATGAGGTCTGGACATGTTTTCGTCAGTTGGGTTGTAAATGAGAGAAAGCAGAAAAAGGGATGGTTCTTATGAAAACAACAAACGTCTGACAGGGTGCTGTAACACCATTAGAGGGCAGCAGTGAGTAATGTTTGTTTATTTGAGCTCAGGCTGTTCGTTAGAAGCTGCTAAAGCCGGTTTACCACCACACAGTACTCAACTTGACTTTACTTCTTTTTTTTTTTTTTGGTTGCTTAGAGAAATTCGTCACTTTCACCCTAAACACACATGTTAACACTAGCTAGCAGTTTAGCGTACCCTCTTGTGTTGCCATTCAGCAACCGGAACCATCTCCTTGTCTAAACTCTTTTTTAGAGACACCATGGCAATTTTATGCAGCCTTGTTATGACCAGCTATTTTGAGGGAAGACTATATCTGCAATAGAAAATTAAGTAGCTGGTGACAAAAGTAAATAGATTTGAGTCAAGCTGTACCATGCCATAGAAAATCAGCTTACTGATATGCTAATAAGCCAATCTGGCTAAACTTAGGCCAGTACTTATACCATAAACAAATAAGACCATTCAGTTGTTACTTGCAATCATTTATATGCCTAAAAAAGCTAAAGTTACCAAGATAACAATTTTCAATATGCTAATATTAGGAAATAAATCATAAAATACATCATTCACTGCATGTAAATCATTATGCATTAACATATTTTACCTTACCAGGCCTTCCCAAACAATTGCATTACACTGTATATGCATTTGTTACACTCCATGAGTCCAGCGTCAGAAAAAATCAGACTATCAATTTTAAATGATATAGATTAAACAGATGAGACAGAAGAAGCTGTATCTTGAGTTTGCAGATGCGTCTTGAATTTGCTTTTATTAAACCATCCTTGTAACACAATCTGTGTTGTTATTTTGTTCTCTAGTGCAAAAGCTGAATATTAAAAACACATACAATATTAAGTATATAATATTATATCATATTACATAATATAATATAATCTGAGAGCTAGACTCCCAGCTCTGCTGGAACACCACCAAGGCAGTCAACTGGGATTCAAACACATTTGTAAAGACCCCAGTCATGATGAAAGTGATGTAATTCCTGGAGCCCTTAATAATGAAGCCCTGATGATATGATCCAAAATACTCAAGCTTGTATAGCCACCAAATGCATAGAGTTCCCCAATATAAGGCAGTGGGTGTCTGTCTGGGATCATCTGTATGAGAAGATTGAGAAGATCCCTCTTATACAGATGATGGGAGCCTCTATGGAGCCAAAAGGACTTTGATAGAACTTCTGAATAGAATGGTTTGGGTAGTGCCTGTGGTACCACTATGCTATCTTTAAGGTTTATAGACATTTGTAGACTTGGAATGCACACATTACTGCTACTCCTTGCAAAGGCACTGCTATCTCTTGCTAAATCCTTATACAACATCTGCTTTACAACTTCTTTCCGCCCCTGATCTGGGTGCCATAGCTGAGATGATGTAGGTGTAATCAGTGTAGCTGCAACACTATGAACCTACGCATTGGGCACTTGCTCTTCAGATGAATCAGGCTGGACAATTTCGTGAATTGGCTGAATGACACCAATTACTGATTTCCGTTTTAGAGTGATGTCAAGCTTCGAAAGATTTCCCACTGTTACTACTACATAAAAAACTCTTTCTGATTCTGGATATCCAAGAAGAACCTCTTCTATACCTGGGGGGGTCCAGCTGTATGCTGCTTTCATCAGGTTCAAACAGCACTGAGGGGTCAGTTGAGTATATGTTCAATGGGAACCCTCCACTTTACCCAAGCTATGCACCTGCAGGGACAACCAAGTCCTGCTTACCACTACTTGGGTATTATATATCGTCGCTGTCCAATGAAAAACATGTATCTCTATTTTTTTAGATTTTGAATTTTCTTCATCGTTTTACATTGTGTGAAACATTCATGACGAATGGATCAATAGAAGTGCTACAAAATAGCTTGGAAAAAATTCTGGTTCCATTGACTTCCATAGAAGGTAAAGTACGTTTTTGGTCTCTCCTGTAAAGTTGCAATTTTGAAGGTACTTGTTTTTCATTGGACAGCAATGATTTGTGTGGCAGCAAAATTCTCCTTGCTTCATTATAACATACAACATATTGAAACAGCTCAAGTGTATTGTATCAAACACTCCATCTAGTCTTAAATTCCTTTGTCTAGTACGTTAAACCCTGAAGTGGTATGTCACTGACCTAGAAAGTGGCACTAATAAATAAACTAGAGTCTCCTATGCCAGCAAGGTTGGCAGTAATAGACACCTACTTTTCAAATGAGATAATGTCATCATTAACAGCACATACCTCCAACTTTCCATCACCCTCAAGAAGTTCAGTTAGTGGTCAGTTGTCATGACTGGGTAAGTACTTGTCTTTCCAATTCTGGTCAGTGATTACCAGCTTACTTGGCCCACTGTGTCAAGCAAGGATGCTTCTGCTATCCCAGTAGGGTTTCACTGAATAATGGCTTTCCTCCCAATAAGCTTCGATACAGGCTCGTTTTTAATGAGCGGCAGCTCAGCTGTAGATGGAGAGAGAGTTTTGCTTACTCTTTGAGTTTAGAGTTTTCTTCTACCAGACATGTCTAAAGATTCTAGCTTTCTTGGTTGTGATGTGGAGCTTAGACATCACCAAAATAGGACTCATTTGCCCAGGCCACTGGCAGTCCCTTGCCAATGACTGGCTCCAGTTGCTGATGATTGGATGCTCATTTGGGGTTTTAATCATTTAATTTTTAAATTACTATAATTACAGATGCTCTTCTCAGCACTCTCTATTCTGTCTCACCATGCAGTACTTGCTAACCCAGCTAACTTTAAGCTTGGTTTATTTAACCCTGGCGAATATGCTGCATTTTACTGTTCTAAATATTTTATTTTCTACATATTGAAGCAAAAGGAGTTCACAGTAGGAGGTCACACTTTCTTGTGCAAATTAAGGATTAATCATGCACTGGAAGCTTTCCACTTTGTAAAGTGAGGGGAGAAGAGGAAGAATCTCCACTTCAGGTCAGGAGTCTTATATATTGTATAGTGTTTATGGGAAAAAAGTCTAAATATTACAGTCAGTGTGTAACAGCCTTTAATAACAAATCCTATCGGACATAAATCAGATCAACCCACTATAAGCCAAAGATCGCCCAAAGCATATTTTCCTTTCAGCTTTTTTTTTCTTTTCCATCCTGTTCTTTTCCATTTTTCAGCTTCTGATGTTCCTTTTGTGTCCTTTACATGTGTCCCAGTCATCTTATCTTCAGCATCCTAATGATCAAAACTAGGGATGCATCAATACAGATACTGCTATATGGCCGATTCATTCAGTTCATTTACTCGTACTCATAAAACATTCTTTGATATCAGCCTCGGATACCTGCTGACACCATGTAACATAAGCCTAGTGGACACTGCTGTGCTAAAGAACAAACACCTTAAGCTAGCAGTAAACAAGGGTCTGCCCCCACAGAGAAGTGTTCCTGACACTATAGTGGTCACTGGACACTTTAAACATTCCACCATGACATATTCTGAGAAGCCCTACACTGTGTGATTTTAGCCTCATAGGAGACACATAGGATGCTGGCAAACCAGAAAAAAGTTGATATTTCCTACCAACGTGTGTACATGCTGACTTTACTATGTTTGATTGAATATCATTACAAAGTATACATTGTTGTTTAATAAAATAGGCTGTAGAGAGAATGTGGTGTCCTGCTGTGTATGTGCACAACGTGGTTAGCCGAGCTGCTGTAGCTCAGTTTGCTCAGTACTCAGTGTGCAGTGTGTTATTTTAAATGAAACAGCTTTATCAGAACTTGGTCATAAACAGAGCTGTCTGTTGGGGCTGTGTTGCATTTATATAAACTGAATAAGTGTAAAATAAGTGTATTAAATATATAATTATATAATTCATAGGCTTTGTGTGTGCATGATGGTCAAGTTAAACCTACAACGTGAGTCAAAAAAAATAAAAAACATGACTGACTTTAGAGGCTTTCAACTCCAGCTCCGCCAGACAAATGAAATACTTTAACAAGACACAAAACTCCACAAGTGAACTTCCTGGATTAGTCTTATACAAGCTAATCTGTCTCCATTATTGCTCCCCTTGTGGATCCACAGTAGAATTAGATTTTCAGGTAAAATAAAAATATAGCTTTGCTTAGCTGTAATGATGAATAGTCCTAAACATTGAAATTAACTGCTAATTCAGTGATGTTTAACCTAAAGATAACTATGCAGACAACAGTCTCACCTAGCTATTAGCTAACATTTAGATAATAAACATTAGCAAATAAGAGATTCAAGATGAACGTTGTGAATTCACAGACAAATGAAAAGATTCATTTGCACTTCAGTTAGTTTCCTGGTGTGTTTGATCTGAAATGAGAAACTGTCAACCACTAAAAAGTCCAAGTTAAGAGTCCTTTTTTACAAGAAACCATTCTTTTGTGGGGTTGCAAGAAAATTTAAAACAGAGCCTGTGCTTTTTGTTCATATTTTTTAATCTGTACTAGAACATTAGCACATATTAAGACATATTTACTGCAGAGTAAATCTTAAAATATTGCACCAATAAAATGGACACAAAATGTTGTGGCTCCTAAGATGGTTTGACTTTTGTTTTTTTTTTTAACATGTGGGTTGCTGACCCCAGCCTAGGATGTAAATAATATTATTTTACTTTATTTGCTTTTATTAACTTTGTAACTTCTCCTGAATCTTGTTCTTGTATTTTGTATGTGCTTAGCCTATATTACATCTATAGATCCCCTATCTAGCAATGCTATTTGTTGTAGGCATTAGTGATGTGCAGATTCATGTCTCTGGTGTAGCTGAATATAATAACCCAATCAACACCATCAACCCCTTCAAAGTTTTTAAACAAATGTGATGTCACAGAGCTGCGAGCGCTGCTTGGCAACAGGATTTTTTTTAGCATTTTGTCATTGGCTCAGCAGCCTTGCACTAGCAACAGCTATTAGAGGTGGGCGGATCGATCCAAATATCGATAATATCGATACCAACGCTGGTATTGATATTAATCAATACTTGTGTAAAAAGATCGATACTCAAGCTTTTTTTCACTGCTGCGCACGCAGATTCATCAAAGTCTACTCTCTGTCAGTGCTGCGCTTAGTGCGCTGTGTCACAGCACGGAGCAGCACACACTCCTCCCCCCCTCCTCCTCCTTTAAGTTATATTTTTTACACACTTTATTTAAGAAAAAAACTTTATTTACACTTTATTTAATTTTCACTTATTGTTTTTATTTTGTTTAAAGCCAGAAGTGCACTGAATGGAAGAAGTTCCTTATTTTTTGTATTATTATTTTATTGTATTGTTAGACAATATAAGTTCGTAACTGTTTACAGTATTTGTTGCGGTGTGTTACTTTTGTTGTATTGTGTTTTGTCAGCCCTCTACCTCTGGAGATTGTGTTTTAGGTTGTTTTTACCACAAAAAAAAAAATTCCTAATGTTAAGGCAAACTTTTTTGTTTTGTTACTGTTGATTGTTATAATAAAGTATTTTGTTGTCATATACAATGTTTAGCAAAATTCTTTCCTAGGCCTTTTGGATCCTTTGGATCTATGAAGCTTAAATATTAAAAAGTATCGGTATCAGTATCGGTATCGGTGATTCTGGCCCTGTGTTTACTTGGTATCGGATCAATACCAAAATTCCTGGTATTGCCCAGCTCTAACAGCTATAGTAATTGTAATGTTAATTATAATTATTAAATATGATTTATATTATTATTCTTTTTTCTTTATAAAATATGGCTATTATTATTTATAATATAAATACAGCTGTGATTATTAAAACAAATCTGCTACATGTAGATAGGGTATAAATAGACTATTTTGTTTCATCTAGGTGATTCCCCATCAACATGGGTATCAGTATCAGTGATACTTGCCCTGTATTTACTTGGTATCGGATCGATACCAAATTTGTCAATATCGCACACCACTAGTAAGGATATCTCGAAAACATCCTGGCTCCTAGATGGAAGAACTGTAAGTTTCTGGGTGGCCCTCAACACCTCTATTTTAATTATAAAGATAAAGGCAGTCGCCCATCAAGTAGGGGGTTTCTGGGTCATTTAGACAAAGGGACAACAAGAAGGTATGGTTTACATGGTTAATGACTTAAGTCCATTGCTTTGTAAGCTTAGTTAGACTTGCTTGGTATGAAGTGCATATTAAACTTCTTTTTCCTCAACAAAATATTCCCTCCTGTTCTTCAAGAAACCAACTATTTTGCCAGCAGAGGTCAACAGATGCTATCACTGTGCTCCTGAATCTGATGCTATAAGAGACCAGAAAGGAGCAGAGAAAAAAAGACATAAAACAAAGACCTACTCCTCTTCACTGCAGTATTACAAGACCCTAATGTGACATAGCTAGAATTATGAATATCAGATTCTGTATCTGTGAGTATTTATACTTGGTCTGTATTAAAATGCTATCAGTGCTTCCCTAGTCACAACATACTGGTACAGTGTTAACACAGAAGTTGTTTGGGGAACCCTGGTGGCTGTGGGGCCCTAAACAGCTGCTTATTAGCTAGAGCCATTTACAGATTTTACAGTTAACTGTAATGGCTTGCATGATAATGAAGACATGCTAATTTGCTAACTCTGCCTGAGAGTCTTTGGGAAGTGCATTAGGGGTGGGGACGTGAGATCAGGCTGCTCTGATCATGGTGTTGCGCAAACACAGAAATACACCATTACATCCAAAAGCTTTTTGTAATTTTAAAACAATACACAAATCTGCTAGACTTGTTAAACTAGCTAGCACCAAGACATCCTAACATACACTGTACTGCCAAAGGTATTCACTCACCCATCCAAATAATTGAACTCAGGTGTTGCAATCACTTCCATGGCCACAGGTGTATAAAACCAAGCAGTTAGGCATGTAGACTGCTGCTACACACGTTTGTGAAAGAATGGGTCGCTCTCAGGAGCTCAGGATTCCAGCATGGTACCGTGATAGGATGCCACCTGTCCTAAAATTTTCTCACAGCTAAATATTCTAGAGTCAACTGTCAGTGGTATAATAACAAAGTGAAAGCGATTGGGAACGACAGCAACTCAGTAACGAAGTGGTAGCCACAAAAAATGAAAGAGCGGGTCACCATCCAAGCCTACATCACCAAGTGCAATGAAAAGCATCAGATGTAGTGGTTTAAAGCTCGCCACCACTGGACTCTAGAGCAGTGGAGACATGTTCTCTGAGTGACGAATCATGCTTCTCCATCTGGCAACCAGTTGGATGAGTCTGGGTATGGTGGTTGCCAGGAGAACAGTACTTGTCTGACTGCATTGTGCCGAGTGTGAAGTTTGGCTGAGGGGGGATTATGGTGTGGGGTTGTTTTTCAGGAGTTGAGCTTGGCCCCTTAGTTTCAGTGAAAGGAAGTCTTAATGCTTCAGCAGACCAAGAGACTTTGGACAATTTTATGCTCCCAACTTTGTGGGAACAGTTTGGGGATGGCCCCTTCCTGTTCTACCATGACTGAGCACCAGTGGACAAAGTAAGCTCCAAAAAAACATGGAGGAGTGAGTTTGGTGTGGAAGAACTTGACTGGCCTGCAGTCCTGACCTCAACCCAACAGAACACCTTTGAGATGAATTAGAGCGGAGACTGTGAGCCAGGCCTTCTCGTCCAACCTCAGTGTCTGACCTCACAAATACGCTTCTGGAAGAATGATCAAACATTCCCATAAACACACTCCTAAACCATGTGGAAAGCTTACCCAGAAGGGTTGAAGCTGTTATAGCTGCAAAGGGTGGGCTGGCATCATATTAAACCCTATGATTTAAGAATGCATTTCACTCAAGTTCATATGTGTGACTTTCGGCAATATAGTGTACACCTGTAAAGTTAGACTTATTTACCATCCATGTATTACATGCATGTCATATATCTGGCTACATAATGATGACACTACTGCTACAGTCACTGTCTGGAATCACCATATGTTATTATATGTCACGATAACCATCAATTTTCACTAAGCAACTTTATGAAAGCTGCTCGGCAACTTGTGCTAAAAGTGCTGCAGAAACAGATTAAACCAGCAGAAAGACTGATTGTAATAATAACTGTGTGCCGCTGAGTTTGCATGTCATTTCTTTGCAGAGTGATTACAACAGAGCAGCGACTACATATCTGAAAGTATCTAAACGCTCCCTCTAATCAGTTCGTTTAGTTTAAGGGGCACCTGTTGCTGACCCAGGTGTTCAATTTCATAAATGACTTGCATAAACTCCATAGGAATCATTGCCAATAGAATGGGATGCTCCGGAGCAACAGTGGTATAGCACCCTCCCTCACCAGTAAGGACCTGGGGATGAGTTGGGGAGATGTTTGTGATCCAGACCTAATCATCCAACATCAGTACCGGACCAAATGCAACCAAATCCTCACGGCAGTGTTTTAGAGTCTAGTGTGAAGTCTCCGCCGGGACGGAGATGCTGTGTCTGCACTTGATTGCAGGAGAAAAGTTGGTGTCTACAAACTTCTGGACACGTACTGTATAGTTGAAGGTGCTGTAAGAGAGAGGTAGAGGTAGTCGAGGGAAATTAGAATAGATGTGCTCATCACCGCACATCCACTGCAGTAATGCCACACTGCTCTCCAGGCAATTAGTTAATTGTGTTTTAATGTTAAGCCCATAGCAACAGATGAGAGCACTCTCGTTTCTGCTGGGTTAATGTGATCAGAGAGAGAGAGAGAGAGAGAGAGAGAGAATATAATCATACAACCAGGTATCTGAGTAATTGTCTAATAAAATCTCTTGTCTTGTCTTGTACGGAAGACAGAAGGCTGGATCAAACGTCTGCATGTGTGGGCCAGAAAAAGCACGGCTTTATTTTTACTCTCCCGTCAGCCTCTGCGATTTCTCTCTTCTTTTATTGCCCTGATCGAGGACATGTGGGCGATTGGTGGGCTTTTATTTTTTTGTCCTTTCCCCAAAGGTATCAGCAGGCTGCCCTCCGTCATGTGCCTGATTCCCACTCCACCTGCTTGTTTTTTCCTGTCTCGCTAAAGAGCACCTGACTGTCCTTCTATTAGTTTGAACACTTTTTCTCCTCCACTTAGGTTACACTTGCAGCCATCCGTCTCTGCTAAAAGAGTAATAAGTGTGTTAGCATCGCTCGCGCCAAGTTTCCAGGGAAACGAAGCAGAGAATCAACTCCATAGCTCAGCGTTTGTTTCTCCGTCTGTGTTTTTTTTTTCTGCTCCTCAGCCGTAAACTGGTTAAAGATTTTCATGCTGGAAACTCATCAGCACAAAAGGAACAGCCTATTATTCTCTGCTTCTCTCCAGCAGAACAGGGAGCTGCTAGTAATGCTGGTTAACTTTGCTCCTTCTGTTAACCCTTTAAATAAATGCATACTTGACCCGTATTCATTTCCTATGTTTTTGTATGTGTTGCTGAGTATCTCTTTGGTATATCCATTGAAATTAGTTTGTTTCATTATTTAATGTTACAAGTGTTCATTAAAAATCTTGTTTTTGACCTTTTTTTGACTTATTTATTTGCTTCATGAACAATGCAAATGGTTACAAATGTCAATAATTCCTATCAAATTCCATAGTGAACACATAAGGGTTCATTTTGACCCATGTTGTGTGGTGATACAGAAATTATTTTTATATAAAAAGTAAAAAATAAAGGTGAAGTAAGGTTTTGTGATGATCAAAACAATTAAATTGAGTAACTCATGAAAGCTTGATTGATCAAATTATGTATCCATCCATCCACAATCATCCAGTTTTTACTTTAGCTAGGAGCCAATCCCAGTGTCATGGGCCAAAGGAGGACACCATGGACAGGTCGCCAGTCCATAGCATGGCCAACACACACCTACAGACAATTGAGAGTGACCGATAAACCTAACATGCATGTGTTTGGACTGTGGGAGGAAACCGGAGTACCTGGAGGAAACCCACTCAAGCCTGGGGAGAACATACACACTTCACACAGAATGACCCAGACTGGGAAATGACCCTGGATCGTCTTGCTGTGAGGTGACAGTGATAACCACTACACCACTGTGCCGCCCATGATGAAATTCATTAACTTATTGCAAAAATATAGAAAATAAAAATCCCAGTCAGGTCACTTTTGACCCAGGTTGTGCATCAAAGAGTTAACTAAAGACTACAGTTCTTTAGGTAAAAAAACACACTTTTCTATGTCCTATCACTCATACTGTGTAAGTCCAAAAGGGGGCTAGTATGGTTTTCCGGGTTTCCGGTACCTTTAGTGTATGTAGCTTCTTGTGCATGTAAACAGTTTGCAAAGTTATGAAGCCCAACATACACAATAAACTCTCTCTTGAACAGAAATCACTTTTTTCAGCTGCCTGAATCACGGTGGTGGTATAGTGTAGTGGGTTACACTGCGGCCCTACACTAAGACTCCTAACACTACTTCCATCTACCAGTGTACATGTAGAGCTGTATGTTGCTCTGGATAAGAGTGTCTGCCACAAGCCATTAATACCCTGCTGGAATTCCAGTGCTTTTATTTGCTACAAGATGACATCATCTTATTCCCCAGTCCTTATTGCCCGCCTACCAGCCAACTTGCCACGCTCTCAGACTACACACAGACAGCGAAAACAGTAAAAACTGTGAAACATCCCGAGCTTAGAGTGTTTCAGACAGAGGGTGAATACAGATGTACAGTGTGAGACAATAATTGTGGCTTAGTGAAACTGAACCCCAAAAAAATAAAACCATAAACATTAAAAATGAAGATAATAGGTCCCCTTTAAACGTAAGCTCAGCACTGGGACCCTACAGCCCACCAGTCTTCAGCTGACCAATTAGGAGCAGACGCGCTGCGTTGCTTAGCAATGCCAATTAAAGCATATGATTATGCTAATTATGCCTCCTCGCGCCTGAAGTCTGGCATTCAGCACATCAGTGCGCAGAGGAGCTTCTGTTGAGCGAAAATAACCCAAGGAAGGAACAAACAAGCCAATAAATAAATAAATAAATAAATAAATAAATAACACTGGATCTGTATCTGCCGCTGAAAGTTAGGAGGCTGGGTTCAGCTGAGCTGGTTAAGTTGTAACTGATGAGCGGCAAAGCGGCTGAAAAGTCCTCGACGCGCTGCTACGAGACACGCTCGGCTCTTTAAATGTGCTGGCGGACTGAAATCCACGCCGGGAACTCCTGGCTTGGAACCGCGTCTACGCGAGTCTGGAGACGCGCGCACCACGGAGCCAGCGCGCGCTGCCATTGGCTGAGTTAAACACGGTGAACACGGTTGTGTCTAAGGGGGGTGGGGAGGGGGAGAGCGAGGGAAGGGGGGGGGGCGTTCGCGATAAAAAGCCAGGGAACACGCGTCCTTCCACGGCATTTAGTCCCTGCCTGGGTCCGGAGGAGCGGCGCGTTTAAAGTGGGTTAAAAGCTGCATGGACAGGAGGGCGCGAGAGGAGCTGTGATCTGCCGCTCTGCAGCGCCTGGACGCGCAAACACCGCACTGTAAGTTCCGGAGCTGCTCAACAGGTGCGCGCGCCGAGCGCCGCTTTCAGCAGTTTGAGCGGCTTTTACTGCGTCTTATAGAAGAACTCCTGATCTTACAGCAGACACAAGTTTCAGACGAGGAGCTGTTGCTGCTGGGATGATAGAAAAGGGAGGTTTACAGGCAGCGTTACTTTTTGTATTTCTGTACCGTCGTCGTTTATTTATTTATTTATTTGTTTGTTTGTTTGTTTGTTTGTTTTGACTGTGCCATAACTGACCGTCTTATATTGGAGCAAAACATGTAAACATTTAATTAACTTTAGTGATGTTTTAAGGGAAACTCATAATTACATGTTCACTATACAAACAAAGTGGTTCAGAGTGGTTTGGTATAAAACGCTCCGTCTAGAGAAGCCCGTCGTATGAGAGCTGATCACAGTGGTGGTGATGGGAACCAGGCGTCTGAAACCTCCCCCACATAAAGTTATTGAGTTATATGGTTGTAAATGCGCTGCCTGGTGTCTGAGAGATTTTTTATGATAGTTTTGGGGACATAGAATGAATTTTAATCATTTTATTTTAATCCATCTGTGGTGAAGGAGTATAGATTGCACTGTGAAGCAAAAAAGCTTACTTTTTATGATATTTCATAATTTTACCATTATCAGTATTATTTGTTAATAACCACCACTGAAAACAAGTAATGTTTCTCTGCAAAGGATTACACATCAAACCACTCAAATTGAAACTAAAATTTTGGTATTTACCTTTAATTGTGAATTTTTAATGCATTACTATGTTTATCTCTTTGCTTTTTGTTTATTTTTGGCTTTGCTGTTTGAGTAATTGCTTTTATATGGATGCAAAGTACGAGCGACTTTTCTCTCTCCGTGTTTGTCAGCTGGGAAATGGTGGTGTGCTTGTGCACTGGAAATATCAGGCATTATACTTACATGTCTAGATTACTTTTATATACACATATTTATATAAAATGAATATTTATATAGATTCTGGTTGGATGTGAGTTGGAATAAGCTGTTGTTTACAGAGTGAGTGAATGAGTAAAGCAGTTGTGGTGACCACTGACGTCTACTGGCATCCATAGCAGAGACCAAACATGTAGCATCTGGGCATTAAAAAAAAAACACCATGACGTTCACCAAAGAGAACGGTGGTGCCAGAATTCTTCTGAGAGCCAATTTCTTTTGTTTGAGTAACATGTGGTAAGTGCTTGGAAAGAGAAAGAGTGAGAATAAAGAAAGTTTTTTTTTCAGCAGGTCTAGGCAGGTTTTGAATGGCCAGAGCTTGGAGGAGGATGCTTGTATAGAAAGATCAGAAAGCTTTGCTGCTACTGTGCTGAAAAACCTATTTTCTTCATTATATACCATTGCATTATATTTGATAATAACATAACATTAAATGTGCATTCGTTCTCCATTCATCGTGATAGGTGAGAAGCAGAAGGCGTCAGCCTTCATTTTGTAGACTGGCAGATAATGTTGTACCTGATATACCATCGCTATTGTCACAGAAGTTGAAACACAGATGCATTGCAACAAGTGGCCATGATATTTCTGGGAATTGCATCAGAGCATTTATCGGAATTCACAACGAATCTGTCTAATTTCCACCAAGTGCCAGGCTTGACATTATAACACAGGGTTGTAGGTGGTTGGGAGAATAACAGCTGGCAATGCTGTTGTAGGTGTTAATTATAATTGCAGTGACTTGCCAGGCTGAATCAGCTATTCTCTGCACTTCTGGACAGTGGCTGCATGTCTGGACTGTACATTCTAAGTAGTATAGAAGGTGAAAAGATGGTTTCATGTATCTAATGATCTAATGTAGTGGTTATCACTGGAACAGGAATCCCCATGGCCTGCATTTGACATATATATTGCTTGAGAAAACTATGAACATTGACCTAAGATTAAAAATCTATTACATAAACAGAAGTATGAGGCAATAATAAGAAAGTAGAATAGAATAGAATAGAAATGTATGAATTTGCAGAATGAACTGCAAAGTCATCAGCCTTTAGTCTTAGAGCAGGGAAACCATTCAAAGGTGCAAGGCATGGGCACTCCAGGATCAAGGTCTTAAAGTCACCATACCAGGTATGATATATGATTAAACGTGTGTCTTCTTTCATATGCAGGTTTAGGCTCCTCACAATTTGAGAGGAATGTGGCTTCTGGAGAAGATCCGTGGCTCAGTGGAAGGAAACGTGCTCCGAGGGGGCGAGTCTGCAGACAAGCAGGCCAAAGCTCCCACCCACAGCAATGTGCTCACGCCTGACAAAATCCCTGACTTCTTCATCCCACCCAAGCTGGTGTGCTGCCCCCCGGAGGCCGACACGCCTGAGATGAAGCCCAAGAATGGGCTCCACTCATCCACCTCCGAGCAGACCATCTGTCGCAAGACACCCCAGAGTGGCTCACGCAGCCCCCGGCTCATCTGCAAACTGGCTGGGGACACCAAGAACCTGCTTAAGGCTGCCAACCGCCACATCATCCAGATCGAGAGTGCTGATGACTTGGCTGTAGGAGAAGTGGGTGACTTGACCACCAATGCTGACCCACAGTCCCAGACAGCAATGTCCCTACCTTATGTACCCAAAGCGCAAACCTCCTATGGGTTTACGACACTCATGGAAAGTCCCCACACCCGTCGCAAGGAATCTCTCTTCCACAGTGACCCCACCAGCCCCTTAACCTCACCCAACACCCAGCGCAAGACACAATCAGGGAACCGCCTTGACCCGGGGGACTGTAGCGCCTCGCACCCCAACCCATACCGTTACTTCAGTGGCGGCGAGAGTGACACCTGTTCGTCGGCTGAATCTTCACCTTTCAACTCACCGCTGTTGTCCCGCTCAGCCTCCTTGCTCAAGATGTTCACCCACGAGACGCAGGCCAAAGTGTCCCGGGCCAAGCGGACGTTTGCTCGGCACTCATCACTCTCCACAGACGAGTGCAGCTCAGTGGAGACCAGTCCCAACATCCAGCGCCGCTTTAGGTGTCCCCCTTCACCGGCCGCAGGGGGCCGCAGAGCAGGTGGCAGTAATGTGGAACGCCTCACCCAGCACACGGTGGTTCTGCACAAGGGGGGCACCCTGCGCCTCTGCACAGACTATGACACAGAAGCAGCTCGGCTAAGGGTGCGCGTGCTGGCCGCCGAAGACCTATACGACAAGCAGGTGGATGTCAAGAGCATCAACTGCTGCGTGGCACTCTACCTGAACCCTGGCAAGCTCCAGAAACAGCGGAGCAACATCATCAAGAATAGCCGCAACCCCGTCTTCAACGAGGACTTCTTCTTTGACTCTTTGCCTGCCTCTCAGGTGAAGGACCTCGCCATCAAGATGAAGGTGGTGAACAAAGGCACCAGCCTGAAAAGGGACACACTGCTTGGTGAGAGAGAGGTTCCCTTGAAGGAGCTGCTCACAGGATTCTAGTGCAGCTACTCCAAGCATGACTGGAATTATGAAATAGTGTACGTTTCAGGGGAAGACCACGCCTGAAACTCCTTTCCACTCCTGTCTATCTCTCTATATGCACAAAGTTGTCAGATTATTAGCTACAGGCCATTTTATCAAGCACCCCTACCATATTGATGTCCATTGTGAGTACATTTGTTGATGCATGATTAATCGTTATACCTCTGTGACCTGATATTTCTGCCCACTCAGCACAATAACATAGCAGTAGCATAATAGTGGATGGAAATGGCATAGCCAGGATTTGATTTTACTGAGATCCTGCTTATAGATTGGGGCCAGATAGGAAGCACTATGTCTCAGAGACATTGGGTGTGTCTCAAAACCTAGTAAGTGTCTAAGTAGGCTGTCTATGTAGGCAGCTGTTTAAGTAGCAGCGTTCTGTCTGACATCTCTTCTCATAAAACAGATTACTGAGACACTCTAGTTAGAGAGCAACTGCGTCACGGCTTGTTCCTGCCCATTGCAGCACGTGACCCATGTTTAGCTGGTTGCTAAGCTACCGTGTGGCATCCAAAACAATAGCCAGAGGTTAAACATCTGCTTGCATAAATGCTAATAGCTCAAGTATAAAACTGCTAAATGGTCAACAATTTGTTGCAAAGTTTCAAATAAAATACCGTTTTGTGTGATTATATGACAAGAAACACATTAAAACACCAGAGAGAATCAAAATAACTTACATTTTAAAACCACTTCTCTGCCCATAGATTTGTCTGCGCTGCATCATGGGATTGTCTTAGCGGCTGAGGAAGCGTTCAATGCTTCCTTAAAATCAGGTCTAAATAAGGTTCCTCAGTAGACAGCATGTTTAAGGTATGTAAGAATTGGGACAGCCTACATGTCGGGAGCGCATACCATGACGTAAAATGCTGCCTGTGTAGGAGCTCACTAGGTTTTGAGACACACCCATTGTCTAAAGATGTAAGATTACCTGACCTCACATTTAATGATATGTGTCCACTGTAACCTTTTCTCGCCACAGTCCACTATGGAACTGTTGTTATGGAACTAAAGGATTCATCTGAACACATTTGGAGTAGTAAACAAACAAATACACTGTTTGCTCTTGCATACATGATTACAATGACACTAAAATATAGACGTATGCTTTTCATGCATTTGCCATTTTCAAGTGCATGAGTTGATTCAAATATTTTTCAAGTAAACTTTATTTACTCAAATATATTTTCCTTAAAATCGTCTCAGTTCTGTAAAAACAGAACTGCTTTCTACTCTCAGAGAACGTTATGTTTGTCATTCTTGACAAAGAACAGTGTACTGTTGCCCGATTGGCTGAATGCAGTCTGGCGACCACATTTATTTGCATAAAGTTCAAATCTGCTGCATTTGGCTGCATGGTAAGGTGGATTTCGGTGACAGCATACCACAGTGGATATTACCTACGTGACCAGAAGCTGACATTGATAGCACTATGCATGGGTGCCTTAAAGACACTTCTTTTGTGTTTTTCACAATAGTGAATCTTATTTGTCTGTTAGTTTACCTGGTCACAGCTATCTAGGTGAGTGGTAGTCTACACTTATCGTAGAAATGCAAGAATTTGGCCCCTTGGAAATCATTCTGGCTTCTAATTAAGAGTCCCCCAAGACCCCCGTCAACCGCCATACATTGTAGGATTGCTGATAAATTGTGCAGCCTACAAAGTGCATCTATATGGTAGGTGTTATAAGAACATGGCCAATGAGTGTAGCTACAGCCTAATAAAATGGAAACTCCTGCAACAAATCAGAAGGTAGAGATGGAACATGCCTCATCTACCTGTCTCCTGTCCAATACTATGGTCCATCTCTTGGTCAGCAGAATGCTACAGATCTCCTCAAGTCTCCTCAACCTATAACACATTGAAGATGTAGAAGGTACGCCAGTATGACAGTAGGCTTGGACTTGATCCTATATACACAAACCGTCCAATGTTTTTTTTTTCTTTTCTGCTGCAAGAGGTCACCTTTCCAGTTTGAGGACAAAGAACGCTGGCAGGAAGGACCGAGTGTGTCTGTGTGGCCGCACAGGGTGTGTGTCAATGTTTGAACGCTTTTGTAAATAGAACTTGCAACCATAAGTGTGCTTTTGCAAGCATGTGTGTTTCCCTTGTTGCTGGTCTCTGGGTTTCTGTGTTTAAGGAGCTCCTCTGGATCACTATGGATACTCACAGCCGAAGACGAGTCTGTACAGCTGATACAGCCGCTCTGTACCCTGCACATGTACAAAGAAGCTTTGAAGTGCTGTAACAACAGATCCAAATGCAGGTTTTATCCCTGGGTTGAAATACAAAGCCTGTGTTTTCGGTATCACTGGACTGCCAGACGTTCCCTGTTAGCCTCTTCTTGGACCTTATCGCTAGAGCATGCGAGTGATCACGCTATTGAATGGTTCCTGCTTTGAGGATTTGGGTTCTTGGGCGATTGTTGTAATTCCGACTATTTCAGCTGAGTATTTTTATGGAACGAAATCACCCTCCAGCCTTACGAACGACAAACTTCACATATTGACCAATGACTATACAGTATGGACATCTTTTAAAATCAGATCAGGCTACTGCTGTAAATATTGAGCTACATATGGTGTACATTTGTATGGTGGACCTATACTTGAGTATTTGCACAATGTCTTGGCATGTTTGTTGGAATTTGTGTGTGGGCGTGTCTGCACGGATAAAGGCTTACGTTTGTTTTTCTTTCCTACCGGATGTTGATCGCATTAACAGTAAGTGAACAGCTATTGGTTAAAACTGTATGCCTTATTGTAAACATCTGTGTTACTGTTTTACCCAATCACTTTTCTTTGTCCACAATGGAAGATTTCAATGTAGCCAGTTTTAACTTCGTAACGTCTTAATGGCATTGGTGTAATGGGCCAACAAAGCCTAGGGCTCCTTGTAGAGCCTCTTATTTTTCATTGATTCGGAAACCATCTTCAGTGAGAGCCTTGAGAGCTCTTTAATCAAATTAGCGCTCGAGTGTCTCTACAGAACAGAAAAGGAAAGCTGAAGCCACTATTGGCTGCCTTGACATGGTTTGTCAGAATTTAATGGCATGTCAGTGCTGCTCTTTGTTTGCGTTGGTTAAAGCTGAATATCTTGGAAGAGGTATAACTAGATAGGATTTCTGGGTCATAACCTGATTTCAGCCTGTAGTAGATTATAAGAACTAAGAGGGAATAATAAAAGATACTAAATGACATGCCCACCACGTTAAAGGCTTTTAAAGTGCTGTATCCATATACTTAAAACATTTCTAGCAACTGGAATTCTGATTTAGCCTAACACTGCTGCCCCAACATGCAGGGATCAATTCCATGGCCAGGCTAGCACAAGACTCCTAATGCTACATTCACCAACTTCTGTGACAGGAGGTAAATTATATCATCCTTGATAAACACATTGGCCAAAATGTATAAATGTAAATGCATTAACAAAATAGGTTCTCTGACTTCCAAACAAGAAGAACCACTTTTCATTCCAGGCAGAACCTTTCAACCTTTTGGTTAATGCTTTAAAGAATAAATTTGTTAGCGTGAAGAGACTTTCTAACGCTTAAAGAACCTCCAAATAATAGAAAGGCCTTATTCCAATGAAGAGGTTTTCCTAGAACCTTCTTTTCAAGCTTAAACGGAACGTTTACACGTTTAGAGCGCACGGGGGAAGCTTGACAAATAAAAAAACAACGATTTAAAACGAGAGAGTCAACCTCTTTGTTACTCAAGTCAGGGTCTGCCTGGTTCAGACCATTTAAAATCCATTTCCGGCACTCTCCGCCAGAAACAGTTCTTAGTACGCAGATGGGCTGAGTTATGTATTTCTAGCTCTATTTTAAGCCCCCATTCAAAGCATTCAAATTGCAGGTATTAGAATTCCTATTAGCTCTGTTAAAAGAGCAGAGACTCCCATTCTCCTATGAACAGGGAAAGTGCAATTACTTAGAGGGGGAAATGACTTTTGATTGGCAGAAATCCCTCAAATTAAAAGGCTGAAAGAAGGGCTTGCATGCAAAGAAAGTGAAAGACCTCGACGCGGGGGCGTTCGATTGATATTCATTTCAATATCCGTGTTTCCATAGAAGAGATTAAAGCATCTTGCACTTGTGTTCGGAATTTATGAAATATGAAGTGCCTATCCATTGAACTTGATGCCTGTCCTTTCGTCCGTCACGAGGTAGGCCTACGTGTCCGACCCTTCTCCTCCCTATGGCATGTGCGCATATGCATTATCCATGATAGCGTCACTCAAGTGGAAATAGATGTTTGGTAATATTGTATCTCTGAGTTTTATTGTGTGGATGTTATTATTACTATGTTGTTTCTGATTCTGGAAGTAGATATTATTGGTTTTGACTGGTTGCATTCGTCACTGTGGCCTTTCATTGTTTATTTCACCCTGCAAAGATTCCAGCAGGGACTTCATTCTTTAAAGCTTTCTGCCATCCTCCCACCCTCTTTTGGTACCCAATTTTACATTGATCCTCCAAACCCAAAGTGAAACATGGTATTGATTTGTCTATTTTTGGTGCCTAGTTCAATAAAAGTTGTGTAGATGGAGTGATTTTCCTTGATGTTTTTTTTCTTTTCTCCTCTGAAGTTTCTGAGGAGGCCTATTAAGAACCTCAGATATCGCAAAGGTCTTTCTACATTTGACATTTACTGTGAGCACAGCTTTAATATAAATTCCTGGTCTGCTTCCCTCATAAACTCTTAATTTGCCCATCATAAAAGTCAATTAGAGTTCCTTTTTATGGCCTTATCTTGATTCACATAGTCATCTGGTATGCCTGGTATTAAGTAAACAAGACTAAATTTGGTGGAAGTTCTGTGCTTGGTACTCTTAAGTCATAAGACTAGCAACAAAATCATGGCCATGAGTGAACGTTTGCCATTACCGTGACATGACAAGCCAGACTTTCCTGCACAAAGTACAACTTCTTTTTAAGCCAAGTAGCAATTAGCTGGGATTAAAATTTTAATAGTGTAAATGGTGAGCGCTATGAATTAATGTGCCTGTTCATTTCAGCAGCTGCTGGCTCACAGCAAATGAAACAAAGGTACACGCTGACATGTTGGTACTAGAGCACTGATATCGCTGTGACATGAATCAAAACACTAAAGCTACTTCTGTGAGCCCTTGTGTTGATCCACCTGGAATAAAAACAGAATTTACATGCACTTGTTTTCTTGGACGTCAGTGAGACATCAGTGGTTATGTGGGTGTTGTATTACAAACAGTGCTTGCAAAACCATAAACAGCTCATATAAAAGCTGTTAGCACATTGAGGACGCAAGCTAATTTGCTCTGGATGTGATAAAACTAGGGTGACCAGACATCCCAGGTTTAGTTTGCCTGTCCCTGACAGCAACTCCCCCCAGGGAAATGTCCCCTTTTATAATGTGAATAAAAACCCAAAAGAAAGTCCTATGAAAGAACTTTCAGCAGAGTAGACAGGCTGGCAGTGGGCTGCTATCTACTAACCTCTTCTACCATATGCTTGCATAGTTTTAGAGAATACTGCTGTGTAAGCTAGTGGCAAGTATGTTTACATCACCAGAAACATCAACATGTATAGGCTTACAATCTATTTGAATGTACTGTCTACCATGCAATCCACAAATAATGCATCGTTTTTTAAAACTGCGCCACTTTTTCAGGCATTTATATATGGCATATGTTGATAGCAGCCGCATCTGTCTCTCCAGAACTGGAACTAGTCCAAGTGAGTACAGTCTGGCTGTTGGGCTGTATTAATATAAATATTAATTATAAGCTCATACAAGCAACGTCTCCTTGCCTCATCCCTGCTTAAGCTTCTAGCAACCTCAAATCTTGCGAGGTGGAAAGCAAGTATATAAATATAAATCTTCTATTATTTTCTTTATCAAGTGTTACTATAGTTTATCATTGTATGATTTTCAAAATTACATGGAAGCTTGGCGAAGCTCCTTGGTTAGCACCCAATTTTATCAGTTGGCCTTTGCCATAATGTATTACAGTACAGCGTTTACCATGGTTAAATACATAAAACTGAACTGTCCTCCTCTATTATTTCATAGATAAAAACACTGGACATTTTAATGACATATTGAGCGACTTGAAAGTCCCCAGTTGACAGTACAGAAATCTGGTCACCTAGGAATGTCTGAAATCAATTTTATAGTGAGTAAAGTTAGTAAAATAAGCACTGTTAAGCCTCCTCAGCTGCTGCTCATGGCAGACAGAGGCTAGCTGCTAGCTGCAGGTGCAGAAGTAAACAACCTGCAGAGACACTTTGTAATAACAGACTGGGATGAAAATTAGTCCCACTCACTTCAACAGCAGCCTGAAATTATAACCAGCTTTTGTCCCCCTTTCCCTGTAAACAAACTAGCATGCTAAGCTTTCAAATGTCTAGCAAGAATTTACAGTGACTGAACAAGCTTTCTGACTAGCCAAGCTAGCAAGCAAACAACAGTGTTGATGGTGATACAGACCGTAGACAATAATAATAAGACCTTTTAACATTTAAGTGTTTCAAATAGCTACAAGTAGTTTAGTAAGCCAGTACTTAGTTAATAAAATTACTGTGAAGAAGGTTTGAAGAAGTTAGACCTGGTCAACTAGTTATTGATAACGTCATGAATAAATCCACAGGAGAAGGAAAGGTCTTGCTACAAGCAACTTTAAAATTCTGTGACGAACAAACTCCAGAGTAGAGCCTGACAGTTCAGGGACCCAGAGATACAGACCCCCCCAAATCACCTATCTCCTCACCTGTGGTTTTCTCTGAGACACATATTTACTGTAAAACTGACTTCTTACTGTTTTACCTAAGGTGACAGTAGCCTGATCGACTAGTCACTGATAACGTCATTAGCAACTTGTCACAGGAGAAGGGAATGACTTGCAACAATCAACTTCAAGAATCTGTGCCAATCTGTGACAAGAATTGGAGCCAAACTCCACAGGTCAGTTACCATTCCAACAAGTTTGCTTTGCTAATGGGAGACATGGACCCTGAAATCTTGCAAAAGATTTATATCAGACGCTCACCCACAGTGGAGGTCCAGAGAGTCTGAGAAATGAAAATAAGAGTGAAAACAAGGCAGTTACTGACATTTTACAGGATAATAGGGTTTTATACCTCCTCTCCAACAACACATGACTTTTTATTATAATATTCAGGAAAGTGCAATTTTAGACATTTAGACACATCTGATCTTTGAATCAACAAAGAAATGTTAGAACAAACTCCACAGTTAAGCCTGGCATGCCCGTTCCAATGTTTGCATTGCTAGCCTTCAGGAAACCACAGATACAGACCCCTTGAAAACAATGAAACAATAAACAGTCTCCAGCAGTGTTTAAAGTGCTTCCTTTTACTTCATACAGGCTCATATATACCAAGCACGTTTTATTTCAGTGTAATCTCATACTACACTTGTTCTTGGTTATCAGTGGTTCCGGCACTAGAGCATAAGAAAGGGGTATTTGTGAGTATTAATATTACAACACTTCAGCATACCACATTATGGATTGGGGGTTTGGTCTGGGGTTTCCATGGTAACAAAGGCTAAGATTTATAGTCCACTTTGGACTCCAGTTGGTAAGATATGCATTGCAGGCTGGTCTCTGCTCTCATTCTTTATTGAGCCTTTTTTTAATGTCTTTGAAAGTCTTTCTCTCTTTATTGCACAACAGGAACTCAAGTCCTGGAGGGCAATGGCGGCCACACTTCCTCTATTGTCCATGAAACCTGTAATATATCTTCTAAACCAGCGGTCAGCCGGCCCTGCCGACGGCATTGGTGGAGAATAATAGCCTCCTACCTCAGCAGTTCCCAAAGCTCAGAATCCAGTGCTCTGCAAAAATCTGAGTTTTGTCCTGTCCAAATAGTGTCTAGATAGATTTTTAACAGTCTGGAGAGCAAAAACACATGAATTCAATTTTTGGAAATCAGATGTGACGCACATATGGATATGGTTTGTTGCGTTCGATGTGTCTTACAACGTGACAAACAATGAAGAGGTACAATGAAGGGTGATTACATATAAGATAAACCAAGATGGTGCATGTCTATTGAAGTGAATGGAGAAAAAAGGCGTTCAGTTACTGGTTGCTTGAGTAAACGTGTGTTCTTGCAGTATCCACTTCACCTCTTCCCCTGTCCCGGGAGGTTAGATCAGAGAATGTTTGTTTAGACTCCAAATAGTCAAACTAGCAAGAGGAAAAAATAACCAACAGAGACTGAAATCATCAAAAGGGTCCGCTTAGGGTTAATGTGTTCTGACATGGTTTTGGAAGTATGTGAACATGGTGGCTCTCAGCTTCATGTATCTTCTTTATGGTCAAACTTAGAGTGACAGATTTACAGCTACATAGGTACTGGCGTCTATATCGTTACCACACCAACCCATGCAAATAGCGGTGATGTCAAGACACACAAAACCAATCTAACTCAAAAGATCTGATTTGAGAAGAAAATGTGATTTGCCTGCAGTCTGAAGTATAGCCTAAAACCAGTCCAAACCAAGGGGTCTCCAGGAGCAACGTAAGGAACCACTGCCACAGAATAACCAGGCACCGGATCCTTAAATATGACACAAGTATAATACAGTAGGCCCACTGCGGTCATAACTGTCTGCTCTACCAATTCTCAAAATAAGAGGGGGGCACTCAGGGCCTTCTCGCCGTTTTTGGATTCTCTACAAAGATACTGCTTTAGAGATACTTGTTTTTCTTTGGACAGTGATTATATATTATATAATTTGACACTAAGTAGAATTGTGTTTCTTTTTTGTGTTACAAAACATATCATTAAAACAAAACAAGACATGTGATCTTATAATAAACCTTCTTGCCGTTGTTCACATTCTGCTGAGGGCAGTAAAGTAACATGTAAACAGGCTTCCATACCATCTTACTGGCTATATAGATTCTGGAACCCCTTAAGCAAAACAGCTGAGGAGCCAACTTTCCTTTTAAAAGGGAATATCTTAATAATTGAGTGCTTGAGGTGGCTCAGAGTGGTTTGACATGAAATGGCTCAATGTAGAGAAACTTACAGACTCTTTTCTTTACAGTGGTGGGGATGGGAACCAGAGGTCGCCATGTCTACAACACAAATCTACCAATATTTTTCCCTGTTCAAAAGCACCAGTGAACCTATGCAGGTCTTCTAAGTTTTTATATGCAATGTTAATGATGGTAAAATAGTTTATAATTTTAAATAGTTAATAATAATTTTCTTCTGGAGCTATTTTGCCACATGCCGCCCTCCATGTACCTCTTCACCATGAACTTACTGAAACAAATTTGAAATTTGATGCCAAAATGATCATAAAACAATGTGTCAGGCATCAGGTAGCAGATATCATGAAACTCTTCGGAAGCCTGGTTCCCATTACCACCACTGTAAACATTTCTGGTTTCTCTAGAATGGACAAACCACACTGTTGTTGTGAGTGATGTTGTTTACTACTCAACCATTTAATTATATAGAGTTTTTGGTGGAGTTCCCCTTTACGCCTTTGTCCAGTGTTATGCTATGACTACCTCAGGATATGTCATCCTTCTCTGAGACTGATTCACTGGGAATACTGCCATTAACTTACAAAGCGATCCTAGATTAAGAGGGTCATAAGACTATCAGACAGTCATCATCAGTAACCTCCATTAAGTTTTGAGAATCTGGCTCCAGGGTGGTGGCTTGAATGGGTGGAGCTGACATGGGGACATTTCCTTTTTGCATGATTAGGCATATTCCTAGGTCTTTGGTCTCTTTAAGAGGCTAATTCCAGCAGATTCTTGGCCTTAGGAACAATATCCGTCTGCACAATTGTGTTTCCCCAAGTGTTTCCAACCCACTTCAATATGCGTTACAGCTTATATTTAATAGACTTGAATTTCTTTTCATAGTATTCCACTGACAGCGTGCAATCACACTGCCACAATTTTGGGAGGCATCTCGGGGGCGCAGTGTGGGTATGTAATGAGATAACAAGAGTAGTTAAATGCAGATGTTTTTTGGAGCACTCAGTTCAAAACTAATATTAAAGCATATTAACCAATACATTTTAGTATTTTCTGTTGTATGTTGTATTTGATTAGATGCTGCATTGATAACAAATCAAAGTATCAAATCTACAAATCTTAACAGCTGAGATTTCCTGATGAATTCCAGCACACTATCATGCTAATATAGTACATATACCATTAGTAGTTTACAGCTTATTGCTGTAGTAGAAGTAGAAGTGTGTGTTTTGCGACACCAGTAAAATGCATTCAACAGTCCAGCAGGTTTTCTGCTGTGCTGCTCGCCTCCAAACAAATGTGGCCCAGTGGGAGTTGCTGCTACCCATCGAAAATGGCAATGGAGTCATCTTAACCGAATACTGTAAATTGAGTATTTAATAATCACTTCAAAAAACTCCATTGACATCAATTTAACACTGACAGTTCGTGTCTGTTTCTCAAGTGTGGTCAATAACAGTCTTGTCCTCACTCCCTCAATAGAAATTGCCAAGAAAATCACATCAACCCAGTTAAATACAGAACATGTCACCAAAGGCCACAATCATCTGTGCCTATTAACTGGTGTGAAAAATCAGACAGTGCTAGTCAGATATGTGGGGTATGTGAAAGATTCAGCTGCTCATTCAAATGAAGTCATTTTGGGGCCCCAAGTTTATTAGCTTTCTTACAAGGTTTGCATCTTGATAGCATTTAAATATGGGTGCCTTTTCTGTAAACCCCCGCTTTTTCATCACACTGTCTTCAGGGATATGAAACTATTGGACTTGGAGGCGTTGACTCTTCTACACCAAATGGCAAACGTTGCTATAGCAACTACGGGACCATTGTCTTATAATGAAAAGGATAAATGAGAGGTCATGTGAGTTAAGTCGGCTTATTGTTTCAGGTTATATGAGGCACAGGGAGTTACGAACTGACTTACCCAGCTGCCAAATTATCTGTATTGATGATGCAAGATCCCAGAAGCGTTCCTGTATGGCTGCCTTCAGGCTGTGGTTCCATCAGACCTGATGCCTGTAATTTTTCCTTTCCCAGAGGTTTCAACTTGACTTTTATGCCAAAAGAATTTAACCCATTTAAACCAAGGTGCAAAATAGATGGCATCCTTAATTAACCTTTTAGATCCACTTAGTGTCTCAAATCTGAATTTGGTTGGTTAAAAATACATGTATTATGTCATTATGCTGCCCATTAGGGTAAAATAGAAGCTCAAGTACAAATTCAGGGAAAAGGTCATTGTTTTGCTTGCTTTACCCACAACTGACAAGCTTCTGTCTTTGGTGTTGTTAGTTAACTAGAGCTGCAGCACTCGTCTGCCTTTGTGCGGTGCTGTAGCAAATTCGTTCACCCAATTGGTCTTTCATAGTCTAGCAACTTCATAATATGGCACAGAAATATTTGGAAATCAGAAAAGTACCTTTCTTAATAAACAAGCTTTTCCAAATATTGTGTTGCTATTGAAACTAGAACCAGCACCGCTATGGTGAGTGAAATAGCAGGCAGCCAATCTCTCCAAATACAAAGTAGTATTTCATACACTGACCTCAACCACATTGTTTATCCAAACATTTTAACACCGGCTGTATTAGTTTTCGTTCAGTCCTGTATATTAACCAGTGAAAATATAGGCCTACAGACAGAAGACAAATCAGTCCAGACTGGTGTACTGCATAACACAATCCAACCGAGAATCTCACCATCCTACATCCCAAAATTCTGAGAAGGACCAGTTGACCTGGATTTTGGAGAGATGAGAGAGCATTCATTATAGGGGTTTGGACGACTGTCTGCTCAACTGAACAGCTTTTCAGTAGTGAATATTAATGCAGGACTGTGGCAACAAAAACAGTCCATACACATCTATATACAGAGTGATGTTATAGTTGCAATGCAGAAACACTTCATTACAAAGACAAGAGGACATTTGAGTTCTCATCATGGGTGATGGTCTAGACTTATCCCTGTGTTTCATATTGTAATGTCCTGCTACTGGCTTGTGTGACTGGTGACATGTAGAGGCAGCAAGAGATGCTTAAAATGTTGTAAATAAGTTGCTATGTAATATTTATAGTTTCCAGCATTCCAAAAGTGACCAAAATTACCATCTGTTTGTAAGGAAATAACAGTTTTGACAGTATGTCAAAGATTTCTTAGTGTTTTGTTGCAAGTAGCATGCTAAGCAGCTGGGCCGGCCCACCCTGAATGCTTTGCACGTCAAGAGGCGATATTGAGTCGCTGTCGATATTGAGTCGAGCCATCAGTTCAATATAATTGGCTGAAGATGAAGCACTGCTTTGACATTGTTTTCTCTTGTCGATTATAATGGTCCTGCTCCCAGTTAGACCATTTGAAGATACTCATCTTGCTAATGAAAGCAAGAGTAAAGCTGAAGCTCTTGACAAGCAACCATTATGAAGACCAACGCCAGCCTCTGTCACGAATCCCCAAAGAATAGAAATAATATAAATAGAAGCAAAGCAAGGAGTAGGAATGATTTGCTTTACACCACTGGAGACACTCCTAGCAAGTATAGGGATGCTAAACTTGCAATATTTCAAATATACTGACAAGGAAGATGGTGGAGGAGGAGGGACTGTGCATTTTCTGATAATCTGCTGCCTCCTATTGCGTGGAGTAGGAATCGGTAACTAAGTAGATAAGATAGCATGCAAGTTACCAATAGCCACATACTCTACTTTCATGGTTAGAAACGTAACCCGCTAACCAGCCCCACACTCTGGCACAACAAAACTCAAACACACGTATACGCATATTTACAGGTACAATTTGTAAGACGGTCAGAAAATGCACAGTCCCTCCTCCTCCACCGTTTCCTTACAAACGGATGGTAATTTTGGTCACTTTTGGAATGCTGGAAACTATAAATATTACATAGCAACTTATTTACAACATTTTAAGCATCTCTTGCTGCCTCTACATGTCACCAGTCACACAAGCCAGTAGCAGGACATTACAATATGAAACACAGGGATAAGTCTAGACCATCACCCATGATGAGAACTCAAATGTCCTCTTGTCTTTGTAATGAAGTGTCTTACAAATTGTACCTGTAAATATGCGTATACGTGTGTTTGAGTTTTGTTGTGCCAGAGTGTGGGGCTGGTTAGCGGGTTACGTTTCTAACCATGAAAGTAGAGTATGTGGCTATTGGTAACTTGCATGCTATCTTATCTACTTAGTTAGTGTTGCTAGCAGTTTCTTTGCCGCCATTGTGTTCACCTATAACAATATGATGAAGCATTTCCTACCTGCTGGGGTGGTCTTTTTCTGGACACCAGGTCATGATGACTGATAAGAATGAAAATGATGGAACTCAACAAAATTATTTAAGGAATTATGTTTTGGAAGAATGCTGTTCCCTCTTTCCAGTACAGTTCTAGAAAATCTACATTAAGGATGTTCTAGCAGCTTGAGGCAGTCCAATACCAAACTAAAGGTGATGTAGTAGCAGGTGAGAGAGGTGGATTCTGGTGCACGTTTTATTTATTAAAGTTTCTAAAACAACAATCCACAGAAAACAAAGAACACAAGCTAAAATCTCTAAGCCATGAAACAAGACAGTTTCACAATATCTCAATTTCACAATGCCAGAGCAAACAGAGAAGTGTAAGTAGTAGGTGTAAGAGATACTACCTGTTAACTGCCAATGTCTGCTTAACCCCATTGGTAATTAGATGTGTAGAATTAAAGTGATCTAATCTCATCTCAACTATACTCTTAGCCACATTTCATAAAAAAAAAGATGCTAACATTGACCCTGTTGGCTTTCGTCCAATGATTTGCATATGGAAATCACAACAAATGGCCTACAGATTAGAAAGTAATTATATATAATGTCAAAAGTTTAAGTTTTCTGTGAGCATCTAATTACTTAAGCATATTAGTGAATCTGTGTTTAAACTGTGTTTACATAATGCTCATGTGTTTTTCCTACTTGCACCTATGAGCTGAATATATTCCAAGACAACAAACAAGCCTCCGTAGTGCCAGACTGAGAGTTCTGGTAGACAGTTTTCCTCTAAAAGCTTGTGTAGGTTTATGTGCTACTTTGGTGTGTCTCTTGAAATAAGTTCAAGATCCCGATATTTCAGAGAGCATTCTCTTTTATTGGCTTTTACTTTAGTACTAGGTATTAACCAGGTAAACATGGGGTATAAATCTAAAGCACTAATAATTATGCCAATAATTATATTGGGTAGAATAATGCTCTGTCTGAACTAACATACATTGAATTACCCAACATGTTCTACGTATTAACAAGAAAATTCCACCTATTTTGAAGACTTTCTGCATAACTCAGTCTTTGAGGTGTAAACAAAGTCATTTAGGGCTGCTTGATGTAAAATGGTTCTGTCTGGAGAAATTTACTGGCTTATGGATTCCTTTACAGTGTTGTTGATAGGAAGCAGTGGCGTTGATAGGAAGCAGATGTCTCGTTGTCTATAACTCTAAGAGAGTAATACAGATGTTCTATTTCTTGTTGCCACCAAGAAAGTCTAAGTCTTCTGATCTTTGTTGGTAAAATTGATAGAGGTAGACAAATGAAAAAAATGAAAAAAAATGCATGTACTCCTCCAATCAATCAATCAATCAATCAATCAATCAATCAATCAATCAATCCTCATTTTCAATGTAGCTGAGCATTTACATGTAAAGGGTTGATATTACAAAGAAAATAAAAAGGAAATTTAATCATTATAAATTAAAACAACTGAGAAGAAAGTAGCTAATGCACATTAAACGAAAATTAAAAAGTAACAGTGAATATAAAATTAGAAATAATTTTTAAACAAAAAATATATAAAAGTTAAGATTTAATTAGTAAGAAATTAAGACAAAAAGAGGGTAAGAGATTAGAAATAATAAAAAAAGTAAAATAGTTCAAAAGAAATTTAAGAGGAAAAACAAGCTATAATAATAATAACAATATAATAATGATAATAAAAAAATAAAATAACATTAAAATAAGATAAAATAATATAAATAAATAATACAAAACTTTATTTGAACTAATTGTTCAAATAAAACAATAAAATAAATAAAATAATAAAAATAAATCAATAAATAAAGCTAAAGCGAGATATTAAAAAAAATAAGAATAAGTAAGATTCAGTAAAAAAGGTACAGGCTGTCTGAATAACATATGTTAAACTATTGTCTCGGGCATCAGACCTTATATTGCAAAACTGTATATGTACTACCTTTCTGTGAGGCATTAAAGTCTTCACGTTTAAATTGGTGGACCTCAAGCGTCAAAGTGCTGTTGGGGTACTATGATGCAAAGTTCACCATAATGCCACATGTTGAAGCAAATTAAGCATGTTGCAGTAAATTAGTACATCTTACTGGTACATCAGGGCATCATTAGTACATCATACGGAGCTAAAAGACAAATGAAAGACACTAACTTTTAACTAACTAAGCATTGGTCCAGAAATGGTCCAAAACACAAAACATTAATGTACAACTAAATTTCTCTACAGTTTACAGGTTGGAATGTAAGCAAAGCCATTTAGTACCCCATTCTACAGAAACCTGATTCTGAATTGTTGACAGTGGTGGGGATGGGAACCAGATAAATGCGGCCTCACAGAAAGCTTTTAGATTAAGTGGTCACAAATATGTTGTCAGATATCTAAGAGATTGTGTTACGGTAGTTTTGATATGAGTGTTTGGGTTACATCAGTTCTATTGAAATGCATTTGATTATGATCTGCATTCACTGTGGCGCTATTTTAACAACCTTATGCAACAGCACATGCATTCGCGCCCAGAGATACAATCGTTTTTTGGCTGAGATCTTGTCGAGAGTTGAGCCACTCTGTAAAATCTCCTTCAGCACATCTTTAAGACTTTCACTGTGGGGTCACACTCAGGACTTTGAAGTGGCCAATTCATGTGTGAAATGATTTCTCATGCTCCCTGAACCACTCGTTCACAATCTGAGCCAGATGAATCACAGCATTCTCGTCCTGGCATATGTCTGCACCATCAGGGAAGAAATAAAATCCTTTGATTTTATAACCTGGTCATTCAGTACATTCAGCTGACGTCTGTGACTAGTTTATTGCCACATTACGCTGCTAAACTGAGACCTGACCAGCTGAAGCAGCCCCAGATTATAAGACTGCATCCAGGCACTTCTTGGCATGCCCATTGCTCTGGTCTAGGGTGACTCCTGACTCAGCAGACAGCAAACTGAAGCCTTTTTCTGATTAGTCTCAGGAACTAGGTAGTTTTCTTATGGCCATACAGCTGTTTAGTGCTCATACATATTAATCACTGCTGTGATTATCCAATCAAAAGTAGGTTTGCTTATTTAAATCCATGGAGTGGCCAGGGAATACACTTTTTTTTTTAACCACTATTTTACTTAAAACATTGCATATAAGACCCAGACTCTTGTAGGTTTAGTGATTGTTTTGAATAGTAAATAAAATTACTACATTTCTGTTGTAGGCATTATGACCCCTGGTTGTTTGAATCACCATCACTGTAAACAAATTTGAGTTGAAATGCTTCTCCGCAATGAACTGTTTCACATTACACCACTATGAATGACTCTATTTACATCTCTGCCTTTGAATTCCGCAGACATTAAGAAAAAATCAGTGGACATTTTTCCCCTCTCCTTTAAAGCTCTGTTATGACAGTGATGATATATAGTAAAGCATTGAGTAAAGCATTGACCTACGAGAGTTTCTTCCACTGTTTGTATGAAAAGAAATGCTCGGTGTATGTTCCAAATGAGGAATCCTGATCTGCATTACGATGACAAAGAAACATAGAATCTCTGACACAAGTACTCCGACAGAAGATGTCTCACATTGTTACAGCAAATGAGTCTTCTGTCACCTTGAATAGGGAAAGAAGTGTTTGATGTCAGCATAAATTACCCGATAAAAAGACCCCAAGGCCTTTGAGAAGCGCAGCCCGCAAGCGAGAAAAGAGAAATGATAATTTCGCCTGAATAAACAGTAACCTACACTCCGCTCCAGAGCCTCATTGAACCCGTCGGCCATTTGTTTGCTAAATTTAAATCAAACATGTGAGGCCGAAAATGAAAAGCGCAGAAGGTAATAATCTGCTGCCGGTAGGAAGTGAACAAAGGGTCGGGACGTTTCTTTATCCAGCCCGTCATGGAGAGGCAACTGGTGCGCCTTGGAAGTCCAGTTTGATTGGCCTGTGTCCTCCTCCCAGAAGGCTTTGAGAATGTAGATGAAAGCCTTTGCTTTTGCTAAGGTTTGTTGATTGCAAGGTGACGTGGACGTGAGTGTTATCTTTGTACCAGTGTTATGAGTGCGACTCCTTTGCAAGCATTGCGTCTCCTCATCTTTTATTCTTAGTTTTTCTTATACCAAGTGTTAGGTTCCGTGGGACCTTTGGGTTCAAACCTTCTTTAGGTCTGCACTACCTGCTGTGACTGCTCCAGTGGTATAGAAGCCTCAATGAAACACATATACAGCAAGTGAAGCAGAGAGAAGATTCAGGTTCATTCTTCTCAGGGAGCGTATATATATCAGGCTGTGGGCCTCAGGCAGAATGAGGAGGAGGTGCTTGTAAAAGCAAAGAACTGATATGCTGAGTTACAACTAGTCAAAACAAGATGTGTAGTAGGCAGTTACACAATATCATCGGGACAAAAAGTACAGAGAGCAGTGTGTCACAGAGATAGAGGATGAACAGTAAGCAGTAAGCACGATTTGCGTTTACCTTAAGTGACTTTAAAGGGGGAATTCTACTGATTCTTAAAAAATGTATTCATAATTCAGTCACTGAGATGCAAACAAAGAGGTGTCAAGTAATGAAGTACAAATACTTTGTTACCTTATTTAGGTAGAAATGTTGGTTATTTATACTTTACTGGAGTAATTATTTTCAAGATTACTTTTTACTTCTACTCCTTACATTTACACTCCATTATCTGTACTTTCTACTCCTTACATTTACACTCCATTATCAGTACTTTCTACTCCTTAAATTTACACTCCATTATCTGTACTTTCTACTCCTTACATTTACACTCCATTATCAGTACTTTCTACTCCTTACATTTACACACCATTATCTGTACTTTCTACTCCTTACATTTACACTCCATTATCAGTACTTTCTACTCCTTATATTTACACTCCATTATCAGTACTTTCTACTCCTTACATTTACACTCCATTATCAGTACTTTCTACTCCTTACATTTACACTCCATTATCAGTACTTTCTACTCCTTACATTTACACTCCATTATCAGTACTTTCTACTCCTTACATTTACACTCCATTATGAGTACGTTCTTCTCCTTACATTTACACTCCATTATCAGTACGTTCTACTTCTTACATTTACACTCCATTATCTGTACTTTCTACTCCTTACATTTACACTCCATTATCAGTACTTTCTACTCCTTACATTTACACTCCATTATCATTACTTTCTACTGCTTACATTTACACTCCATCATCAGTACTTTCTACTCCTTACATTTACACTCTATTATCAGTACTTTCTACTCCTTACATTTACACTCCATTATCAGTACTTTCTACTCCTTACATTTACACTCCATTATCAATACTTTCTACTCCTTATATTTGAAAACTAGCCTTGTTACTATTATTTCATTTACAGTTTGTTTTCATTCATGTACATTTACATTTCAGTAAAGATTATTGATAACATGCCTTTGAAGTTTGACTTTTTTACACAATTATAACACTTATAGACAACTAGTCATCATAACTTCTGCTCCATGAAACACATGTTAATGTTCAGTAGTACACAGGTATGCTTCTTTAATATATTTACATTGTACTAAAATACATTCATTTTCAGTGGGCGTATGTGAAGGTGGGCTAGTGCACTATAGACCCCTGTGGTGCAGCCTCAGCTTTTGTCCCTAATCCCGTTTTTTTTCTTACATTACTTTTACTTTTATACTTTAAGTAGTTTTGTAAGCAGTACTTTTACACTTTTACTGGAGTAAAAAGCTTGAGTTGATACTTCAACTTCTACAGAAGTATTTTTAAACCCTAGTATCTATACTACTACCTGAGTAATGAATGGGAATATTTTGACACCTTTGTGCAGCACAAATTTAGATCTTGCATTATCATTACTGTACTATTTATGTGTAATGTTTGTGTTTGTAGTATAGATCTTTCCTTACAACACGATCCTTATAACATGAGGATTGCCGACCATTTTGTACCTCAAGAGGCATTACTGTAGCATTAAGTCTGCCATCAGGTCAACATGAAGAAGTAGCGCTGCCTCAGTGGCGTATTCTAATCTCTAAATCAATCGCGTTGAAGGTTCTGCTCCCAGTTTGATCATTTCATCAATGATGGCGCTTGGCAAAAACCCACATTCAGCAGCAAACAAAAGAAGTGCTTTAAATAGAAGCAAAATAAGACATTTGTGTTGTTTTCCACTGCTGGAGATGCTCGTTGTGTGTAAAGGGATAAAGTTTAATGCAGAACTAACAATGTTTCTTCTAGACTGGTAAGAATTGAGTTTAGTTGGTTGGACATCAATTTACATCAGCGGGGAAGAAGAGAGAGATTAAGTGAGCAAGAGAGAAAGAAAGTACTGAGAAAAGAGAGCTTTGAAGGAGGATAGTGAGAGAAAGTTGATTTTTTCTGCTCATATTTTGCCCCGTCTTCTTTGGGTGGTATGAATTTACCAGGTTATGTCATCTTACAAATCACTTCTTTAAAGTAATAATGTCGATTTGTCCTAATCAAAATCAGCCAAATCCAGTCACATAAAAAACAAACCCTGGTATAGGGTTATAGAATATATAGAATATAGAGATTTTGTTAGTGATCATTTCACATATTTAAATGTAGTGTTTGACACCGATCAACATGGTTAAACTTAAAACATGAGGATAACAGGCCACCTATTGACCCACTAATGACAAAACTGGTGGTTCACTAGTATTTTGCTCAGTGTTTTCTGGGTGGCCTACCAAAGATAAAGCAGAACAATAAACAAAATTCTACTTTTCATTGCTCATTTTTCACTTCAGGGCCAAGTTAACCATTTTTATCTAGAATAGCATCAATAGCAGATATCAGACATAGATCAGATAATGGTCTTAGTTAATCAAATTAGTCAGGTCTAGATGAATAATGTGAGGGGTAAGAGGATGTACCTGCAGTGGCAAATGGTCAGTGGGTGATTGACCTTATCAAGCCAGGGGATGGATATATCCTCGCTATCTGGGACTCTGCATGACCCAGTCCATTATTTTAAAAAACATTTAAGTGAAAACCTTATCCTAAAACAGTAGAAAAACAAAGTCGCAGGCATTAGGCAGTGTAGTCAGTACCATTGTGTGTAATGACTCTTCATGAGGGAGCTAAATGCTTCAGATGTCTGGTTCCTACCACCACCACTGTGAACAATCTTGACTCTGTAAGCGTCTCAAGAGTGGAGTATTTCAAAGTGAAACCACTTTGATTGAGTTTGTTTATATCTTTGTTTATATCGGAATTATGCAGAAGCTTATATAAGATGTTCACTGGGGAATAACTCATCACCTCCCATCTTAACCACACTGGAGCTGTTAAACCTTTAATGTTAGGCTTATAAATCAATATATAGAAATACACATGTACATTTAAATGAACTATATTTAATAATAGGAGTGAGCATATCTTCAGTATTACTATATCCACCTCTGATGCTTCCGTTTGAGAATTGATCTAAGCATATACTCTATATATTGTTACAGAGTGTCATCTTTGATATCATCTGCATGTTAAGTCAGGCACATTGTTTTTTTTTCAGTGGCATTCTGCTTGGTTATGCACACATCTGTGGGAACGCACTTCTGAGCAGCGGGCTTTATCAGCCTGACAGGATCGCGAGCCTTTGTCCTCTCATGACTGAGAGATACAGTAGCTGAACTGAAACAATAAGGTTTGAGAAGTTTATTACATCACATTTTTATTTGAGTTATTCATGAATTTCCTTGAAGCATGTGGTAAGTTTCAGAGAGCCACATGCCCATATGTACCATTTTGTTGCAAACAGGTTTGTTGTAGTTGTAGCCTTTGCCCCTACATGTCACCCAAAAACTGGGGCCTGTAATTTATTATTATTATTTTCCTGTCAAACTACACTGGTAAGAAAAAGTATGGTGATAAAACGTGATCTGATCTACATCTAAGTCGCAAGCATAGAAAAACACAGTGTGCTTAACCTGATACAAAAAAAAACACAAACAATTGTAGTATTTCATGTCTATATTGGACACATCCATTAAACATACACAGTGTTGGTGGAAAAAGTAAGTGAACCCTTGGACCCAACAAACGTTTCCAGTAGCTGTTGATCAGACGTTCAGGAGGAATTTTGGATTTCTTCCTTACAGAACTGCTCCAGCTCAGCCATATGCTTAGGGTGTCTGGCGTGAACAGCTCTCTTGAGGTCATTCCACAGCATCTCTATTGGATTCAGGTCTGGACTCTACTTCTACTTCTAATATTACTATCCTACATGAAGTCTAAATGTGAGATCTTTTCAAGTAACAGAACTGCATCTGCAACTATCACTCTAGCATAGAGTGCAAGATTGGTGATTAATTGGGAAGTTCAAGGATTAATAACAAGATTTGGTAAGAGCTCATTAAATACAAAGTATATCATTAAAATCCAATAAACTCTTCGTTAAATTCAGTAAACGTTCCTCACATTCTGCTAGCTGTTGTTTGTATGTGTGCACTGGAAAAGAACTCTGGGGATGGTACACATCCTTAACTCTGTAATTGGGACATAAACAAAGAGCCTCGAACTGAACATCACAACTTTCTTCCAGCCAATCAGTAACATGGGGCATTAGGGCTTGTGGACAGAGCAGGTGGGTGAAGAAGCTATGTCCTAAACACCCCATGCATTGTCAGGAAGAAGAGATGGCAGAAGAATAACCAAAGAGAGGATCTGAAGAACAGATATTCAGAAAGAAGTTCTTAGATCAGGCAAGGGGTGAAGAGTGGTGTTACATCAGTGAGGCATTTCAACAAAGACAAAGTTTAGAGAGACTGAATCTGCTTCTTATGCTTGTTGGTTTTTTCTTGTTCAAACCTTTCTGTTCCACCTTAAATGGTGCTACGGGTACGTTCAGGTGCTTGAGGTCCTAGTCATATCTATTTTAATAATAAAACCCTGAAGTGTGTTATTACATAATTGACTCCTATTCCATTGTAAACCTGCTGTGTGAACAGGTAGAGCTGCAATTAACTCTTTCTGTTAATATCTGTGCACTAATCTTAGACCATCTGCTGCACCATTTAAGGTGGAACGGAACAAATATGAACAAGAAGCTAGACAAGTAGCCCGAGGCACCAGCATGCACTATTAAAAGTAAAAGAGAAAAGTTGAAATACGAAACTGGACACATAGACTGAGGTGCTGGAATATAACTCCTGCACTATTTAAGGTGGAACTGAAAAAATTTAACAAGAAGCTAAACAGGTAGTCTAAAGCACCAGCAAGAAATTACTGCACCATTAACAGTGAAAGAGGAAAGTTTCAACAAGAAAACTGGACACGTAGACTGAGGCTTTGGAATATAACTGCTGTGCCATTTAAGGTGGATTAAGAAAATTTGAACATTTTTTTACCAATAGTTCATTATGGTTAGAGTTAGGATTGTCCTACCTGCTAATGTTTGTGACAACAGCTGGGTAGCATTGCGACATAGCTAAAATTACATGACAACATCATATTACCTGCATTACTTACATTACTTGCTGGTCCTTGTTAGCACTGACATTATCTCAGCAAATACACACCATTTTCACAAGATTGTCAAAAGGTGCTGTTTACCTTGTCTCAACAAAGTTGTCAGAGCCTCATCATTAAGTAATGTTTTCATACTATATATACTACCAGCTTAGAATTTAGCAAAATGTCATGGAGTTCTATGCACAACATACTGGAACATATCAGGATTCTAGGTGTTGTGACAACATACTGACCATGTTGCCACTATGTTGTCATAAAGCTGTCAGATAACATTGTCTCAACATTCCAAGGATTGGCCCAACATAACTGTGTTTATGGGGGGTTATGGTATTTGTCTGTGCAAAGGGTTTTGTGAAAGATCTAAGGAAAGTAGGTTTGGTAGTGTTGCAGTGTTGTTCATGTATATGAATGCATGTTTTTGAATTTGGGGTGTGGTTATTTTGCTGTTTATATAGTTTAGATATCAGCCATCATTCTCCACAATCGTTTATATACGCTGTGTAATGAATGGGAGCAGTTAGGTAGGTGCTCTCTTGAAGAGATGGACACTTGCTGGTTTGGATACTTATCTTTTAATGAAGAAACACGAGGGAAACATGTCATAATGAGTTTCAGAGACAGTTTAATAAGCATGAGAGCACCAGCACTGTCGTCATAAGTTTCCAGGTAACAGCAGTTGGAGAACCTAAGCTACAACCTAGAACAGTCCACCATGCACACATCCACTCCCACGTTACTGCCAGAGGTGTCAAGTAACGAAGTACAATTACTTTGTTACCTTACTTAAGTAGAAATTTGGTTATTTATACTTTACTGGAGTAATTATTTATCAGCTGACCTTTTACTTCTACTCCTTACATTTACACCCCATTATCTGTACTTTCTACTCCTTACATTTACACTCCATTATCAGTACTTTCTACTCCTTACATTTACACTCCATTATCAGTACTTTCTACTTCTTACATTTACACTCCATTATCAGTACTTTCTACTCCTTATATTTACACTCCATTATCTGTACTTTCTACTCCTTACATTTACACTCCATTATCAGTACTTTCTACTCCTTATATTTACACTCCATTATCTGTACTTTCTACTACTTATATTTATAAACCATTATCAGTACTTTCTACTACTTACTTTTACACTCCATTATCTGTACTTTCTACTCCTTACATTTACACTCCATTATCAGTACCTTCTACTCCTTACATTTACACTCCATTATCAGTACTTTCTACTTCTTACATTTACACTCCATTATCTGTACTTTCTACTCCTTAAATTTACACACCATTATCTGTACTTTCTACTCCTTACATTTACACTCCATTATCTGTACTTTCTACTCCTTACATTTACACTCTATTATCTGTACTTTCTACTCCTTACATTTACACTTCATTATCTGTACTTTCTACTCCTTACATTTACACTCCATTATCAGTACTTTCTACTCCTTACATTTACACTCCATTATCAGTACTTTCTACTCCTTACATTTACACTCCATTATCTGTACTTTCTACTCCTTACATTTACACTCCATTATCTTTACTTTCTACTCCTTACATTTACACTCCATTATCAGTACTTTCTACTCCTTACATTTACACTCCATTATCTGTACTTTCTACTCCTTACATAAAATACCTTTATCAGTACTTTCTAGTCCTTACATTTACACTCCATTATCTGTACTTTCTACTCCTTACATTTACACTCCATTATCTGTACTTTCTACTCCTTACATGTACACTCCATTATCTGTACTTTCTACTCCTTACATTTACACTCCATTATCTGTACTTTCTACTCCATACATTTACACTCCATTATCAGTACTTTCTACTGCTTACATTTACACTCCATTATCTGTACTTTCTACTCCTTAAATTTACACTCCATTATCAGTACTTTCTACTCCTTACATTTACACTCCATTATCTGTACTTTGTACTCCTTACATTTACACTCCATTATCAGTACCTTCTACTCCTTACATTTACACTCCATTATCTGTACTTTCTACTCCTTATATTTGAAAACTAGTCTCGTTCCTCTTATTTCATTTACAGTTTGTTTTCATTCATGCACATTTACATTCCAGTAAAGATTATTGATAACATGCCTTTGAAGTTTGACTTTTTGCACCATTACAATACTTGTAGACAACTAGTCATTATATCTTCTGCTCCATGAAACACATGTTAATGTTCAGTAGTACACAGATATGCTTCTTTAATATATTTACATTGTACTAAAATACATTTATTTTCAATGGGTGTATATTTGGCTGAAACAGGAAGCCTAGCGCATCCCACATTTATCAACATTAACATTTTAATATATCATTATAGTCATTATGGCTTTTAGAAGAAAGGGAGGTGGGCTAGTGCACTATAGACCCCTGTGGTGCAGCCTAAGATTTTGTCCTTAATGCAGTTTTTTTCTTACATTACTTTTACTTTTATACTTTAAGTACTTTTGAAAGCAGTACTTTTACACTTTTACTTGAGTAAAAGGCTTAAGTCGATACTTCAACTTCTACAGAAGTATTTTTAAACCCTAGTATCTAAACTTCAGCCTGAGTAATGAATGTTCCCAAATGGCCTGAGCCCTGACCTTAACATCACTGAATGCGTTTGGGATGACTTGGATTGTGAGAAGCAGAGACGCAACTAACTTCTAAGACTGAACTGGAAGTGTGGAAAAATATCCCTGCAGCATTCTTTTGGGGAAAAGAATTGGAAGGTCTAGTGAAGGCTAAGTGTGGACATACTAAACTCTGAAAAACCTGATATTACAGGTGGTCACTGAGGCTTCTGCCTAATGGTCTGTTTAATATATAACACAAGCTTTGGTGCTGAAAATGAATAAACCTGGTCATTTTGCCTGGAAATTGAATAAATGAAAGGGTTGCCTATGACTCTGAGCGGCAGTTTATTCAAATCTTTTTCACAAAAGGTCCATCCAGAGTTATCCCTTCAATGTGTGGTCAGGCAGCAACACTGCATCTGATTGGTCTGCTGTATGTAGGGTCTGGCTCGTTTTTGTTGCATTGCGTTTAAGCACATTCTTGCTTTATGTAACATACAGTGTTTGTACATGTGAAAGAGAGAGGAAGAGAGAGAGAGAGAGGGTAGAGGGAATATAATGAGGGTCCTGACATACCACCCAGTCAGTAAGCAATCTCAAAACATGCTTTTTGCTTTTGTGTTGCTGCCATAGCAACATGCAAAACTAGTTGGGGCCGTTTTATTTCCAATTTGGGTGTGCCAAATGCCCTAAATTGGCATCTTTTGAAGACGTCGCAACGCGACAACAGGATTCACTCTGTGAAAAGAAAGAAGTGAGGAATTTCCAGGCAGAGCTTTTGTTTCTCACTGTAAACTTCCGAAAGGACAAAAACCAGGATCAGAGCAGTTTATTGTCTTTGGAAATCATGAATATTTCAGCAGCACGCCACTTGAATTCCCCAGGAAGGCCATGTGGAAGCAGGTGCCATGCTGTTACACTCCTTTTTCAGTGTCAGTCAGTACACTGATGGCGAGCATCTTCCTCAACATGCCTAGCCGTGCCAGCTACTTCACTTGTTATTGGGGTCGGCTCAAAGAGTACAAAGTCAGGAAATCGTGTCTGATGGAGCAAAATTCCGAATTTGAGGCCAGGACACTCTTTATCTACGTCCACTGTCAGCTGCATTTCCATTGTTTTGCCACCGAGTGGGACGATGAAGGGCTTTTGAATGCTGATTATCTAGTGCAGGTCAGTGGGGAGATGGGGTCAGAGCTGAACACTTACTAGAGGTCCTTGAGAAAAGAACTGGGTGCCTACAGTGTAGGAGAACAAGCCTCAGGATTCCTGTTCACTCCTACACTGTACGGAGTGAAGAGCGAACACTGATTAAATACATTGAGTCCTTTTCAATACAGTAGAAAACAGGGACACAGTAAACGGGGCGCTGGGGGAGCTTTAAGGATTGTTTATCTGTAACTGCAACAGAATAACAATGCAGTACACGTATTTCGCAAGTTTGATGTAGCATGTACACATACAAGCTGCATCTAAAAACCCTAACTTCCACACTTCAGAATGGCTAGTGTGTCTGAGCACACAGTATTTATCAAGCAGTATGCAAGAAGTCCCCAAATGGCCTACTGAATCAGGAGACATTTGGAAGTATCTGACTACAGCACACTGTACTCGAATTATTCAACTGCAGCTGCAGGAGGCGTTCGGAGCCGATGAAGAAAAACAGCAGAAAGTGGGGAGCCGGCTGTGTGGAAGTACTGGTTTTACAGAGATCATCAGTACTTTAATTTCTTTAAAAATTAAACAAATATTACATCCCTCAATCATTTTCTCTGAGATTCTGCTCAATGAGTATGGATTCAGGATAAGTGGCCCAAAAACAATATCTAGAATAATCTCTGAGAATGGGGGTTTTAATAATTAGCGTGATGTTTACAGTGCTGGTGTGACGGCATAAGATGGTAAGATGGCAGACGTGGTGCGTCTGAGGTTGTGTGGATATTAAACTGACCGCTTGACCCATTCAGCAGTGTGCACTGGGTCCTGTCTAGTTGGTGCTATCTAGGCGATAACATGCCTTATTTTCAAGACATACTATTCACTTCCTGGTGTATACAGTCATATGTTGTTCAAAAGTTTGAGCACCCCTGGTCGGAGGACAAGTTTTGCTGATTTTCAGGGTCAAAATAAGGTAAGGCATCCTCTACAATAAGCAAATATTACATGTTGGGGGAAAAAAGTATAACATGTGGTGTAATATCTCTGAGTCTGTGACCCTGCTGAACTCAACACCGTCACTTTAGCCTCATTATTGCACTCACTGCACTGCACTGCACTATTACTTTGTACTACTCATTTTGCACAGCTTTTTTTGTCATTTCATACCTGTACAGTTCTATTTATATTCACAATTCTGTTCATATTGCACTATTTATATCTGTAGTTATTGCTTACACTGTTACAACTTGCTCAACATATGCTGCTCTCCGCAATAGTAATTTATATTCTATTTTATATACCACCCCCTTATCTCACATTCTGTGTACACCCACATTCTATATATTTATTTATATACCACCACATGTACTATAACCTCAAATTGTTAGTCATTTCTGTTTTGCACTTTATGTAAATAATAATGTATTTTGCACTTCTGGTTGGATGCTGACTGCATTTCATTGGCTTTGTACCTGTACTCTGCACAATGACAATAAAGTTGAATTTAATCTAATCTAATTTAATCTAATATTCTATGCTCAATTACAGCACATAAACCGGGCATGTTTTCTGTAGAGGATGTGTTGACTTCATTTTCATTTCACCAATGGGCCCCAAACGTTTGCCTATGCCTGTATATAGAACCTCAGCTTTGTTTAAGCCTGGACGAATCCGATCCACATCAGTAAGTTTTTAGTCTAAAATTGACTCACGTCCATTACAAGTCACAATTACAAGCACAACTGACCTAAACTGTTTTGTCACCACCCAAAGCACCAAATAACACTTACTACTTCTAATGATGATGAAAGCACTGAACTACAATACTATGTACTACGACTACTACGTTAAAACTACTGTGTATAGACAATAGTAGACATGGATAGATTATGCATAAATAAAATAAAAAATTAAATAAATAAAAATAAAAAAATAAAATAAATTAATACATAAATTATATAAAAATGCTGCCAGCTACCTAAAACCAAGATTCTATTTAACAAATTAATTTTATTCTGAATACGCTTTCTGCGACGGTCTGTTGTCAGTGCTTCATTTTTTTTAGATTCTCTACTAGTTATTCTACCAGCAGGATAGGAATCAACTCAATATTTGTAATTAATATGTAAAATAATTTAAATATTCCCCCTATAACTCAGTTGTAGTCTTCAATTCCAGTCCTGATTCCGATTTCTATTCTTACCAAGTTTATTTTAATATGATGGAAAATAGATGCCCAGTGTTTGGATATAATGAATATGTTTGTTTTTATCTTTTAGCCGTGTGCTTCATTATGCCTAACTCGCAAAACATCACTTCACTGGCCCTGTTTGTGCTTTTGTAGCTCTTCTTCTACAAATGCCGTCACCGCTCTGTGACACTGCTCTGTTTTTTCCCTGGTTGGCTTTCCCCTTGTTGCTAACTATTACAGGCGGACTGTACTGGGTCTGCTAGCGAGGTGTTAGCACTGTCCGCTGCGGAAGCCTTAGATGTTTTTGCCATTAGATGCTTTAACTGACCTGTAGCTTTTAATAAAACAATGTCATTTAAACACTTGCCAACCTCTTAAGACACAAATACAGTTCACTTACAGTGATGTACATTCATATAAAAATGATGTAAATTCTTCCTTAACGATGCTCTTTTAATGTTGTGAAGAAGTCTCTGACTTTAGTTGTAAATATATAAGGTTTATTACAAAGAACAGAACAGTGTCAAACAGATACACTGTCCTAATATATCTGGAGAGAGCTCCGCCAATCTAAGCTTTTCTGACTTCTGAAGTTTGTTGGTTAAGTACACCAGTTGTTTTTTCTGGTCAAAACATATATATGACGTGTGTCCTTCCCAATGAGACATATATGATGTAACATATGGAACACTTATAGCTGTATTCCGTGGGACGCAAAAACAGGAAACTGAAACGGCCGTTCTCATGTTTTGTGATTAGGTCCCTCGATTGTATATCACAATTGCTGTGAAACATATGTATGGGAAAATGTACTTTTCCTAACGGGACAATAGTAAAGACAGCAAGGAGCTATTAGCCTCACTTCCCCCACAGCATATATGACAGAAAATGCACTACAATGGCAATTACTCATTCCATCTAAACGTATTTCATCAACATCAGGTGTCCACACCCCCCTGTTTGTATAAAACATCAGTAAAAAGGTAGGAATATTTACCTGTTCTGTGGAAAAAACATATTTAAAGGAGCAATCTGTAAAATGACATAACATTAACATTAAGGGAAGCATATTACAAGAATTATGTGATGTCAATGTCCGTCACAGTCCTTCCTCCTCAGTGTCTAAGCTTTAAAGCTTGGTCCTGAATAAAATTGCAAACCTTTGTGTTTCTCTGGAGAAACTTATACAACTAAAGGTCACAATCCATAACACAGCTTTATTTTCAATTTGCTAAGAAATGCATTAAACAGCATGAAGAAACACGTGAAGTTTCTCCAGCAATAACAGCTAAAAACACAGCCCCCTGTTTTTCTCTGGACAATCTACCACTCCACCCTTATTAGCATAAAAGTTCTTGAATGACTAAAATAGCCCAACATAATTATTTCATATATATATTACATACATACGTAAATATATTACAATAGACAGTGTTTGGCCGCCCTGGACCTTGCTAGGACCGTGATGTATGTCCTTTGCACCTCTCGTCACACCACCTCTGTGAAGTGCTGGTTAACCTGTGCATGCACGGTGGTATTTCCCCTGCCATGTCGCTAAAGCTGGGCAGACACTGTTCGATTTTTGGCTCATTTTCAGCCAATTTGGTTTCGGCTCAATCCCGTGTCGTGCGTCGTATAGTTTACATGGGGTAACGAGGAGCGATTAACACCTCACAAGCCACTCCTGATTAGAAATCACATGGTCGCAAGAAAATCAAACATCAAATTCAAATCGCTCCTCGTGAGAGTTACCGCAACCTCTCACACAGAAGCGGACTAGATATCAGCTACTTACACCTATTACCTTGGCTTGTGCAGCGCAAGACACAAGCCAATATTAACCAATAACGTGCAATTTAGATGTTGCTGCTTACATAATGGCACAAATTGCCAAGGCAGCGCCTTGTTCGTTGGACATTTCTCGCATTTCAGGTAATCGTCTTCTCACTTCCGGGTTCTTCTACTATTTCTTCTTCCGTTTTTACGCTGCAATTCCAGATACAAGAGTCTGATATGTGGTGTCTGGACGCACAGTGTGAGCAGTCAGGTCGCATGAGAGCATCGGGTCTTATAGTGTGAGAATATGAATCGTGAGCTGTAAACTTTTAAACCCTACGAGTTAGTCGTACAGTTTGAGCTGGAGCTGAGTACACCATTAAAAATATCCTACAGTGTCTGCCCAGCTTATTGGAGGCTAGCGGGCCTGGCAGACCGAGCGAAGCTGCGCTGCATGTGTTCTACAAGGAAAGCAGCAATTCTGGGTATTTTACACCAGATGAAGCCATGGATGTACTTTCAACACAGTCACTGGCCATCGATTCTCTGAATGATGGACTCAGACCACCCTCAACCCCCCAGAGAGAAGCATTGTACATTTGTTGTTGATTACTGCCAAAACTTAGGACCCAAAGACGTTATTGGAGACAGCCCTAGTTAGCATGAGCAGTCTAGAGTAAGCAGTGTTCAACATCAGCATCAAACTCCATCCCTTTATTTGCCAAGGGAGCTTTCAGAGGTGGAAAGCAACGGCAGTGTTAGCTCTCACTTTGCTTCTATATATATATCACTTTTTTGTTTGCTGCTGATAGCGGATTACTGCCAGGAACGGGTAGTGGCGATAATAGTCACTTGCCAAGAGCTTTAACCATAAACTCACATAAACTGCCTGTCCTTACATGAGCTAACTGGAAAGCAGGATCTTCAACATGACTGACAGGAATTCAGAACACTGTCGGAGCTTTTTCACCCTGTCATGCTGGACTGATGGCTGACTTACAATAAAGTGACTCACTATCACCTCTTTGTGATATTGTGAGATTTGTTTAACCGCTCAGTTGTATTACATATATATACCTTTTTGTATTGTCAGCACATAAAGGGTTAACCAGTAGAGGGCAGCGGATAAAAAAAAAGCTGCTCCAAGTTGTCGGCGTTCGTGTCTGTTGAACCCTCTTACAATATTATAAGTCAGAGCATCTTCAGCCGTGGAAAGTAACACAGATGTCATGTTTTGCTTCCAATTATAGCATTTCATTTGTTTGCTGCTGATGGACAGGCTAACAGATTGACTGGGACCAGCTGTTTAGCATACTAACTTCAGTAGATATCTCTGCCAAGTAAGTGGAGGTCTTGAGGCTCCAAGATCTGAACGAGGTCTATGCCAAACACTCCTTAGGTTCCAAATCAATGTATCCTTCACAATCTTTATGGCAAAATTTTAATAATAATTTTATAATATAGATAATTTTAGTTCATTTAAGAATGTTTAAAGCTACAATCTTACAAAATGCACCTTTAGTGTAAACAGTCTTTAATACTACTGTTGGGTACTTTAAAAATTGAAACAGTAGCATACAATGCTTTGGAGAAACCATAAAAACCTCAGCTTAATGTGCTGCGCTTTAAACTTGCAACCTTAAACTTGATTTATTTACATATAACATGTAATATAATATACCCAACATATTTTTTTAGCCAAGCAATGTAAATATAAACATTCTTTTGGCTGTACTGAACTCTCCTGCATCATCTCTTGCATTGCTTCACAGTTTTATTTCCCACCTCAGCCTTCGATTCTGTCAACAACACAAGCAGGCGACTCCAGCATGCCAGATTATAAACTTAATAAAAAAACTAAAACATGGAGAATGCAGGAGAAAATCTGTTAGATCAAAACCCATCAAATTTGAACCCAGCAACACAAGATAATGTTCAAACCCATTGGGTTCAGAAGACTATTGGAAGATTCAGCTGTTAATTTTTCAAAGAGACTCAAAACAGGGCTGCCAATGAGGGAAGAGAATGGTTTTCATCTAAGTCTGTTTAATTCTGAGGACCATCATTTGGACAGTGGTCATGTAAAAATGAATTACCACACAGATCTATAGGTCTTTATAAAGGCATATCATCACTTTCCAAAAGAAAAACAGGTATCTCTGATATGGTCACTTTATGGGGAAAACATTGTTTACAGTTAATGTAAAGAGATTGTATTCACTGAGACTTCTGCAGTGTTTCTATTGGTCCATTCAACATTAGATTTTCACATAATGTAAAAGATGACTGCTGAGCTCTGATTATATAGTAAACTAAAAATCGTAGAAGATGAAGTTATTTGTTTTTTGGACAGCAATGATACAGCCATTGCAGAAGAGCTCCTCCAGAAGGTGCTGGAAGAAAGACCCTAATTCTCATAGATCCTGTTCCAGCATCTTCCCTCAGGTCGGCGTTTCAACCAGTTGAGGATCAAGACCTCCAGACTTCAGAGAAGCTTCTTCCCACACGCCATCACACTCATGAACAGCTGAACATTACAACACTACATTCTGAATACAGTCTACTACATACATACATCCACATCCAGATGTTCTCTCACTCTTCTTTCTCTGTACAGTCTTCTACATACATACCTCCATATCCAGATGTTCTCTCACTCTTCTTTCTCTGTACAGTCTACTACATTCATACATCCATATCCAGATGTTCTCTCACTCTTCTTTCTCTGTACAGTCTACTACATTCATACATCCATATCCAGATGTTCTCTCACTCTTCTTTCTCTGTACAGTCTACTACATACATACATCCATATCCAGATGTTCTCTCACTCTTCTTTCTCTGTACAGTCTACTACATACATACCTCCATATCCAGATGTTCTCTCACTCTTCTTTGTCTGTACAGTCTACTACCTACATACATGCATATCCAGATGTTCTCTCACTCTTCTTTCTCTGTACAGTCTATTACATTCATACCTCCATATCCAGATGTTCTCTCACTCTTCTTTCTCTGTAGTCTACTACATACATACATCCATATCTAGATGTTCTCTCACTCTTCTTTCTCTGTACAGTCTACTACATACATCCATATCCAGATGTTCTCTCACTCTTCTTTCTCTGTACAGTCTGCTATACACATGCGTCCATATCCAGATGTTCTCTCACTCTTCTTTCTCTGTACAGTCTACTACATACATGCGTCCATATCCAGATGTTCTCTCACTCTTCTTTCTCTGTACAGTCTACTACATACATGCGTCCATATCCAGATGTTCTCTCACTCTTCTTTCTCTGTACAGTCTACTACATACATGCTTCCATATCCAGATGATTTCTCACTCTTCTTTCTCTGTACAGTCTACTACATACATACCTCCATATCCAGATGTTCTCTCACTCTTCTTTCTCTGTACAGCCTACTACATATATACCTCCATATCCAGATGTTCTCTCACTCTTCTTTCTCTGTACAGTCTACTACATACATACATCCATATCGAGATGTCCTCTCACTCTTCTTTCTCTTTACAGTCTACTACATTCATACATCCATATCCAGATGTTCTCTCACTCTTCTTTCTCTGTACAGTCTACTACATACATACATCCATATCCAGATGTTCTCTCACTCTTCTTTCTCTGTACAGTCTACTACATACATACATCCATATCCAGATGTTCTCTCACTCTTCTTTCTCTGTACTGCACTTTTATTTATCTGCTAGAGTCTCAGAACACTCTGTACCACCGCCTCAACCAGTGACTCTTCTGTTCTCCATGTTTATATCTATTTAATTCAGTCTGCACTGTCCCTTCACTGTAATGTCAGTTATCGTGCACTGTGAGCTACTGTAACCAAACACAAATGCATTGTATGTGTGAACATATTTGGCCAAGAAAGTCCGATTCTGATTCTGATTCTGATACAAACTACACAAACCAACAAGGCAGATTGTGACAATTTATAGATTTTCTTTTCTACAAGAATTAGCAATGTAGCAAGAGGGCAATAAGACCAATACATTATTGGCATGTAAGATTTTGATTGAGAGCAGTTACTGCCTCGCTACAATTATAACAAACCCACACTCAGATGGGTGCTAAATCCCTTCGCCAGTTCTGAAGGCGTCTTGAACTACGTGCTATGTAATGAAAATGAGATGTTAAATCCCCTGCCGACTGTAAACGCAGAGCAATAATATCAATGTTTCCAGAAAAAGAGTGTCAGTAATTTTAATAATCTCTCCCACTGGAGAGCCATGAATCAACATGAGGCGAAATGAGCGGCCGCACACATTTCCCGAGTGACACTTCAGCATTTTTCTGAGCGATGAGAAAATATAACATATAACCCTTCTCCAAAAATGACTTTCATTTAGGAAAAACAATCATCATAAAAGATTTCTGGAGACCATTTCTCATTTCAACGTTATCATATTTATTAGTGCAGTAAGTCTTCTCTAAGTGTCAGTGTATCTATATAAATGATTTTGGGGTGTAAAATCAATTTCCTACATGAGACAGTGAATATGTTGGGGAGCGGTGTATAGGTGCTTATGTATGACATTATATTTAATGTCAGTGTATATAATATTTAGACGTTATATTTTAAAATCTCTTTTAAAAAGCTTTCATTTGTTCAGCAAACACTATTTTTTTAAATATTCAATTAGTATCAATACAGAAAGTAGTGCTTTTACATATGTCAGTGTGTTTATTTAACTACTTGTGGAAACAACCCAGTATTATTTACAGTTCTCATCTAATACCTGCTTTGACTGCTCAGTACTTCATTAAGCTAAATCAAGATTACTGCTGAAGGAACTGAATACATTCATACAATGTCTGGGGCATCCAGGAGAAATCTGGAACTAACCTTTGTTCTTCAAACTGGAGCTCAAGATATGATCTACTTCTTTTAAAATTAGCTATTCATGTTATTTGTATAGTGTTAATGCTTATTTCAATCTATTTTAATAATATCTGTTATTTTTACTGCTGAAAATACACTGATAAAGGCTTTTAAACAGGGAGCCTCGATACATAAGACTTCTGCTCAGTAGTGTATATACAGCAGGGAAAATAAGTATTGAACGCATCAACATATTTCTTAGTTAATATTTTTCTGACGGGGCTATTTACGTGGAATTCTCGCCAGATGTTTGTAACAACCCAAATAATCCACACATACAAAGAAATCAAAACAAATAAGTTAAGTTATGTGAAATAAAGTGGAATGACACAGGAAAAACACTCACCCATTACTGTACAATGAATAGTGCATAACACAACACTGTCTAACGCAAAACCCTTTGCTTTATAAACCTTTCCTTTTTTATCATCAAATTACTACCACAAGTCTCAGAAAGCACCAATCCCATGTGGTTTCTTACTCCATACATAGTGCACTAGGTAGGGAGTTAAAACTGACTCCTGCAGCCCAGCAGTGCATAGGATAACTTGGATTTTGGATTAAGTCGTATCTATACTTAACCAATAGTGCACTGTTTATCTGTAAAAGCTGAAGTTTAAAAACGTAGCACATGATTTTGGGAGCACGGAGCTGTTTGAGATTCAGCCTAAGTTTGATGCCAGTTCTGGCTGAAACACAGACATTTGAAGCATGTAAGCCATTCAAATGACATTCCTTAGACGTGTATATTGCAGTATTTGTTAATCATATTGTAAGTACTTGTTACATGCAGGTCTGGCGCTGTTAGGGTGCTAGGTTTGTTCTCTTTGTGTGTGCATGTTTTTTTTTTGTCCACATGACCTTCATGGAAGGAGCAACTGGCTATATCAATTGCAGTTACCACCAAGATGGCGGCCAGATCTCACACGAAAGTGAGGCTTATTCTGTGTGGGATTCTGGTTCTCTTGCTGCTACCACCATTTCTGCCATGTTCTTCTACACTGCTTTCAGTGTGGAATGTTTTGGGTTTGTCATCCCAACGTTTGTACTTAAATCACTGTTTGTAGACAGCCAACTCCATATCTATCCGAGGAGTCCAACAGGTAAGGTGGAGGCGCCTCATATAAAACATCCAGAGGTGGCAGAAGTACATGAGTTCCTTACTTCAGTAAAAGTACTAGTAATCTAGTAAAAGAAATACTCAAGTAAAAGTTGAAGTATGACTATATTTTTTTACACAAGTAAAAGTATAAAAGTACATGCTCCTAAATGTACCTAAAGTATAAAAGTAAAAGTATTTCTTTAAAAATAATTCTCTTGAGAAACTCAAATTTCTTCAACAGGGTATCTTTGCCATGAGCTCTTGCTTCTTTGGGAGACACAATAGGCATCTCATTCGCCAAGAGGTGTTTTGTTTGTTTGTTTTGTTTTGTTTTCTGAGCGCTCACTACTTTTGAGGCCTAAAAGCTGGCAAAGTAGCCACAAAGTACTTGTACTTCTATACTTACCATCTCTGATAACATCACGTAGTGATCTGTGTGTATAGATATGCCAGGTTAGAAGGTGGGTGCGCTGTGTGTATTTATGTTTGTTGTGTATTTAAGTTGGTAGGTTTTGCTTTTTTTGTTTTTTGTTTATTTAGACTGATCATAGTTTAGATTATTGTTTTGTTTTCTTTGGCTGTTTTCTTTTTCAGTTGGCTCCTCTTAGGCCTCAGAAATGCCTAGGCCTTGTTGGTTTGGGTTGGATATTTAAAAAAATGTAATAAATATGCTCTGGTTAAAAAAAAAACTCTAATTCTGGCCTGGCCCCTTCACTTGGCTTGCGTTCCCTTATGTGTTTCAACCACACTTTAAACGAGACGTTCTAGATTGTAACGGTACTTTAATTCAACCCAGTGATATTAATGACTGAGATGTTAGCATGTTTGCTATTTATTGGCCTGTTAGCTAGCTCACCAGCCTAGTTCTAGTTAAGAACCCCAATAAGGTAACCAAACAATGGGGTTTTAACTTATTCAGTGAACTCAGTGCTGTGAACAGCATTAAAGGTATGTTCAGTTGTTGTGAGGTGGTCATGTGGGTTTATATAATGCATTTTACAGTAGTTTTAAATGAGGTTCAGCCAATCCGGTTTTAGGATCAGAACGCTCTGTTTTATGATAACTATTTTACAAATAAATAAAGCATTAACCAAATTTAAATCCCACATAGACACTTAAAAGAATGTACACATGTACAAACAATGGATTCATAAAGAAAATAATAAATAAATAAAAATACTTTCTGTAAATGAACAGAAATTGAATAAAAAGGTAAGAAAAAAGTAAATTAAGATTTTATTGAACTTCAATAAAAGGGTTAACAGAACAAACCTGGGATTCTGGTCTTGTTAACTTACTATTACAGCATCAGTAAACTCAGCGCTGTAAGGCAGCCTGGTTCCTTATTGTTTTAAGTGTGTAATAAATAACTATCATTAATATTTCTACATGTGCACAAACACAAGAAATCTATTGAATATTAGATCTGACATATTTGGCTATTCTTCTTTCATGGGTTTCTTGACAGTTGAAAGGTTCATATGGTGTATATCCACAAAGAAATCAGATTAATGACTGCTGCATGTAAATATGGAGTTTTCTTTACATTGTGCTTCTTTTTTTTGTTTGTTGTTGCTCAGTTATTTTTAATTGCCTGTATACATTAGGAGCGTTTATCTCTTATTGGTGTCCTTCATTTTGGCATTTAACAACTTCAGGAGATGAAGGGAGATTTTAATGGGGGAATAAAGTAAGCGCTTTATTTATTTTATTATTTTTCGTCTGACCTTTTTAAAGCAAAATTTTTTAAGAAGAGAATTTCAGGGTCAGTTAATGACCACAGCTCTGCATGGAGCTAATAATCTGCTCCCTGGCAAATGGTGCAAATATTTGCAGTCGGTAGTAAGTTATGCTTTAATGGGTTGTGGGGAGTCTCTTTCTCAGCTTCCTAATAGGCCTTTGGCATGAATCCTCGTCAGAGGCAGTCTGTTAGGCAAGGTTGTGCTTTCTGGAACTTCTCCAGCTGAATTCTGCAGAGAAAGCTACCTCCTCCACTAAAACGATCTCATGAATCACAATGACGTGCCACTTAATCTTCATTACGTTGTCAAAGTGTGATATGGTTAAAAGCGTATAAGGCAGCCACACACAGGAGGTCCAGCATTTGCGAAGGTACAAGCAGCAGGCAAGGACCGGCAGCAGAAGAAGCAGTGCTGAGTGGCAGCTCTGCTACATTGGTGTTAGAAAGGGGACGCGCCCCAAACTTGAAAGGCAGGTGGTAGAGAGAGCTGTGTCTGGCTGAAGATTCAGGAAGAGGAAACAGCATCAAGAGGTAGCAGAGCCTGGCTGGTGTATGTCTAGATGACAGTGTGGTTGGCAAGATTGCTGCTTGCATAGGAGTGGACGAGCAAGCTACTGGTGGAGCTGGGTGTGACAGTTCACCAGGTATATCTGTCCCAGTAGCCCTTGCTACACTGTAGCACTGTTTTCCAGTGTCTTCTGATTCTATGCTGATGTGACACCATCATAAAACAATGTCTCTGGCATCAGACATCATCATGGTAGTGGGGGGGGAAAGTGGACCTGACTACCCAGGGCCCGAGTAGGGAGAGGGGCCCATGAAAATCCAGATTTTTTTTTTTTTGCTCACGTTCCTCGTGTACTGGCATGGATAGGGGCCCACTGACAATGAGAGTGTACAGGGCACATCATATTTGTAACCAGTGAAGAAATGGTTTCCAGTTTTACTGTAAACAAACAAGCAGTTGCACAGGTTCAAATTGTATTTATCATGAAAACTGTGGTTGATTATCTTGCTTAAAAAAAATACTCTTTCCCTGTTACACCTTAAATAGTGCAGCAGATACATTCTGGTGCCTGAGGCATTAGAACTGTTTCACCATTTAAGGTGGAACAGGATAAGTCAAACATAAAGCTGCTAAATCCTAAAAAATAAATTCATTTGTTTATTATGGATGGATTATGAGGCACACCATGGACAGGTCACAGGTCTATCACATGGTCAACACACACTCATGAACATTCTCACACCTACGGTCAATTTAGAGTGACCGATCAACCTAACATGCATGTGTTTGGACTGTGGGAGGAAACCCACTCAAGCACTGGGAGAACAGGCTAACTCCACACAGAACAGCCCGGGCCAGGAATCCAACCCAGATCACCTCCTTATAAAATGTCACCAGCATTTAAAGAAGTGTAATGAACTTAAAAGAATATGATCATAGTCCACAACTTTAATTAAAACCTTGGCTTTAATATAAATTTGGCTTTAATATAAACTCGGCTTTAATAAAGAACTGCGCTCTGCCTCAGGCTGCAACTCTACTCTGCGGCTAGCTGGGCACGCTACTACTTCACTGCTAGGCTTGCACTGTTTACCTCACCACACAGCTCTCTCTATCAAAATAAAAGTCCCTGTAACAAAAGGCTACATGACTGTTCCCAAACAGAGAAACTTAACTAAAAACAGCTCGGCTCTGCCACCGTAGAACAGTTCGTATATTTTGATATAAATCTGCTCACCAGGAGTAAGTAGTAATGTTGAGTTTGTGCTGAATTCCAATTAAAAACACAATAAAACCTTTAAAACACTGAGTCACTATGCTATTCTAATGAAATGCCCATGCTCTGTATGACCACTTGACTGGCTTGGAAACATTTATTTGTTTTTTTTTTTCATTAGAAAATGTAATTAAATGATCTCAGGTTATGTATCAGTATGTATCAGCACATTTTAACAAATACCGTGATCTTAACAATACTTTTGATTACTATAATCATGATATTAAAGGTTCATACCATTTCTTCTGTATTTGTAGCCATTTCACATAACAGCCCTCCGTGAGGGAGCTTTTACAGACATGAACGTTTTCAGACGTCTGGTTCTCATCACCAACACTGTGAGCAATTCTGACTCAGTAAATTTCTCTAGAACAGAGCATTTCACACCAAACTCCTCTGAATGGCTGTGTTTACATCTCCGTTTTCCCTTTAAAGGTGTGCCTGGTAAAAAAAAAAAAGATAGGCAGAGGGAAGAACCTTCTTCAAGCTCCAGGATGTAAAGGTACCTCTATCTCTACTGTACATCAAGCCAAGAAGCATCTAGAAGCCTTAATTTTACAGAGTAGACCTTCTCTGGAACCCCAGAAAGCCATATGTGTGGTTACAATGTGTTTTAGCAACATACGTTTAAAGCGAATTCCCACACTGGAAATGCTAAGAGCCCATTTGAACGTATACGACATGGAGCGGGATTCCAGTTGTTGTCATGGTAACGTGCCGAAGCAAACACCTGTGAATAAGCAGGAGAAGGTGGAAGCGCTGCACAGGAAATGCTTTAATTAGAGATAGAGCGAGAGAGGCAAGAGGACAAAAGCACTCCGTTACTTCAACCCCCAATTAACACACACCATCTATCAAAGAGAATTAGCTCCCAGCTGAAGGTTCACCAGAGAGGGAGAGATGTGTGGAGAGAGTGAGAGAGAGGGAGGGAGTGAGAGAGAGAGAGAGAGATAGAGTAATTGTGCTGCGCAGATTTATGTCGAAACTCTCTTTTCTGCACAAGTTTCATAGTTAAGTGCTCGTCCAATGATTGTAGGTTCGTACCCAGCCACAGATCTAGTTTCCATTGTGAAGCTTTCATACGTAAAGCCCACCGTCACAGCTGAAACAACATGCTGAGCTCCCACCAGGTGCTTACGAGGAAAGAAAGTGCTTCCATGAATTGAATGACATCAGAAGGTTTTCAACAGGAAGTTGCTCAAAAAAGGATTTACAGGAACACACAGTGCTGTGCTACAGTCCGAGACCCTTTAAGTGACTCCATTTCCCATCAAAACAGACTTGCGTCCAGCTTCCACTGTCTTCAGGAGGCTTGCTGCTTTCAGACTTCCAAGGGAATCTGTGGGGATCGTTTTCTACACCTCCAGAATTCAGCCCATTAAGTAATCACTAACCAAGAAGAGGTCTGGACTCTGTGGTGGTCGGCCCGTTGTTCTGAGAACACCAGCAGCTTCTTCTTTGATTTGCAAATCTTCTCCTTTTCTCAGTGAGGAGCTGCTTGACAGCTACAACATCCTAGCAGACTTATAGTCTCGAGCTGTCCACAGTGGAAGGATGGACAGAATCACTGGTGGATGTTTTTAGATGTGAAACAAGAGTGAAGCTTGATTTTCTTCTCTCTTTTACAGACGAATAGCTGATCAATTTATCAATCAACTATACACTGATATATGAAAATTGATCATCATATGTTAATAATTTTCACAGAAATGTTCTGAAAGAGGAATAACTTGTACCAAATGGCAGCAAATGGATTAAATGAAGGGTAATTTTTCACAGTAGTGTAGGGCTGGGTATCGCCACTGATTTCCCAGATCGATTCGATCCTAATTCACAAGGTCCCTATTCAATTCAATTAAATTCAATTTTGATTCATTTAGGGAGATTTCAGTTACAATAATATGTTTTGTTTGAATATGAAAAGAGATTTTCAGAGAACTAATGTGGTAAATGTGAACTAATGTGAACACTCAACCTACCATTACTAACAACATTAGTGTTTATATGTTTATATACCGTCATGGTTTCTGAATCCAAAAAATAGCCAAACATCTGCTTTCAAGTTCTGGGGCACCTGCATTGTGCTCCAGCCATGCTTAACTGATGTGCCCCCCCAGCCAGATCTCGTTGCGTGAAAAACAATGGCTGATCACGCAAGACTCTGGGGTGGGGGCTGGAATGCTAATTTTAAAGGTCGATCTTGGGTTTATATGAATCGGTATCGGATTATTCAAATGAAAATCAATTTGAACTGAAAAATGTATTTTTTAAACACACTCCCACAGTAGTGTACACATTATTTACACCTACAAAAGTCCAGATGTTTTCATTTTGTAGTGCAGTAGCAATTCATTTTATATGTATTTTACTTCAGATAAATGTGTGAAACTATAAATAATTAGATAGTTTACAGTGTTACACAGTATAAGGTAACTGAATTATTTTAATCAAAAGACTTACATATTCCAAATTCTATTGAACAGGCACCTTCCAAGCCTAGTTAGATTTACACAGGAGTCATGTGGAAACATGAGTATACGTTTAGATACAGAAGCTTTAATCTGGGTTCAATGAACTAAATCTGCTTGACCAAACTAGCTTAAGTGTTAGCCCTTTAAATCTAGATGAGAGCTATAGACCTCAGTACAGTACAGGTTTTAGAACAAACTGCCAGTGTGTTATTGTCAGGTAGGCTCACTATATTACAATATTACCTCACTGTATACATCCTGAAGTTTCAGTACTTTACTGACATATCATTCAGCACTTGACTGGAATTTGTTTTGGTGCTGCTTAAACGCAACTAGAAACATTTATGCACAAAACATTAATCTCAGGAAAATAACAGAAAACAAAATGCATTCAAATATATCATATATATATATATATATATATATATATATATATATATATATATATATATATATATATATATATATATATATATATAGAAGCACCAGATGGAACTTTACATCAATGCAGACACTACACACTACTTTCTCTAAGTGTTCTCTCTCATATGCTGATATTTTATCATACCCCATACATGGAGAAGGTGTGTCTCCTCCCACTTAAGAGTTCTGCTGCCCACAGGAACCTGAAAGTGTTACATTGTTCTCTGATGTTTACAAAGCAGGTACATGACTTTGGTCTAGGTGAAAAATTAATAATTCAGTGAGCTTTGCTCTGATTGGCTGGTTTAAAATGAGAGACTGCGATGATCACACAGAAGCTCCATGTCTGAAAATAAAATTCACCTCTGTGTAAATAAGTTCAGACCTCATACTGTTTACTTGCTTTCCATCTTAGCAACAATAACGTTAATTAAAACTTTCAGTTTAAGATGATCTTCAGTATTCAAACAGTGATATACTCACACAGCATGGTTGCTACTTACAGGTGGCTGTTGGGGTTATGATGCTAATTGGTGAAACTGCTCCTCTCCTCAGTATCTTCAGTGTTAAACGTTGAGCGAAGCTGCTCGATATTGTTCAAGGTTTGAAAAACTGTCCTGAGTGAAATGTGCAGAGCAAACTAACAACTTAGAATTGAGCTTGTCCAGGATCTTCTTGAAGATACAGAGAATATGAAGGCAACTTCAGCCTCACTTAAAGATGAACATCTACCATGTTTACAGTTTACCATGTTAACCATGTTATTAGTTCCTTGAGAAGGAATAAAAAGTGCCAACATTTTTAATGTGGAACAGTAGATTTCTCCACGTAGTCCACCATTTTCATTCCTCTGTTATCAGTGTATGTAATTTTTGGTGATGAAAATATAAAAGAGCCAGGACTGTTATGTTGGAATTGGCTTGTTTTACTGTCCCCTTTTATAAATGTGTACTTGAAAGATAAATGACAGTGTTTGAGGTTCACGTTATGTCAGTTCTATATCGTCGCTGTCCAATAATCTCAAAAATTGCAACTTTACAGGAGAGACCAAAAACGTACTTTATTTTCAATGTAAGTCAATGGAACCAGAATTTTGGAACAGAAATTTGGAGCATTTCTATTGGTCCATTCATCATGAAATTTTCACACAATGTAAACAACTATTGGTGTGTTCAAATGATGTAGAAAACAAAATTGCCAAAAATGTAGATACACGTTTTTCATTGGACAGCAACGATATATTAAACTCTCTTTATTCAACTATCCTAATATAATACCCAATCCACTTATGTTGCATCATCTTGACAGTCCTGAAAGAAACATGAAAGATGCTGACTCTACATGGACTGCATTTCCTATTAGTCTGTGCACAGGAACGTAAAGATGGCAATTTTGATCATCTATGTTTAAGACAAATGATTGCGGTTAAATATAACAACCCAAAGCAGCACACTACAAAGTTCTGTTTCATTGTGTTGTGATGTGTTTAAGCGTTAGCTTGTTTTACTATAACACACATTCACACACAATGATTGCGAAGCATTTTGGAGGTAAAATTAGTTTTGTCGTCCTTCAGGTTTTCAGGAAATGTAGAGTATGTTCCATGAGACTGTGGCTCAAGCATCTGATCATCTGCACGCTGATCTTACAATGGGTGACCGGCCCACTCAGCGACGAGCGATGAATCAACGGCAGACAAGCACATGTCCATCTCCTTTGTGCGTCATTTGTACTGTACAGTCACTCCCCCACCCCAGTACAGTAGGCTGGCTGTCAGTGTCACAGCTGACTGCCTGGAAAACATTGATCCTGCACATTGTTCACTGAAATGAGGACAAAACAACATTTTGTCCAGTCCAGAAAGCCTCGATGAGAATGATCATTCCCTTGAGTTCCTCATGTGAACGCCCCATAGTGAAGCAGTGTCTCAAACTGAGTGTAGCAGCTACTTTTTGTGAGAATAGCATGTCAATAGAAGCTGAAACAGGGTGTAGTGTTCTGTTAATACCCAGATGATGCTCTGCTCGACAGTCTTCTGAGTCTTCTTTGCTGGACGTGTTGTTTCATGATGTGCCAAATGTTTCTACTGGTGTAAGGTCTGGACTGCAGGCAGGACTCTTCTTCTGCGAGTTCGTTGTGATGGATGGAGAAGCATTGTCTTGCTGAAATATTGAAGGCATCCCCTGAAACAGATGCTGTCAGGATGGTAGCATATGTTATTGCTCTTCTGTATACTGTTCAGCATTGATAGTGTCTTTCCAGATACCATGCTCACGCTATAGGCACTAATGTAACCCCATACCAGCAGAGATGCAGGCTTTTCAACTGTGTGCTGATAACAAGCTAAGTGGTCTCTCTCTCTCTCTCTCTCTCTCTCTCTCTCTCTTGAGCCCGCAGAACACAGTATCTGTGGTTTTCAAAAGGAATTTAACATTTTTATCATCTGACCACAGAAGAGTTTTCCTTTTTGCCTCAGTCCATTTTAAATGAGCTTGGGCTCAGACAAGACGTTTGTGGATTACACAGTAAACTGTGTTCACAGACACAGACAATGATTTCTGGAATGATTCCTGAACCCATGCAGTGATTTCCAGCACAACCTCTCTACAAAGCTCTCTTTATGCCTAGTCATGTGACTTAGTAGCAAATTGCTTGTCCAGCTGTATTTTATTAGTACCACTTACTTTTCCAGTCTTTTTTTGCCCCGTTCCCAACTTTTTGGGATACATTAGTGCCATTAACTTCTAAATGAGTTCTTATTTGTTATGGAATGTTTTATGTTCTATTTTAATAAAATTTGGGTCTAGGAGATCAAATCATTGCATTTTGTTTTTATTTACATTTATTTACATTTTACACAGCAGCCCAACCAACTGGGGTAATCATTCATATTGTGTAGTTTAAGCACTGGCGTAGGAACCGGGGGGGGTGGGGGGGATGTGTCCCACCCTATATCAGAAACAGGTAGATTTGTCCCACCCAAAAATTAAACCACAGAAACTTTTACTTTTACTTTAAAAGCGTGTTTCGGCAGTGTTCGCAGTTCAGGTGCTTTGTTTGTTGTTAGCAACAGGCTCTGGTTGTTAGGCGGTCTGGGCCCACCACTTTTTAAGGTTTGTGTTGAGATGCCTGTTTAGAAATATCCTGCAGTCAGCAGCTTCACTCACTTGAGCTTTCGCCTTGCTGGAGCGTCAGGTAGCTTGCGCCAGCTTTAAACGCAAGGTCAGTGATTAGAGCAGTGAACAGCAATGATGGCCATATATACTGCAATAAAACTACTTTAGTATAATGTGTTGTTATGGTAACAGACTAGCAGGGTTTGGGTTAGCTAACGTTTATATTAACTTTAGTCAGAAAGCACTCTGAAACGAGAGTAAGTTAAATTACTCTCTGGCCACTCCCCAAACTGCAGACTGCTACTATACTAAATATATAATAAATAAAATAAAAAAACAAATGAATAAATAAAATGACACCAGTGTTGGAAGTGCTTTCAGTAGTGCAGAATGTATTGTTCCAGAGGGTGCTGTTTGGGACACAGCCTTGCTGTCTAACATTAATGGTAGTATAGTCTAGTCAGGAAACCTTAACATACATTTTTGTCATTTCATTTTAGCATTATGCTTCAAAGATAATAATATTCTTTTTGGTTATATATGTATATAATCCAGACACTGCATGTATAAGTTAAAAGTTTTCTGACAACAGTACCATGTAATGTGGATTATCTTGTTTAGTTTGTTTAATAGGATTTGTTTAATAATTAACAGAAGTACAGATAATGTAATGATGTTGTTCTACATCACTATACATACAGTCATTTACTATCTTACCTACAGTGAAGTCAGCTCATAGGTAATATTTTAAGGTATAGGGTGGGCTTTGATTCATATTAAGAAATAGTACTGTATAGTTTTAGAATACAGTACACACAGAACAGTGTTTAGAATATACCCAGTGGTGCTGAATATATATAATTCAATTTTATAGATGTGTTCTTGCATATAATTATCCAAGACCATATCACAAGACGCCTCACAAGTCAGTGAGAAGAAAAACAGCATGCACCAGCTCCACAGAGCAAATTGTTATTGGTCAATTGCATGAATAATACACATTTTTGATTGGTTCCTTTTTGTCTGTTTCTACGGATACCACCACAGCATGCTTCGGTTCCAGCCTCCCGCAGTCGGTCACAGACCTGCCGTCGAGATCCGAGGTAAAAATAGACACATTGGCCTCTAGTCATCAAAGTTGCATACGGTCGAATCTAATTGTAAAATAACTGCACGCAAAATTTCACTACAGTTTCGTGAGTCAGCACTTTGACCTTTGGTGTATCTGTCTGGTAGGAGTGCATTTCAACTTGAGCAGAATAGTTTTACAACAGGAAGATGATGCTTGGTTTGCAGTTAACTAGCCCAAACTATTATCAGTATAATTTATGATACCAGCAGCAAGAAAATAAAAAAATAGAAAATAACAATAAAAATAGAAAATACTAATCATTTGTGCACATAATCCCAAATGTATTTTACTTACTTTACATGCACATTGGTCTAACCATATACTGCAACCACAGAACAGTTTTTATACTGTAATTTAGTTAAAACAACTGACCCCACCTACAAAATAAACAATACCCTACAATAAACATTATGTAAATATGGTTGTACAGCAAACAATCACCACACAATCACATTCTACCATCTTATGAAAATTAAGCCATTTTGTTTAAGACAATATTTTAAATTATTTTCTTTCAAGTCATTAAAATCTCATAATGTTTGGTTAGTAAATGGACAGTGCTTGACCTCAAACTCCACCTATGAGCACAAACATTAGCTCACAAGCTGATGAATAGCATCATGTTATTGGCTTCTTACCGAAACATGTGTATAAATTAAGGCGTGCTTCGTGTAAATCACACGTAAATAAATAAATATTTAGAAAATTGGTACATGAACAAACTGTCAGGATTTAAAAAGAGGATTTAATCAATTAAATGAAACTCAACACTTTTGTTCTCCATCCAAAAATGGATGGCAAAGAGAGAGAGGAATAGAGAAGTTGTTTATGTAAGCTCTTTTTATTTTAACCTATCATGTCTGGCAATTGTCCCAATCGGAATGGTGATCCGAATGCACTGATGTACCAAACATATTTGCTTTTACAAGAACAGCTCTATAGGTTTCTATAGCCTATTCTTGTTAATGTTTGTATTTTTATTTTATTTATTTATTTATTCAATAAAGGAGAGGAAAAGGAGGAGAGAGAAAAAAGAAAGAAGAAAGAAAGAAAAGAGATAAAAGAAGATAAAATAAATAAAGGGTAATAATAATAATAATATAAATGAATAAGAAAACAACGAAATAAACAAACAATAAAGGAAAGAGAAAAAAAAAGAAAAATCTGTTTTTTTCTGTTTTTGTGCTTTTATGCTAAATAATACATCACTGACCTGGTGTAGAAAGAAAGGAAAAGTGTGCACTTTCAGCTTAGCCTCTTGTCTTAGTTTATTTTTTCAGATCAGTGTTCAGTGCTCTGGTAAACATAGGGGTTAATTTTTATCTCATCATCCGTTCATCACATTTGCTGATCACATCGCTCTGAGGATGTTGGTACTCTTGTGGGATTTTCTTTAGGTAACAAGAGTTTACATATGCTAATAAGAAGCAGCCATAGCAACAAAGATCCATTCTCACAGCTTGCTCTAATATTGGTATATATATAAATATACAATCAGGTGTAGGCCTTTGAACCTTATTCCCTTACTTATTACTGTGATTCATCTAAGAATCTCTCTGCAGATGTGTTTCTCTTGGAAACAGGTCTTGAACAGGTCTGTAAACAGGTCTATTGGGCACACGACAATACACTTCTCAAGGTCACACAGGTACCCCGACAAGCACTGCACATACCCAGAGAGAGCCACACAGCATAATATAAGGGAGCCACACAGCAAAATATGAGTAATGATGATTAAGACATCAATTTTTTTAGTGATTTTTAAAAAATAATTCACATATGATTGAAAAAGTGTCACCTCTCAGAAGGCGAACAGATACACTGTTTTTAAACTTTGATTTTCTTTTTAATATATATATATATATATTATATTAATATATATATATATATATATATATATATATATATATATATATATATATATATATATATATATATATATACCGACATTACAGCAAGCTGTGAGATGGATCTTTGTTGCTATGGCTGCTTCTTATTAGCATATGTAAACTCTTGTTACCTGAAGAAAATCCCACAAGGGTACCAACATCCTCAGTGCGATGTGATCAGCAAACGTGATGAACGGGTGATGAGATAAATTGGCAGATGATGTCCTTCCCTAAAAATAGAAATCTTCCATGACACATTTTCATGACGAGCATCTGAAAAATGAATCAGCCGCCAAATGTTGAACTTATTTTTAGTCTGATTGCCCACTGAAATTATTAAAAGGTGGCGCATCAGTCAGCTATTCAAATATGAATACTTGTAGAATCCAGTTTCTGCATCTTTTCTGTCTTCGGTTCAAGATACTTAGTCTCAGTGTGGTGAAGCTGCCCTAATATCCTACTGTATGTTATCTCATAGTTAACTTTTACAATGGGTAAAAATGGTAGGATGATTCCAAAATTGGTCTGGCTAACTGGATGGAATGTTTACGTTTTGTGTAAACACTAGGAAGATACCAAAATTGTTTTCATTGCTTCTACATTGCTTCTGTCCATTTCATCATTTCCACTTATCATATATGAGCACTTTGTAGTTCTACAATTACAAGCTGTAGTCCATCAGTTTCTCTGTGTACTTTGCTGTTCCGTCTTCACCCTATTCATCAGTGGTCAGGACTCCACAGGACCACCACAGAACAGGTATGTAACACCTCAGTGACAATGCTGGACTAAGAAAAGTCCACCAACCAGCAAGACCACTTGTGACCACTAACGAAGGATGAAGGATGACTGACACAAACGGTGTAGCAACAGCTGAGATATCGTTGCTCAGTTTCTACAAGGTGGACCAACAAGGTAGGAGTGTCTATTAGAGTGGGCAGTGAGTGGACACAGTGTTTAAAAATTTAGAACTTTGCTGTGTCTGATCCACTCATACCAACACAACACACATTCCACCACGTCAGTGTCACTTCAGTGCTGTGATTGACCACCCAATTAATATCTAGTCTGTAGTGGTCCTGACCATTAAAGAACAGGGTGAAAGGTGATAAACAATGTGTGCAGCAAATAGGATTTATTACAGTCTATACTTGTTAAACAACAAAGTGCACCAACATAGTAAGTTCAGCTGATAATATAGGCAGAAGGTGGTCGTTTAATGATCTGGCTGATCTATGTATGTTTTGTTTTGGAGGCTGGAATACTGATGAGCCATGACAATGCTAGGAGACAAGCTAAACCAGCACGAGATCAGCACTAGACCAGCATAAACCAGCTAAACCAGCATGTAATTTATTCAGTGTGTTGCTTGGTCTATCATTTAAAAACAATATTTGCACTAAAGTCAACCACGATTAGATAGCTAGCTAGCTAACCAGACTTCTGACTACACAAGAACTTCAGTGACATATACAGGAAGGCAAACTAGCTAGCATTTGTGTAATAGAGAAAAAGAGAGAATGATACCAAAATAGAATTTTCAAGTGGCTAGCACACCAGATTTCTGACTACAAAACCCAACAAACACCAGACGTCATATAGATGTTGTTTTTTAGGCAAATGGTCTTTTTAAATGCACACCAGGTGGAACATTGCTTTGAGGTGAAGCCACCCAACTGGTGTGGCAAGTTAAAGACATGTGGCAGTCGTGGGCTGGAGATTAGGGAGCAAGACTTGTGACCGAAAGGTCGCTGGTTCAATCCCTGCACTGACAAGACACAACTAAAGTGCTCTTGAGCAAAGCACCTAACGCCCAACTGCTCACCAGGTGCTGTGGATAGGGCTTCCCATTGCTCCAGGAAAGTGTGCTCACTGCTCCTACTGTATGTATGTGGGTGTTTCACTACATGGATGGGTTAAATGTGGAGGTCAAATTCCTCTGTGTGCCAGCACAAATGGTATATGTGTGATATTGTCACGTAAATATATTCATATCCTCCAAAACACCCCAAAGTGGCTCAATAATATTTAGATCTGGTGGCTGTGCAGGCCATGGGAGATGTTCAACCTCACTTTCATGTTCATCAAACCAATCTTTCACCAGTCCTGCTGTGTGTATTGGTGCATTGTCATCCTGATACATGGCACCGCCTTCAGGATACAATGTTTGAACCCCTGGATGCACATGCTCCTCCAGAATGGTTCGGTAGTGCTTGGCAGTGATGCGCCCATCTAGCACAAGTATTGGGCCAAGGGAATGCCATGCTATGACAGCCCAAACCATCACTGATCCACCCCCATGCTTCACTCTGGGCATGCAACAGTCTGGGTGGTACGCATCTTTGGGGCTTCTCCACACGGTACTCTCCCGGATGATTAACTAAATAGATTTTGTTTTCCACAGTTTTCAGTAGATGAAAGTTTGACACATTTATTGAAAAGGTTCAGTAACTTTAAAAAGTCATGAGGAAAATAATGTAGTTCATAATTTCATATTAAATAAACAACACTGTATAAAAATAAATGTCTAACCATTAAAGTAAATCTTTTTTCTTATATTTGTTTTGTCACACTAAATAAGATCATTGATGAAGTTAATGAACAACTACATTTTCTCAAGCATCAGATTTCACACTATATAAATGTATGTTTTCTTTTATAAGAAATGTTTTTCAAAAAACATAACATTTCATAACCTAAGATAAGATATATAGGAAATATACAGGACAGTGAACTAGCTAAGATTTGTTCAAAAGAAGAAATATCTACAATATTTCAGACAAACCTATGCATACAGTTACAACTAGAATTTGAATATCATATACTTTATGTCAGTATTAAAAGACATAAAAAAATATTATGAATAGGAATGAACACAAACTGAATATGTTGTTGTGTGATTTGCATATTGCTATTCATGTTTTAGCAATAATGACAATAGTGCTAAATTAGGACGATAAATAATAATAAGAATAAAAGATTGTTATTAACATTTATGGCATATATACACAAGCAATCATAATACAGTAAATAAGTGTTCCTGGAAAGCTAGCTACTGGCTATTGAAATAACAATCTCTTTTTAGTTTAATTATATTTGAAATTGTGATTGGCAGCAATAAAACAGTTGATGTCTGACCATGACTCTTAAAATTGTAAAAGTGTAACTTGCCCCTGGCTCTATATATCCAGCTACAGACTGCCCGAGTGAGTTTGTCAGAACACTATTGCACTGTAAATGAGGAATTTTGCTGGAAATGCTTCTGCAGCCTTTCATATTGTTGCTCTGGGAAAAGCGATGAATGATTTAGAGAGCTTGAGGTCTGTGAATTGCAACGATAGTGATTAGTAGAAAAAAGACCAGGCACACATAATATTCGGTTGGTAGAACATTGTGTGTAAGAAACACTCGTTTTGCAAGAACCCAAGATGTTATTAATACATTTTCAAAACCTATTACCAAATACTAAAACCACCTTCTGGGCTTTTGAATATAAACCTTGATAAGTCATCAGGACCACAGCAGCTGCTTTAAAAGCTCTGAAAAACCTTCTTGCTGTGCCATTAGCTTATACATGTCGACTTTTGAATTGTTTGATTACAAACAAGGAGAGCATAAACAAAGCAATTACAGCTTTCCAACGCGTTTAAAGACATGCATGAAAAGCTTCTCTGGAAAACACATATGTTTACAGATTTACTGCGGATTCTTGAGCCCCTGCCCTTTTGCCATTAGACTGTACAAGGACCCACTCAATGTAATTATGTATAGGAATTATAATTTTGTGTGTTTCATGTGGCTCTTCCTGTCAGTGAGTCAAGGCGCAGCCTTAGCCCAGAAATAGACGAGGCCAAGACCATCAAGACCATCACTGCATTGTTCTTAGATCCACATACAAACATAATGTAAAGCTGTTTGTGCAGCTTCATTTCCACATATTGATTGTATATAGACTGGAAATACACATTTACACATATAGACCGGAAAGTGAACAGTACATTCTGAACTTTAAGAGCATCCACAAATTTTTCATTATATGAGCTTTTTAAAAACCGGGGCACCTTCCAGTGCTGGGAGTTCCAGAATACAGCATTCCCATTCAAATAACCTAGTCTGAATAAGGAGAGCATTTCAGAACAACGTGAATGGAGAAGGAAAGTCCACAACCGTCTGAATGTAACACAAGGTCCTACATAAACACAAGTGGCCAACATAAAATAAATAAAATAAATAAATAAAATCATCCCTCAAATTGGTATAATTTTCTACAGTTTTTAATGGATGATAAACCAGTTTGATACGTGTTTATTGAAAAAGTACAATTGAAATAATGATATTCCTCATTTCATATTAAATACGAGTGTGTCTCAAAACCTAGTGAGTGTCTAGGTACTGTCTAGGTAGCAGCTGTTTAAGTAGCAGCGTTCTCTCCTCATCTCTCCTCATAAACAGATTACTGAGACGCTCTAGTTAGAGAAAGACTGTGTCACGGCTTGTTCCCACCCACTGCAGCACGCGACCAGTGGTTTAGCTGGTCGCTTAGCTGCCAACCGACATCCAAAACAATAGCCCGAGGCTTAAAAATCCACTAGCATAAATGCTAATGGCTCCAGTATAAAACTGCGGAATGGTGAAGGGCTCGTTACAGAGTTGATAATAAAAAACGGTTTTGTGTGATTATATGACAAGAAACACATTAAAACACCAGAGAATCAAAATAACATTTAAAAAAAAAACATTGGGGGGACACATTTGCTAATATGAATCAAATAAATAAACAAAGTTCGACATTATCTGTATGTCTGTTTATTATTAGATAAATCCAATTAAAGATCACTTTACAAACTAAACAAGATTCTCCACATTACATGGTAGTGCTGTCAGAAAACTCCCCTACGCCCCTGGTCTGCAGTCTGGGACATGGTCAGAGAGTAATGTAACTTTACGTTTAAGAGTGCTTTCTGACTAAAGGTAATAAAAACGTTATCTAACCCAAACCCTCCTCGTCTGTTACCATAACAACATTTTATACTAAAGCTGTTTTATTACAGTATATTTTGCTGTTCACTGCTCTCATCACTGATCTCGCGTTTAAAGCTGGCGCGAGCCGCCCGACGCTCCAGCAAGGCGAGAGCTTGGGTTAGTAAAGCTGCCGACAGCAGGATATTTCTGAACAGGCATCTCAACCCAAGCCTTAACAAAGTTAAAGACCACATAAAACCAGAGTCTGTTGCTAACAACAAACACAGCGCGTGAATTGCAAAGGCTGCCAAAATGTGCCAAAAATAAAGTGTTTTTAAACAGTTTCCGCTTTTTCTGTGGTTTAATTTTTGGGTGGAACAAATAAAAATAAGGGGAACACTAAAGAACAGGGGTATTTTATTAGAATTCAGTAAGGTCCACCTAGAGGAGATCTCCTTAGGCCAAGGTCCGGATCATCATCATTTTTAACTTGTGTTATGATTCAGTGGTGTATCCTGTTTACTGAAGTAGCCTAGTATCAGCATCTTATACCATCAGCAACTGAAACACCAACACATCACACATACCGTTCAGTATATTTCAGTATATTTACTGTTTTAATGCTGAACTGAAATGCTGAACTAAATAAATGTTTTTTTTCATCACTTTAAGTAAAAACAAGGACTACATAAAAAATGCTTATTTATCAAATCATCAAATTAATTTTATTTGTATAGCGCTTTTAACAACTGATGTCGTCACAAAGCAGCTTTACAGGAAGTTAGTGATAAGAAAAGTTCAATAGAGCATAAATAAGCCTAGGAAGAAAATAACACAGGAGAGAATCATAGAACAAACATAGAAAACCATAAGAATCATAGAACAAACATAGAAAACCCCCCAGTGAGCAAGCCATAGGCGACAGTGGCAAGGACAGTGGCTCCCTCAGAACTGGAGGAAGAAACCTTGGGAGGAACCAAGACTCACAAGGGGGGACCCATCCTCCTCTGATCAATCTACTATTTATAGTATTTAAAGTGCTTATTTATAATAAAAAAGGGAATAAGATGTTTAGTCTTGTTCTGAGTTACACATCTTAACAGTTGATCTCCCTCTTGTATTCCTCCACACTTTCTTTTGTTTAGTAAGAGAAGTGAACTCTTGGTTGTCCAGCCTGGACTTTAAACCTGGGCTGAAATTGTGTTAGGACCCTTCTCACACACATATGAGATATCGGGGCTGTTCTGTGTGGAGTGTGCATGTTCTTCCCGAGTGGGTTTCCTTTGGGTATTTTGGTTTCCTCCCACAGTCCAAACACATGCATGTTAGGTTGACTGCTCACTCTAAATTGCTCTAAGTGTGCGTGTGTTGGCCAAGCGAAGGACTGGCAGCCTGCCCAAGGTGTACCACGTCTTCGTCCGATGATGCTGGGATTGACTCCAGATCTGATTGGCTGAGGAGCGCGTTCGGTGATTTTACTACGCACGCGATTAGTCTGTGAGTTTACTGCGCCACAAAGCCCGTATACCGCAAAGACAAGAAAAGGTCCGCATTGGACAACGTCTGGGTCCGGACCGTGGTCCGTCAATTTGTGACCTCTGCTATAAAAGGATGAGGATGAGGGTCAGGTTCCAGAATGGTGAATAAGAAATGTTGGAGAATATTAGGATGCAAGCTGTCAGATATCTGAAACATATATCAAAGAACATTAGAGAAACATATCACCAGAAAATGTTCAGTCCCTTCTCCTCCATCTTCAATTCTAACAACTATAGAAGAAACATTGTGAGTTCAGCATCAAACTTCATTCCATACCTTGCATACTTTTTTACTTCCTTTGATTTTGTTTGCCAAACCTGAATTCTTGCTGAGTGTGGGCAGTAGCGATGATCACTCGCCTAAAGCTTTAGCCATCATTGTGTTGGCTACCTGTCCTTAAATGATCTAACCTCTAACATGATTGATGAGAGGTTAAAATACTCTGGGTGCGTCCGAAATCGCGTACTTCCATACTGAACTGTACGCAAAAGCAGAGCGCGAGAGTGACTAGGGTGTTTGAATACGTAGTGCTCGGCGAGCAGTACACGAAAAGTCCCCGGATGACGTACTGCACCGGCAGACATTTTTAAGTATGCAGTCCCAGCACACTGTCCTATCCCAGGATTCCATTGGAGCCGCGGAGGAATTCAAAGTGGAGGTAAAAGCGTGGTGAAACGCGGTACGCCGGCTGTGTGTACGTAGCTACGGCTAGTAAACTTCCGCTACAGAAGTTAGCGCTGCTTCTGAGATAAACAATGATTACATCCTCCTGTTTCGTCTTCTCTGAGCTACAGCTAGACACCGCGTGGGTAGATATTTAGACAAACACGCAGAACAGTATCACAAACAGTCTCTAAATCCGTCAGTAAACAGAGCTTTTAAATGAATAGCGGGACCTTTACCGTGACGGCCTGACGTCTAACGTCTTGCATCACAGGACACTGGTAAGATGGTGGACGTAGTGCGTCCGAGGTTGCGTGGATACTAAACACTCGCACACTGAAAGAGTGCACTGCTTTAACGGACAGGCAGAGCGCTCTAGCTCTGAGTACGTACTCATCTAGTACACGGTTTCGGACGCACCCTCTGTCAGGGCAATGGTACTTCTTCATCCTACTTTGTTAGACTGATTCAACAATACAGTGACTCACTATCACCTCTTGAGGTATAAAGTGGTATAAAGAGGTATAAAGACAGGATGGGTCAGGATTAGCTGGCTAGCATGCTAACTTTAGCATGATATTGATACATGATACATGGATTTCCTTGACATACTATCAAAACTGCTATTTCTTCACATTGTGTAGATACTTACACTAAAAGTCTTCTGAAATGCATATTTCTCAGTGAATGTGAATGGTTTGTGACGCTTGTAAAAAGCATTTTTTTTTGTGAGACTCTCTTTGCACTTGCAAATGTTGGTAGCTCCTAGCTACTTGCTGGTGTCTTTGCTGGGTAAATAAAGAACTGTGGTGTCACCAGTTCCTCGGCAGGGCCTAGCATAGACAAGTAACAATGGATAATTTCAAAACTGTGCTTCAGACTGTATTTGAAAGCCCCTATCTACTCTTCATGATTTTCATCTATTTCCCTTAGTTTTTGTGATGTTTTCTTTGGTTTAGTTTTAGTTGTTGGGACTAAATTAAGCACAGGCAATGTTAGATCAGCCAAACTGAAAATAAGAGTTAGCAATATGTATATGTCATCTACTCATATTCTTCTTCCTTATTTAGCAACTCTTCTCCAGCTGCTCAAAGTCTCAGATTAGACAAGTCGTTTATTTAAAGTTTTCTAATAATGTACTCACACTAGGTCTGGATGCCTCGTACCAGCATTTGATACATGGCCTTGTTTATGAGAGCTTCATTACATTGTCTCAAATAGAATACTACAGCAACAGAAGAGATAATATAAATATGTTCACAGAGTTGCATGCTACACTTGGCAGCCAAAACTTTATCAAGCATGTATCAAACCAAAAATGATCCAAAGCTTCACCTGTTCCAGCAGGCCTACCCTTGGTACACTGAACCACACCCAGGCACGGCCCAGAGCAATCACAGTAGTCAAACAAACTAGACTTTGCCTTGTACACCCTCAATTTGTTAAGAGTTGCTTGTGGCTTAGCCACACACTTCCTATTTGTGCTAACCACCTGTTGCAGGATGCTAGCATAAGCCATTAACTTTAGTTAAGAGAGCACAAACGCTTGCAGTCCACCTTAACTGCAGCAATAAAATGCTTTGTTGGTTATCCCTTCACATCAGGGTTCACAGTGTTTCCCACCAATTGTAAGGTGGTGCACAAAAAGGAACACAAAAATCTTTCTACAAATAATTGCAGCTTGTGTGACTTCAGTTTCAGTAGCACGGTCCAGCAGTTGGCTTGCTGGCTGTAGGTTACTGATAGAGTTTTTACATGTTTTAATGTAGAAATTAGTAGTAATTTTATTTGGGGGGTCTATTTCACCTTATAAAACCCTATATCCCTATACCTCTCCACCATGAGTAGATCCTAAAAATCCCTTAATAGTTGAAAAACTTTTCGCAGTACAACGTTAAACAATGTCAACAGGTGGCGCACTCATGACTGTTTCTTATATTTATGACTATGACTATTTCTTTCTATGATGTAGCTTTTAGAGGCATTCAATTCTTCAGACGTCTGGTTCCCATCACCACCACTGATTCAGGACATGTTTCTGGAACATTTTGTAGAAAAAACTCTGGGGACTTTTTTACACTATAAAATTCCACATAAATGTGTCTGTGGGATTAAATATAGCTTCTGTGTTAAACATTCACTCTTAACTGGCAACAAGAAGCGCCTTTAGGACTAACAAATTAGGACCAGTAATAGTGAACATGTAAAACTTGAACACTGTATTTTCTTGCGTGCTGTAAGTTCAAGTTATGCTATAGTAATAAAAAATACTGTAAAAAAAAACAAGCGTTAAGATGCAAACCTAATTCATAACACAACAATATTTCACTGTTATTGCCAATGTTTTGGCTCACTGTGCTGTATTTGGGTTTTCAAAATTTCAGTCTCTGAGACAAGGACGTATAATTAGCATGGGTGAAAGTGAGGTGTCCCCACTAATATCCAGTGATTATTGAATTGTCCCTACCAATAATCTGATCCCCTCCAAACAAAATCCCCCGATCTGTCAAGCTGTAATTAACCTAGAGGTGCATAAAGTGTTAGTTCAGGTTCTCTACTCGAGTCCTACCTCCCAGTAACACATATGGTCAGTGTAATTGGCTGTGCTTTCTCTGCTGTCACCTGAGACTCTGTAGCTATGTTTGGTTGTTAGCAGCACCAAAACTGAAAGGAAAGCTTTCCAGTCATATGAGACTCACTGTGCAAGACTCGGGTGCAGTGTGGGTGACACATGGGTGTTAAAAGCGAGTGAAGATGGCAGCAAAACAGAAGAAGGTGGATAGAAGGAGCTGTTTTCAAATACACGTGGAAGTCACTTAAAGTCGAGTTCACTAATTGTTATGAGTCCATCATATCAATGCTAATGGCAATGCTAAACTTTGGCGCACAGCATACAGCAGGCTAACATCGTCTGTAACTGTAAATAACATGTTTTGGAAAGTCACTGCACAGCAAACTGATAACTGTCAGTTAATTTAACATTATATAATTCATGAATTAAAGAATGACTTGTAATTCGAAATAGTTTAAAAGCACGAGGAATAGCATATGTAGCAACAAAACCGGCTTGGGGGTGTGCGGTTCGCAGATACATAGATCCCCACCAATGTCAAGGGCAAATCTACATGTGGTTTAATGTGAAATTACTTATTGTAGACAAATGCACTAACTCTAATTTCTTTACCATGATGGAAACACAAACATATTATTTACTGTGCAAAGTGTCCAAGGAAACTACACGCCTCTGCTGAGTTTGTGGAATGTTGACCATGATAAAATAGTGATAAATCAGGAAAACAGTGGTGCCACCAGGACACCAGGACTATTGCTTCTTACAGTGCTCTGCATGAAGCCCTACACCAAGTAATAACCTTCTCATAAACCTATAATCAGATTTTTTTAAACACTGTGTCCACTCACTGTCCACTCTATTAGACACCCCCAGAGATGACATCTCTTATGCTGCTTCATAGCATGTATTGGTCATTATTCTCTAGTCCTTGGCTTCAGCAGTCACAGGACACTGCCCACAGGACACTGATGGCTGGGATAGTTTAGATGGATGGACACTAAGGTGTTGATCCACTCACACCAGTGCGGCACACACTTAAACACCACCACCACGTCAGTTTCACTGCAGTGCTGCGAATGATCTTCCTTCCTAATAGTACATGCTCTGTGGTGGTCCTATGGGGGTTCTGACCATTGAAAAACTGGGTAACAAAGTATGCAAAGCAACAGATGTACTACAGTCTGTAACTGTTGAACTACAAAGTGCACCTACATGCTAAGTGGAGCTGATTACATGAACAGTGAGTGTATATATGTTCAATACTTACTGAACAGTGTAAATAAATACAAACAGCAGGTTCATTTGCATATAAACAAATCTCATCAGCAAGTAAAATTTGCATAATTGCATGAATTATCATGACATTACCTGCTAGGAGTTAGTGTTTAGTAACCTGTACTGCTTTTTCTGCATAACTTAAATTTACTTCTAAATAGCATGTCTCTCTGTAAGAGAGGCTCGGCTGCTGTTGCGGTTACCTGTGTTTGTTCCGTGCGCTCGAGTGTTTGCCTTGTCTGTTTGCTCACAGGCGAAGCTGTCTGCTGGGTTTTTGTGCTATGCTACCTTAGACAACCAGCGGCACGACTCTATCACCAAGACAGCAGAGCTACATTTCCCAGCGCTCTGCAAACCTGCAGCATGTGTTCCTCAAACCACACTATCACCTTTGTTTCTCTGGACTCTGTGTGTTAGCACACCTATCCACTCCCAGCCTTCTGGTGTTTGTTTTTATCAATCATAAATATAATTGTCCTGCCACAAGAGCCAGAGCATCCCATATTACATAACGATATAATGCTCATTTAATACTCACGGAACAGGGTGTACAAACTAGCTGTTATCTCACAGATCCTTTGTTGGTTCCGTGATGTTTAATGTACCAGTGTTAATATACCCGAGCTGAGGCTCCCTGTTGCGCATTTCATACATGGTAAATTGTGATTATTGCACCCAGTCCTTGACTCATTTTACCAAATGGAAAATCATAGGACTGGAGGGCTCGACCACTGTTCTGGTTATTAACTAATAGCCTGCAGGAACCATGAATTCTTCATATTCTGTCAAATTAGAAAGCGTTTCTTTTATTTACACTATTAAAAAATGATGTAAATATGTCTAACGTATGTCTGCTAAAGTGAGTCTCAGACACAGATGGCCGTTGTATGGTTTATGGCCCAGCAGGAACCTCCCAGGCAAATCTGCCCCAAGCCCAGCAAACGACTTGGCCAGACGGGTCACATGGGTCACCTGAGCAGTTGCCAGTCAAATTCAGACCATTCTTAGAGCTTTCCTCAGACCTTCTCAGAGCATGTCTGTACTGCTGTATCTTTAAGAATAAAGCATATACTCTGAATTGTTCTCTCTCATCAATTTGCCGGCAAGAAAAGAAGTTACAATGAAAACAAGCTTTTATATTGTGTTGATTCATGTTCAATTCAAATGCAATGAAATACAATTAAGCTAATTAGTTGAATACTTTTCTCCTTGTCATAAAAATCTACCATCTCAGCACTTTTCGCCTTTTAATGTGGGCAAGAACCACCTACTAGAATATCCATCCATTGTCTTCCACTTTATACAATTAGTTGGGTTGACAGGCGGGCTGGAGCCAATTCATACATAGTTTGCACACATGTACAAATATGTTTTTACTTCTTATGGACATATTTTCTATATCTGAAGACCTCATATATGCCTATATGCCATATTTGCCTAAGGTGGAACCAAAGGTTTGTGAGAGCGAACAAGATCCTGTAAAGCGTTTTATTCATGTTGGAAAGTTTTCAAACTTTGGACAACATCAAGCAGCTTCCCCCAGAGTTTGACACTGAAGAGACTAAATAGACTGAAGAGAGAAGCAGTTCCATCTTTATAAGTATCACAGTCTCAACAGTAACCTGCAAGTAGCAGCCATGCTACTTTCTGACGGTTAAAGATAATCTTAAACTGAAAGTTTCATAGTGAATTGCAAACTTTAATTTACTTCATGTTCTTGTGGAGATTAAAAGAAAATAGCTAGTGTAAGTAAAGCTGCTTTACGACAACATCTGTTGTAAAAGGCGTTATATACATAAATAAACCTTAAGCTTAAGCAACGTAAGCTAGTAACATTAGCATAGCCAATTAAATAGTGTGATGATCTAGCTTAAGTTGCTTCTGTGTGATCATCACAGTGTCTCACTTTCAGAACACTTTCTCAGCCAATCAGAACAGAGCTCATCAAATTATTCATGAGCTCAACAATAAAGAGAAAACAGCTCATTTCATTCTAGGACCAGTAGTATGGTTATAAATGGGTGTGTAAAGTTGCAGATGGGCGTTTTTTACCCTAACCAAAGTCACCAAGCTTCTATGTCACAGGTCACTAATAGGCAGAGCGTGGTCCGGACCCAGGTGTTGTCCAATGCGGACCCAAACCGATAAACTACTGAGAAGAGTGTTTATTTTAAGTGGTGGAGCTTTTTTTGTCTTTACGGTATACAGGCTTTACGGTGCAGTGAACCAATCGCGTGCGCTGTAAGATCACCGAAGGCGCTCCTCAGCCAATCATATGTGTGCACATTAGGGCGTACGGCGCGCACACAGGCAAGGTCTGAAGCTAGGAGCAGCAACCGGAGACTAAAGCGAGTCAGAAAAAATAACAAGCTCTAAAAACAGAAAAATCAACAGTGAATCAGAATCAGAAATACTTTATTGAAACCAGGGGGAAACTGCAGTTATTACAGTAGCAGCCGGTCATGTAGAAGAATAAACACTCTAATAATAATTTACAACAACAAAAGAAATTTGTAATATGTACACATATAAAAAGTCTTATAATACAATAGAAGAATAAAATATAAAGTGACTGTGGCACATATAAAAAGTCTTATAATACAATAGAAGAATAAAATATAAAGTGACTGTGGCACATATAAAAAGTCTTATAATACAATAGAAGAATAAAATATAAAGTGACTGTGGCACATATAAAAAGTCTTATAATACAATAGAAGAATAAAATATAAAGCGACTGTGGCACGTATATAAAGTCTTATAATACAATAGAAGAATAAAATATAAAGCGACTGTGGCACGTATATAGAGTCTTATAATACAATAGAAGAATAAAATATAAAGCGACTGTGGCACGTATATAGAGTCTTATAATACAATAGAAGAATAAAATATAAAGCGACTGTGGCACATATATAGAGTCTTATAATACAATAGAAGAATAAAATATAAAGTGACTGTGGCACATATACTGTATAAAGTCTTATAATACAATAGAAGAATAAAATATAAAGTGACTGTGGCACATATACTGTATAAAGTCTTATAATACAATAGAAGAATAAAATATAAAGCGACTGTGGCACGTATATAGAGTCTTATAATACAATAGAAGAATAAAATATAAAGCGACTGTGGCACGTATATAGAGTCTTATAATACAATAGAAGAATAAAATATAAAGCGACTGTGGCACATATATAGAGTCTTATAATACAATAGAAGAATAAAATATAAAGTGACTGTGGCACATATACTGTATAAAGTCTTATAATACAATAGAAGAATAAAATATAAAGCGACTGTGGCACATATACTGTATAAAGTCTTATAATACAATAGAAGAATAAAATATAATGTGACTGTGGCACATATATAAAGTCTTATAATACAATAGAAGAATAAAATATAAAACGACTGTGGCACATATATAAAGTCTTATAATACAATAGAAGAATAAAATATAAAGTGACTGTGGCACATATATAAAGTCTTATAATACAATAGAAGAATAAAATATAAAGTGACTGTGGCACATATATAGAGTCTTATAATACAATAGAAGAATAAAATATAAAGCGACTGTGGCACATATATAAAGTCTTATAATACAATAGAAGAATAAAATATAAAGTGACTGTGGCACGTATATAGAGTCTTATAATACAATAGAAGAATAAAATATAAAACGACTGCGGCACATATATAAAGTCTTATAATACAATAGAAGAATAAAATATAATGTGACTGTGGCACATATAAAGTCTTATAATACAATAGAAGAATAAAATATAAAACGACTGTGGCACATATATAAAGTCTTATAATACAATAGAAGAATAAAATATAATGTGACTGTGGCACATATATAAAGTCTTATAATACAATAGAAGAATAAAATATAAAGTGACTGTGGCACGTATATAGAGTCTTATAATACAATAGAAGAATAAAATATAAAACGACTGCGGCACATATATAAAGTCTTATAATACAATAGAAGAATAAAATATAAAACGACTGCGGCACATATATAAAGTCTTATAATACAATAGAAGAATAAAATATAATGTGACTGTGGCACATATATAAAGTCTTATAATACAATAGAAGAATAAAATATAAAACGACTGTGGCACATATATAAAGTCTTATAATACAATAGAAGAATAAAATATAATGTGACTGTGGCACATATATAAAGTCTTATAATACAAATAGAAGAATAAAATATAATGTGGACTGTGGCACATATATAAAGTCTTATAATACAATAGAAGAATCAAATATAAAACGACTGTGGCACATATATAAAGTCTTATAATACAATAGAAGAATAAAATATAATGTGACTGTGGCACATATATAAAGTCTTATAATACAATAGAAGAATAAAATATAATGTGACTGTGGCACATATATAAAGTCTTATAATACAATAGAAGAATAAAATATAAAACGACTGTGGCACATATATAGAGTCTTATAATACAATAGAAGAATAAAATATAAAGTGACTGTGGCACATATATAGAGTCTTATAATACAATAGAAGAATAAAATATAAAGTGACTGTGGCACGTATATAGAGTCTTAAAATACAATAGAAGAATAAATTATAAAGTGACTGTGGCACATATATAAAGTCTTATAATACAATAGAAGAATAAAATATAAAACGACTGTGGCACATATATAGAGTCTTATAATACAATAGAAGAATAAAATATAAAGTGACTGTGGCACGTATATAGAGTCTTAAAATACAATAGAAGAATAAATTATAAAGTGACTGTGGCACATATATAAAGTCTTATAATACAATAGAAGAATAAAATATAAAATGACTGTGGCACATATATAGAGTCTTATAATACAATAGATGAATAAAATATAAAGTGACTGTGGCACATATATAAAGTCTTATAATACAATAGAAGAATAAAATATAAAATGACTGTGGCACATATATAGAGTCTTATAATACAATAGATGAATAAAATATAAAATGACTGTGGCACATATATAGAGTCTTATAATACAATAGATGAATAAAATATAAAGTGACTGTGGCTATAATAATAAGTACAGATATACTGTATACAGCAGTAAGAAAGTTATTGCACATTTGAGTTGTTGCACACATAATTAAATTATTGTTATTACTGTACATGTGAAAGGTGTCGTACATTAAGAGAGGAGTTATAAAGTCTGATAGCCGCTGGTAGGAATGAACTCCTGTGGTGTTCTGTAGTGCATTTTGGCTAAATGAGCCTTGCACTGAATATGCTCCTGTGTCTTATCACTGTGTGATAAAGAGGGTGGGAGGCATTATCCATGATAATGAAAACTGACTGTTTAACAGGAACGGTTATGGAATGGACCTGCTCGTCTAGTTTTGGAGAATACCACTCTGTAAGACCAACATGTTAATTTGTGAAGTTGAGTTAACAAGAAGAAGCACAATTTATTTACTTTCTCTATAAATAAACACTTTAAGATGCACTTTTTTTAAAAGCATATTGGATTTTTTTAATGTAGCCCTTGTTTTTACTTGAAGTAAGGTCAAAAAATTATTCAGTTCAGCATTTAAACAGTAAATATACTGAAATATACTGAACGGTATGTTTGATGTGTTGGTGTTTCAGTTGCTGATGTATAAGATGCTGATACTAGGTAACTTAATTATACTGGATATGGCTCTGAATCGTAACACAAGTTAGAAATGATGATGGTGCGGACCTTGGCCTGAGGACATCTCCTCTAACTGGACCTTACTGAACTCTAATTAAATACCCCTGATCTATGTAGACATCAGCGTGTATGTATTCCACGGTGCCTCTAATCCTTCAGACCTGCTACAAAAACGTTTGTGTCCTTTTTTATAAATGTGAGTTAAAAGAACTCTCATATAGTCTAAAGGCTATGTAAGCATTAAAGACCTTCACTGGAACTCTCTGTCCAAGGCGAGAGCCAGCTAAGAACCTTTATTTCTGAGAGCGTAGGTCGACAGTGCCCTGTTCTCTACTGCGGCTGCTTGTATGCATCTCTCATTATTTTCATTTCTGTCCTTATTCTCATGTACCTTTTCTGATCTGTCGGCTTCGGCAAACCAAATAAGTGCCATTGCTTTCATTTTTTTCTCCTCACTTTTATTGTGAGCGAGTCAAACTGACATGTTTGATTGGATTCTCCTCCTATCAGCCGTCGTCCTCCTTTTCTCTCACTCCCCCCTGACATTTCCTTTGATGCAGCAGCACAAGGGGCGAAATACTGCCGAGCATTGTGCCGGGATTTGTCACAGTTGTAATTTCTCTTTCACGTCTCCTCAGGCAGCCAGGCGGGACGAGGCTTAATAACAATACCGGGGAGGACGGGAGGAACCGATTTGTCATAAAAAAAACAATAAATAGTGTGCGTGCTCGTTCATTTGCTACATTAATCCTGGACGCGTTGACTCAGTTGTAGGGTGAGGCTGAGCAGCTGGATGATGGAAGGCTGAAGTTGTATTTATAAATTGCTTTGAAATCTAATGGACGCTGACATAGTGCTGACATACGTGGCTGAGCGAGACGTTCTCACCTTCCGTGTTTCTGACTTCCTCTCAGTCCTGTGGCATTTTTGCAGTGTGTCATTTTCTCCACCTGCACTCCTCGGCTCTTCATCATCATCATCACCATCATCATCATCATATTTTCTCTCTTATCTCTTTTTCTCCCTCCCACCTTTCTCACTGTCTGCCTTACTCGTTCTTTCTCTCTCTCCCTCCTTCTATTTCTCTCTCTCATTGGTCTCCCTTTTATCCTTCTTTCCTTTTTTTCTCTTTCTCTCTCTATGCCTTATTATTTCTTCCTTTCTTTTTCTCGCTCTTTCACTAGCTCCTTGGCTTTTCTCTCTTTTATTGTTTTTTTCTCTACCACTCTTTTTTTCTTTCTTCTTCTTCTTCTTCTCTCTCGCCCATCTCTCTTTCTCACCTTCAATTCCATTATGTGTAAATCATGCAAAGCCTTCATTCAGATATATTATATATAGTAAATAACGACATATTAAATGTTGAAACTGAAGTTATTTATGTATCTCCTCTAAAACATGTGCCTCCATTTGAACGCAGCAGTCATTTACATTGTGTAAACATTTCAATGCACCAATAGAAATACTTCAAAATAGTTTAGAGACAAATCAGGTTCCTTTGACTTTCCATTTTGGGGATCTTTGTTTTAATTTGGGCAGTGACGGATTTGATGCCAGTAACATGGACCAAAGAAACTGGGACAGGATCATGTGTATCACTGTGTTCATCACCTCAGAATATGACTCTGTAAGCAGTTGGGAACTGAGAAGGCGGTTGCTGTAGCTGCGTTCATTGAGTGGTGACCAGGGGTGTTTAATTAAAGTTCAGTAAAGTCCAGTTAGAGGAGATTTCCTCAGGTCAAGGTCTGGACGATCATCATTTCTAACGTGTGTTATGATTCAGTGGTGTATCCTGTTTACTGAAGTAGTCTAGTATCATCTCATACCATCAGCTACTGAAACACCAACACACCACACATACCGTTCAATATATGAGTATATTTACTGTTTAAATGCTGAACTGAATGAATTATTTATAAACTTCTAGTAAATGTTCTTTTCTCACTTCAAGTAAAAACAAGGGCTACATTTAAAAAAACAATGCTTTTGAAAAAAAGTGCATTTTAAAGTGTTTATAGAGAAAGTAAATAAATTGTGTGTCTTCTTGTTAACTCAGCTTCACAAATTGTTGGTTTTACACAGCTTTAACACAGTTTTTCTGTTTTTACATTATTTTTTCTGACTCAGTTTAGTTTCCGGCTGTTGCTTCTCGTTTCATAGCTCGCTTGTGTGCGTGCCGCACGCCCCAATGTGCACAGATCTGATTGGCTGAGGAGTGCCTTCATTGATGTTACAGCGCACACGTTTGGTCTCTGAATTCACTGCGCAGGGTTTAGCAGTTTGGGTCCGCATTGGACAACGTCTGGGTCCGGATCTGGACCGCGGTCCACTTATTAGTGACCCCTGCTATAGAGTCATGCTGTTTAATACCTGCAGAATGTGATTCACTGTCTTACTGACAAACAAGGCCTTCCCTGAAAAAGACGTCAACTGGATGGCAGCATATCGTTGCTGTCCTATAAAAAACATGTATCTTCATCTACATTGTGTGAAAGTTTCATGATGAATGGACCAATAGAAATGCTCCAAAACAGCTTGGGAAAGATTCTGGTTCTATTGACTTCCCATTAAAAGTAAAGTATGTTTTTGGTCTCTCCTGTAAAGCTATTTTTTCAGCGTATCTAGTGCACAACTGAGTGCCTTGACATTCCTGCAAAGTCTTGACTTTTGACTACAGTCTATTGCTAGAAGTGGTGCTGTCGTTGTCCTACTTTTCCTTTAAGTAGTACCTTTGCATATGTGCAAATCTCACATGTCATGTGCACCAATGCCCCCGATACCATCATAGACACTGGCTTTTGAACTGTACACTGATAACTAGGCGGAGAGTTCCTCTACTTTTTATCCTAAATGATGATTTGTTGGATTATGAAACATTGTTCCACTTGTCCATCTTTGCGGAGTTTGGGTCCAGAGAAGGTGGCGGTGGTTTTGTCTTTGAATGGTAGAGAACTTGCACTTGCATTTGTGGATGGTCACAGACGATGGTTTTGGGAAGTGTTGCTGAGCCCAGGCAGGTGTTTCCACTAGAGAATCAGGTCTGTGTTTAATGCAGTGCCACCTGACAGCCTGATGACCAATATTGGTTTTGTCCCTACAAAGATATCTCCAGATTCTCTGAATCTTTTTAAAATATTATGTGGTGTGCCTGAATAAAATTCCCAAGCTCTGTGCTGTTTTACATTTAGACACAGTATTCTTGGATCACTGCACTATTTTGCCTCTTTTTATTCCCACCTGTTGCCAATGAACTTCATTAGTCATGAGATGTTGCACCAAGTGTTTGTTTAGTGTTGCACAACGTTACCAGGCTTTTGTTTCTACCGTCCCAACTTTGCTGCTGGTATCAAATCCAAGCTGAGCTTATATTTTTCAATAAATAAACAATAAAAGAAATATACAATATGTGGTCTGTGTACTATTAAATCTAGTGTTTAGATGATAAGCACATTGCATTCTGGTTTTATTTACATTTTACTGGGTTGTATATACAGTTTATCCCATTTGACTGATGGTGCCATCATCACTGTGCCCACCGTTCTCAGGCTGAGACTGAGGCAGTGCAGCAATTCAGTCCCCTCCTAATAATTCTTATTCATTCAGGGAGCTGACTGAACTCAGAGATTTCATTAGTGAATTTATTGAAGCGTTTATCTCAGATATCGTCGTATTTTGGACAGTAAAGGAAAACAAGGTGAAGTGTGTCTCCAGCTGCCCTGACTGACTCACACTGACCTCACCATCTCTCAGGCTGTGGCCACTCAGCCTATTACAGAGGATGCTATGCATCCTCTTACTCTCTGTCTTTCTCTCTCCATCTTTCTTTCTTTCTCCAATCTATCGTTGTCTCTGTCTTCTCTTTAAACATCTCCTCTCTTTTTTCTGTTTTTTAATCTCTCTCATCTTTTTCTTGCTGCCTGTTTATCTCTCTCTCCGTGGCTTTCTCTTTTCTCTCTCTTTCCATTTGTGTCACCCTTTTCTCCTTCTTTCTCTTTCTCTTTCTTTCATCCTTTCTTTTTTCTACCTCTCTCTCTCTCTGAAGATGAAGAGGGGGCACTTCATGGACTTTGCAGACCCCTCCAGTAGAGTGTTGTAAGGGGTCTGTGATAAAGTCTCTTACAGAAATGCTCTGTCTGGTCTGTAGGAGTCGAGTGGACGAGGTTGTTGGTTCCAGGCTCTTCTCCCTGAGGCTGCTGGCGGTCCCTGTGTTGACCTCCCATAAAGTAATGTATAGCAGATCCTAAGTGGATGGTTGAGCGCAGGACTGTGGCCACTTTCTTTTCTATCTCTTCTCTCTGTCTTTTGCCTTCTATGTCTCTTTGTTTGTCCTCTGTCTCTCTTACCCTTTCTCCCCAGCTGTCCCTCTTCCCTCTCTTTCTCTTTTTGTCCATTTCTCTCTCTTTTCTTCTCTGGTTATTCATATTTGGTGGGAATACAGAAGAACAGTAAAGATGGATGAAATGAATCAGTGGAGATGCAAGAAGAAAATAAAATAAATTGGTCTAAAACAATTGGTCTTTCTCTCTCTCTCTGCTCCAGTCTCTCACCCACCATACATTACATCTCACTCTCTCCATCATCTCTGCTCGTTAGGCTCATTTCTCCTTGGGGAGCTGGGGGGAGTCTGACAGGGCGCAGTGATCCCACCCAGCATGCAGCCCTCAGCCTGTTCAGCATCAGTTCCACTCCACTCCAGTGTTTCTCTGCTCTGATGAAGATACTGAGTGGAATAACAGTAGAATCCATAAAGAAGGTCAGCGGTTGGTTTATTACAGCCTGTAGTCCATACAGAGCAGGTCATGTGAGATGTTCCACTCAGTTATTGATATGTTACTCTTCACAGATACTTTATTTATTTATTCAGTATTTATTTCACAGCCGGTACTGAAGCACCGGTTCTAATGATGAGACACACTGCAACTCTCTCTCTCTCTTATCGTTCAATCTTTATGCTTCTCTCTTTAGTTCTCTCTCTTTCTCTCAATCCTTCTATCTTTGTGCTTCTCTCTTTAGTTCTCTCTCTGTCTCTCATCCTTCCATCTTTATGTTTCCTTCTCTCTCTGTTTTTCTGTATGCTTCTCATTCTTTCCTTTTTTCTTTCTGTATGTCTCTGTATCCTTCTTTCACTGTCTCCATTTATTCCTCTACTTTTTCTCTCCCTTTATCCTTCTCTTTTTGTCTCTCTTTAGTCTTCTTTCTTTGTTTCTTTTTCTTTTTATTTCTCCCTCTCTCTGTCTTTACCTCTTTCTTTCTTTCTTTCTTTCTCTTGCTCACTCTCTATTCCTCTGTCTTTTTCTTGGTCTCTGTCTATTCTTCTTCCCAGTGTCTATCCTTTTCTCTTTCACTCTCCATCCTCTTCTCTTTTTTGCCTTCCTTCATCTCTGTCTATTTCTCCTTTTCTGTTTCTGTATCTGTCACTCTCTTTTTTTCCTTTCTTTCTGTTCCTCCTTATTCTTCTCAACTCCTTTATCATTGTCTTTTTCTCTTTTTCTCCTTCTCTCTTTATCCCTCCCTCTATCCGTATTATCCTTCTCTCTTTCTATCTTACTGTCCCCTTCCCTTTATCCTTCTCTTTTTCTCTGCCTCTTTAGCCTTTTTCTTTCTCTCTATCATGTTCCCTTATTCTTGCTTGATCCTTCTCTCTTATTCTTCTTTCTTTTTGTGTTTCTTTCTATTCTTCTATCTTTCCTTATGTCACTCATTTTTAAACCAGTTTTCTTTCTCTCTCACTCTTTTTATATCATTCTCTCTTTGTCCTTCTCTCTTTTAGTCTCTCTTTCATTTCTCTTTTTCTCATCCTATACCCTTTTCTCTTTTTCTGCCTCTCCATCGTTCTCTTCTTATTCTTTCTTTTCAAGCTTCTCTCCCTATCCTTTGTTCTTTCTTTCTGTATGTCTCTCTATTCTTCTCTCTTTCCTTGAATCGGTCATTGTCTTTTTCTCTCTCTTTTTCTACATCATTCTATGTTTCTATTTCTCTTTATCATTTTCTCTTTCTCTGCCTCTCTTTTTTAACTTTAGACACATACAGTGCCCTCCATAATTATTGGCACCCCTGGTTAAGATGTGTTCTTTAGCTTCTAATAAATTGAGGGTTTTTTAAATATAAAGACCACGATGAAAAAAAGAGCAAAATCCAACCTTTATTCTCAAGTGCATTAATCAGTAGGAAAGAAATCCCACATTAAAGAAATAATTGTTTACCACAAATAATTGTGTGCCACAATTATTAGCACCCCTGATGTTACTACTGTACAATCCCCTTTGCCAACAAAACAGCACCAAATCATCTCCTATAATGTTTCACAAGATGCGAGAACACAGAAAGAGTATCTTTTGACATTCCTCATTGCACAATCCTCTCTAAATCATCCAGCGACCTGGTCCCCCATCTCCTCTGCACTCCCTCTCAGCTCACCCACAGGTTTTCAATGGTGTTAAGGTCAGGGGACAGAGATGGCCATGGGAGGAGCCTTGATTCTGTGTGTGGTGAACCATTTCTGTGTAGATCTTGCCATATGTTTTTAGGGTCATTATCTTTGCTGAAAAGACCCAGTGACGACCCATCATCGCTTTCGGGCAGAAGCCACCAGCGGTTATGTTTAAAATGTCCTGTGAAATTCAAAGCATTCATGATGCCATGGCACCATAACAAGAGTCCCTGGGCCTTTGAAGAAAAGCAGGCCCACAGCACTCCACTGATCCTCCCCCAGCATTTCACAGTGGCATGAGGTGCTTTTCTGCAACTCAGCTCTTGTGTTACGCCAGACCCACTAACAGCATTTTTTGCCCAAAAAGCTCTATCTTGTTTCATCTGAACAAAGCACACGTCCCAGTTGACAGTTTCCAGTACACGCATTAGTAAACTCCACACGTATACGTTTATGATTGTGGAGATGAGAAAAGGTTTTTTTCCGGCATGCCCTCCCAAAACAGCTTGTTGCGTGTAGATAGGTCTGATGGTTGTTTTGGAGACTTCGTGACCCCAAGATGCTACCATTTGTTTCAGTTCCCGTAACAGTGAGCTTTGAGAACCTTTATTTTCTCTATCATCCTCCTCACTGTGCGTGTGGCAAAATAAACTTGCGTCCTCGTCCAGACTTGGTTTTACCACTGTTCCAGTTGTTAAAACTTCTTAATACTTCCTCCTGACGAGTAGATACGGACAGGAGTAGGCGAGGGCTTATTTTCTTGTAGCCATTGCCTGACTAACAACTTGTGAAGGTCAACACACATCTGCCTTACTTGAATGCTATGTTCCTTTGTCTTTCAGTTGAAGAGAATGGCCTCTGTGTCACGCATAATTATACCCAGGAAACAGAAGGTGTGAAATGCTAATTAAAATGTTCCTACATACTTGAATAACTTTCGTAAACTACTGTCTGAAGTGACAGCAATTCTTTAATTACATTATTTCCTAAATGTTAGGGGTGCAATAATTGTAGGAACAGGTGATTTTATGAAGAAGATATTATTTCTTAGTCAGGGATTTTATTTTCCCCCAAAAGACTCTACTTGAGTTAAAGGTTACATTTTTCTACACTTTTCAGTGTGACAGTATGTTTCCACAATAAAAACTGAATTTATTTTAAGGCTTTTGACACATCTTAAGCAGGGGTGCCAATAATTATGGAGGGCACTGTACCAGCCTGTAACAGAAACAGCCCAGCCTGTTTTCAGTCTGTATCTACTGCGTCTGTCTCTTATGATCAAACACACCACCGACAGCAACCGGAGAGAGCTAAGGAAGGCAGAGAGGAAGTGGAGGAAGTCCCAACTTGACTCTGACCTGCACTCCTACCAAGCTCTCCTCTACAAGTTCTCAACGGAGGTTACTGCTGCCAAGTCATCCTTCTATAAGGAGAAAACTGGAAGCATCATCATCTGATCCACGCAAGCTCTTTAGTATTTTTCTCCTCTCTTCTCAAACCCCCCTCTCCCCCACCACCCTCTTCCCTTACCCCGGAGGATTTTGTCACCTTCTTTGAGGAGAAGGTTAACAGAATCCGCCAGTCGTTTTCCTCTTGCTCCACTTCCCTCACCAATACTCATTCTCTTGCCAATAATTCCTTAACATGCTTCTCTCCTCTTTCCACAGACAAGGTCCTACAGCTGCTTAAATCCAGCAACCCGACCACCTGCCCACTGGATCCCATTCCATCCACACTCTTCCAGACAGTCTCCATGGATCTGCTGCCCTTCATCACATTCATCATAAAACAGCTCCTTGTCATCAGGACGGGTCCCAGCCGCATTCAAGACTGCCAGAGTGGTTCCAATTTCTGAAGAAGCCCACACTGGGACAGCTCAGATGTCGGCAACTACCGGCCGGTATCACTCCTTTCTTTTCTATCAAAAATTCTTGAGCGTGCTGTTTTATAACCAACTTTCTCTCTTTCTTCACCCAGAACCTGCTCCAGGACCCCAACCAGTCCCGGCTTCAAAACCAGCGCACTCAACAGAAACAGCCCTCATGCGGTGACTGAGAAGCTCCAGACTGCAAGATCATCCAAAACTGTCATCGGTCCTGATCCTTCTGGACCTCTCTGCAGCTTTCGACCACGGTGAACCACAAGAATCCTTCTATCCGTCCCTCGCTGACCTGGAATCGTGGGCTCTGCATGGAAGTGGTTTGAGTCCCTATCTAGAGGGGCGGTCTTACCTAGGTACATGGAGAGGGTCTACATCTGCTCCTTGCAGGCTCCTTACTGGTGTCCCTCAAGGCTCAGTGCTAGGTCCTCTCCTCTTTTCACTCTACACCCGTTCTCTTGGTGAGGTAATTACCTCTCATGGTTTCTCTTACCACTGCTATGCTGATGACACTCAACTAATGCTTTCCTTCCCACAGTCTGTTACTCAGGTTTGCAGTCGTATCTCTGCATGTCTGACCGACTTGCTTCATGGATGACAGCTCATCATCTGAAGCTCAATCCCAGCAGACTGAGCTGCTGTTCATCCCTGGAACTACAGGTCCTCAGCAGGATCTTGCCCTTCTCTTCGAGAACCTCTTTGATTGTTCGGTCTAAAGATGCAAGAAACCTTGGGGTGACTCTGGATGACCAGTTATCTTCTCTCGCGCGCATATTACGAACCTGACCTCGGTCATGCAGGTACATTCTCTACAATATCAGACGCAATCTGACCCTTCCTCTCTCAAGAGGCCTCCCAGGTACTCGTCCAGTCTCTTGTCATTTCAAGGCCTGGACTACTGCAACACTCTCCTGGGCTGGTCTTCCTCTGCAGGCCATCAGGCCCCTACAACTGATCCAGAATGCAGCAGTACGGCTCGTCTTCAATCTCCCCAAGTACACTCATGTCACTCCACTGCTGCGCTCCCTTCAATGGCTTCCTGTAGCTGCTCGCATTCAGTTTAATGTTCTGATGCTTGCCTACAAAGCCAAGAATGGACCAGCTCCTCCTTACCTTATGGCAATGGTCAAAAGTCGAACCGCACCTCGAGCCCTTCGGGCTTCAAGTACGGCTCGGCTTGACCCGCCATCTCTCGAGATTCATGGAAAGACATGCAACAAAACGCTTCTCTGTCCTGGCACCCAGATGGTGGAACGAACTTCACTGGCTGTCCGAACAGCGAACTCTCTCAGCGGTCTTCAAACGCAGACTGAAGACCTATCTCTTTGTAAAGTACTTATAAACGACTATTATACTAAAGGTACTGGTACAAACTGTAATTGCACTTTATCTTCTAGGAGCACTGGCTAAGTACTGCACTTGTACTGTATGTAGTCTTGTATTTATTCTCTTATAGATGTTCCTGTCTTGCTAGGTATTGCGTTGTCTTGTTTCTAGGTATCAGCACTGGGCCCTGTGTTTATGGCAGTGTTTGAGTATAAGAGTGGTTTGGACTTAAACCTGTTTGTACTAGATAGAGGGTCATACTCTGACTGAACACTAAGCACTTTTGTAAGTCGCTCTGGATAAGAGCGTCTGCTAAATGCCATAAATGTAAATGTAAATGTAGACACCAAGACCTTTAACTCTGAACTCAGTCTCAGGCTCTGAACTCAGTCTCAGGCTCTGAACTCAGTCTCAGGCTCTGAGATAAAGTCTGTATTTGCCAACTCTGTTTTGTTTTGATGGAGAAAATTAAATATGACTGCAAAATGACTTTAATTATGTCCCTCAGGAACGTAGCAGCTTATCTTACTGTAGACTATATAAGACGCAAACGTCTTTTACTTTAGAAATATGAATACTAAGCGAATACTAATCCACGTGATATCAGTGTCAGACAGAAATGGAGAACTTGTCTTAATGCCTCCTAATGAAGACGGTTAAATGGAGCAGCACAGCATTAGGTGATCATCTATGTCTTGTAATAGCCTTAAACACAGTTATAATGGGCCGTCCTATTTTAGACGGGGACTACAAAAATAGAACTCTGACACAGCCCCGAGCAGTCAAAGCAACACGTCCACATCCGCAAAGCATCAGAGTACACACAGTTCACTTTTCAGATGAACGCGGCATGAATCAAGTGGCTAATCAGCCGAGCGGGGCCTCACGCTAAAAGCCGCGTGTCCAAAAGCACCTCCAGTAGCTGTGTGTTATTAGGGAGGACGGCGTGAGTCACAGCGCTGCTGGACGGGGCTGCTCGCAGATGATTGGCAGTATTTATAGCAGTCCATCAGCACAAAACTGCCCAAGCCTCATCAGATGAAGTGAGGAGAGCAGGGGACAATATACCGCCACCCTCTCGGCTCCATTATGTTAAAAGGCAACAAGAGACGAAAACAGGAACAGTGAGGACTAAAGATGTTTCTACCATCTTGTTTCCTTGAAATAGATGATAGAATCCTATTTTATTAAATACTCCTCCTTGTCTCTTTGTTCGTTTTATTAGATCTCTGTGTGCTTCAATTTCCAAACTTTACCCTGTGCTTCAGTGGTCAGGACCCCCTGGAGCACCACAGAGTGGGTATTATTTGGGTGGTGTATCATTCTCAGCACTTCAGTGACTCTGGTGGAGGTGGTGGTTTATTAGATATTGTCATTGGGAATTGCAAAAATTCACATTTGTCAATGTAGACTGCAGACAAGAGGTTTAGCTCCTCTTTAGTCCTTACAGTCTGACCCGTCAGAGTCCTCCAGCTTGAAGTGCCCACTGAAGAGCGTGGACGACTCCCTAGCAGAAGAACCTGCCCTTCTTAAAACTTCTTCCCACTGCCTCCTTAATGCTGTCACTTGTGAGAAAAGTGAGCTAGACAGCTTTGAATATAGTCAGAGGGGTCAGTCCCTCAGCCGACACGAGTAGCTTATCATAGAAATCAGTCTGGAGAACAACAGCAATATAGATAAAAATCTCTATTATATACAACTTATAACACCAACATCCTATAGTCCTATAGGATATCAATAGTCCTACCATAACACATATTTATTGGTAGCTGTGCATAAAACCTGTTATGAATATTGTTGGTTATTCCTATGAAGAAATGAAGAAATGAACGCTTTAGCAAAAGTTCTGCCAGGAAGACTCCAATGCTATGTCATGCTTTTATTCATGACTCCAACAGTCTGCCACCTGTTTTTAAAAAGATTCAACTTATGCTCCCTCTCTGCTGCATTCAGGTGCTGCTGTTTCGACGCACTCCATCCTGGGTCCCAGTCCTGCTGTCCAAGTAGGCAGCCTCGCCCCTGGAGTCCATATCCAGCAGGATCTGCAGGGTCTGTGCGCTTAAAGACTTGGGCCTAGGACTGGGCCTATGCCAAAGACTTTCTTCATGACCTAGAATAACTAACCTTTCAATTGTACACTTACAGAAGATTAAACATCATCATTCATTCCTCTTCTCATGGAGTCTTTTTCGTAGAACTAGTCTTAATGCCTCTTAATGAAGATGGTTAAATGGAGCAACACAACATTAGGTGATCATCTATGTCTTGTAATAGTCTTAAACACAGTTATAGTGGGCCGTCCTATTTCAGGCAGGGATGGGGATATTAATAGTCCTACTATAACGCTTATTTATTGGTAGCTGTGCATAAAATCTATTATGATTATTGCTGGTTATCCCTCTGAAGTTTTCAATTATTATTTGACAGCTTTTTGTTCAGTTTTTCCTGTTCTGCCTTAAATGGTGTTGCATTTATATCATCGCTGTCCAATGAAAAACAAGTATCGGAAAAATTACAACAAAAGAGGCCAACAACCTTTGGTCATAATCTTTATTTTCAATGTAAGTTAATGGAACCAGACATATTTCATAGTTATTGTGGAGCATTTCTATTGGTCTATTCAACATGAAGTTTTTACACAGTGTAAACTATGAAGTTTATATTGTGTAAAAATTTAATGATGAATGGACAAATAGTGTTACAAACAAACACAACTTACTTTAAACACAAAAGACAAGCTAAGGTGGACTATGGACAGTGCCAACGGAAAGAACAAAACAAAACAACTATCCTGCCTATCCAAAAAACTAAACCTAACCAAAAATACAAGGGGTGGCACCTCCCCTTACCTGATGTATCTAACAGTGTACGACTACATGTGATGTATAAGCGCGCCCAACCTGACCTGTCCACACTCGTGGGAAGAGAGGAGAGAGAAAGAGAGAGGGAGAAGAGACACAATGCTGAACACAACCGGTTACAATTTACTCTAAAGTAGCTTAAAACCTAGAGCAGAGCAACTAATCAACCTCATACAACAACCACCAAACACTCCCCCCACCACACACGTCCTCTCAGGTAGGCTCCTTTTATCCGTCAAGGCCTGCCTCCAGCCGGACAGCAGTGATTATGATTGGTGCAACCAAAATTCAATGGGCAGTCCGACACAGCCTGTATAAAAATAAAGAGAGAAGAAAAAAAACAAAAACATACACGTGCCTCTGGCACATAACAAGTATTGTGAAAAATAGTATAGAAAAAAACGAAAATGGATATATGTGTTTTTCTTTGGACAGAGATAATAAACTAGCTTGGATATTCAGTTTTCCCCAACGATTTTGTCACGGTGAGCGAGCTGCAGCAGGAACAGATAAAGTAGAGGTGGACACACATGCGAGCCTTAGAGCCTTATTAGGGATTTTAATAAAGAGAGTAACGGGCAGGAATAGCTAACATCATAGACACAGTAACATCAACAATGATCAAGGAACACAGACTGAATACACAGGGTATATATACATGGACTAACAAGGTAAACCGCTGACAGAACTAATGACAAAATGACGAACTGGTGTGACGACAAAAACAAGGAACACGTGACCAAAACAAACACCACGCGGACATGACAGGACGTAAACAGGGGCACGTGGACGGACAGGCGTGACAGTACCCCCCCTCAAAGGACGCAGCTCCAGAGGCGAGAAAGTGAACACGCCCCAGGAACCCGCATCGAGGGGGAGAACAAGAAAACAAAACAGGGATAAGACTAGACAAGGCACAGGACTAGGAACCAAGGACAGACAGAACATCAGACAAACACCAGACTAGACAGGGCAACGGATCCTGGATACTTGTCAAATCTTTCATGTTCCACCTTAAATGGTGCATTTTTTAAATACAGACGTTCAGATTCATCTTCCAATTTACCAGCTTCTTGTTCAAATTTTCCTGTTCCACCTTAATTGGTGCAGCAGTTATTTATATTAGTACACCTCGGGCCCCAGGCTGTACATGCAGCCCCCATTTAGGCTGGAACAGAAACATATGAATCCAAAGCAGGCCAAAGTCTTTATCGGAAAATGTTAACAACATTAAAAGAATGATCAGAATCTTTTGATCTAAATCAGGTCATCAGGAGGAAGTAGTGATTATTAAACTGAGACTGAATTACATTCAGAAAAGCAGTCAAATGTTTGAAACACTGAGTTACTGCACTGTAACTAACGATATGAGCAACGAAGGTGTTTTATCAGCTCCAGCTACCATATAGGAACACTCTGTAATTCAACATCTGATTTACCGCATGCATTGTTTATCTTCTTTCTCTCTGTTCTTTAATGATCAGGATCCACACAGAACCACCAGGTTCTATAAGGAAGGCGAATCATTCTCAGCACTGCAGTGACACTGACATGATGGTGGTGGTGTGTTAGTGTGTGTTGTGCTAGTGTGAGTGGATCAAACACAGCCGTACTGCTGGAGTGTTTAAACACTTCAGTGTCACTGTAAGACTAAGAACAGTCCACCAACCAGCAACATTCAGCCAGTAGCGTCCTGTGGGCAGCGTCCTGTGGGCAGCATCCTGTGACCACTGATTAAGGACTAGAGAATGAAGAACACAGACTGTGCAGCAACAGAAGAGCTATTGTCTCTGACTTTACATCTACACGGTGGACCAGCAAGGTAGGTGTGTCTAATAGAGTGGACAGTGAGTGGACACAGTGTTTAAAAGCTCCAGCACCACTGCTGTGGCTGATCTACTCATGTCAGCACAACACACAATAACACACCACAGTGCAGCGAATGACCCTCCACCCAAATAACACCTGAACTGGGGGTCCTGATGATTGAAGAACAGGGTAAAACAAGGATAACAATGTATACAGAGAAACAGATGGACTGCAGTCTGTAAGTGTGGAACTACAACAAGGGTCACTAATAGGTGGACCGCGGTCCAGATCCAGACCCAAACGTTGTCCAATGTGGAGCCAAACCGATAAACTATTGAAAATGATTTAATTTAATTTGCTCGCACACAAGCGAAGTACGAAGAGTAGAGCAGCAGTTGGAGAATAAAGCAAGTCAGAATAACATAAAAAAACAGAAAAGTCAACAGTGAAACTGACTGTTTAACCAGGAACGGTTCTGGAATGGACCTGCTCGTCTAGTTTTAGAGAACACTGCTCTGTAAGACCAGCATGTCAATTTCTGAAGCTGAGTTAACAAGAAGACACATGTTTTATTTACTTTCTTTATAAATAAACACTTTAAGATGCAATTTTTTTTCAAAAACATTCTTTTTTTAATGTAGCCCTTGTTTTTACTTGAAGTAAAAATTCATTCAGTTCAGCATTTAAAAAGTAAATTTACTGAAATGTACTGAACGGTATTTGTAATAAGTTTGTCTTTCAGTTGCTGATGGTATAAGATGCTGATACTAGGTAACTTAAATATACAGGATACGCCACTGAATCATAACACAAGTTAGAAATGATGACGGTCCGGACCTTGGCCTGAGAAAATCTCCTCCAAATGGACCTTACTGTCAGTAACCCCTCCCACCACCAGAGGTCTAAATCCCCGGAATTCTGACAGGATCAGCCTCACCTCACCTGGCCCCAATTAAGGCCTAGTTAAATACCCCTCCCATGCCACAGGCAAGCGTGAAGTATTGCCAGTATCCTTGGATCTGCTAAGTGAGCGTTTTTGTTTCTGCCACCCTAGCGTGTATGATTCTCTGCCTGGTTTTTGTGGATTATGTCTTTTGTCTTTTGCCCCCTTCTTGGATTTGTCTGCCTGGATCTGCTGACTGCTGGTAACGAAACCCTGCCCTGCCCCTTGACTACTGCTTTTCGTCTTTGCTCCCTTCGGACTTGTTGGCCTGCACACACTGACTGCCTTTCTGGTTTTGACCCATCTGCCCTGCCTCTGACCTCGCTATTCCTTTCCCCTGCTGCTGTAAGACATTTATATTACCTGCATATGGATCCCGACCCATTGTCTGAGTCCGCCATGCTACACTTACTGAACTCTAATTAAAAACTACAAAGTGCTCCTGTATTGTAATTGGTGCTGATCAAATGAACAATGTGTGTAGATGTAGAAGGTTTTAGTGTTATGGCTGATCAGTGTGTATTTGTGTGTGTATTTAATAATATCACATTTCAGTATCATTAATGGTTAACCATGAGGTTTAAAGTTGGTCTAATTGAACTTTAACTATTATATTGAACTGAATAGCTAATTAGCAAAGTCTCTGTGAACTCAGCGTACTCAGGATAGACTCACTGCTTTTTAACCCAGACCTTCTTTAATGTTCCATCATTTATAATCACGACCTTAGCGAAAGCTTCAGTACTAAATATCATTACGCTGCTCGGCAGCCTCTCGCTGGGCTTCAATACCATCCAGTGGAACAATCATTTAAGCCTTTGAAAAAGCTGATAATTCTCTTTTGAAAACACGCTAGCAAGCAATTGCCACAACATGTCATTCCCAAATTACCAGCGATAAGATCTTGGTTTAAAAGTTCAGAGCAAGTGAGAGCTGCTGAAGTTCTCCCAGCATTGCCAAAAGAGTAGCAGCTAGCATTAGCAAGCGCACACACCTCTTTCACACAGTCAGCGGTACAACTGGACATAGTCTAAATGTTGTGGAATGCTTATAGCCCACCAGGCAGTCCCTGGATAAGTGGTATATGTTTTACAGCAACAGATATGCAGCAGCAGATGAGTTATCATCTCTGATGATATATGGTGGATCTATATGGTGCCTAATAGAGTGAACAGTGAGTGGACACAGTGTTTTAAAACTCCTGTGGGGGGTCCTGACCACTGAAGTACAGCACGAAAGAGGGCTAACAAAGTATGTAGAGAAATAGATGGACTACAGTGTGTAATTGTAGAACTACAAAAGTGGGCCTAACAAGGTGACCATTGACTGTATGTCTATGTGTGTGTGTTGCAAAAGTCTTGGACACCTAAGCTCATTGTTTTAAAGACTCTTAGCAATAAGTGTATTTTCACCAGTAAGAACACCTGATATCACCAGAACAGATGTAAACAAGCATGAATACAATAGAAAATAGCATAAATATTTTATTTTGAAAGAAGTAGATCATATATTGTGTGCGAGTTTGAAGAACAAAGTGTAGTTCCAGATTTCTCCTGGACGCCCCAGACATTGTATGAATGTATTCAGTTCCTTCTGCAGCAATCTGGATTTAGCTTAATGAAGTACTCAAAGTAGTCAAAGCAGATGATGGATGAGAACTGCCAATAATACGGGGTTGTTTCCACAAGGAGAAGCTTGGAAAGGGTTAAATGAACACACTGATATGTGTAAAAGCTCTACTTACTGTATTAATACCGTTTGAATGAACGTGACTATACATTTTTGTATATATACTGTACATGTAATTTATTTGTGTCGAATTAATTCTGTGTGGAATATCTTAAAAGTAGTGCCCCTTGACATTCTTGTTGTATTTCACATTAATGCTTAAATGAATAAATCCATCCATCCATTATTTTCTGCTTTATCCCGCTAGTCTGAGTCATGGAGGGCTGGAGCCAATCCCAGCGTCATCGGGTGAAGGCGGGGTACCCCATGGACAGTTTGCCAGTCCATTGCTTGGCCTAAATTAATACAATAAACCTAAACTTAAACACAAAAAGAACTTGTTTGGTCTGTTTTTCCAAGAATATTCATAATTAATATTTATTTTAAACACAGCAAAAAAGAAAAGTAAGTAGAAATTGATATTTTATTTACCTCACCGTAAGATGCTAAGTAGAATTACAAGATGAAGGCATTGGTATAACAACAACAACAGAAAAGTTCAATTAACTCAACTTTTAGGTGTAAAAGCTCTACTTACTGTATTAATACTGTTTGAATGAAAGTGGTTATACATTTTTGAGTGCCAGAGGAAGAGAGAGCAGGTCTAAAACAAATCTTTTGGTTCTGAGTTACAGGTTTTTCTGCCAGGCTGTCCATCCCTATAGAGCCAGAGTTTGATACCCAGAGGAACAGCCAGGCACTTTCGGCAGGTATTGGGTTTTATCCCATTACTGTATTTGCCATTCACAGAGAGTCTTGGAGATGACACTTGGTTTCTCCACTTCACCTACTCACTCACTCAGGTAAAACGCTCCTTTTTTCCAGCCCTTCTGTCGCACCGTCTGTCACCTTGCAAACAGAAGCATCTTCTCTCTGTCTCGGGCACCCCAGAGGGGTTGCGTCCACTGGAATAACGGATCGCTCCGAGCGGAAGGAGCCCCCGGGAGCATAGCAGTGCTGCTCACTGAGCCGCAGTGTCTCATTCTTATTATAAAAATGAACTCTCTCATATTGTCTCCAACCATAGGCATAATGCTTAAAACTCTGATAAGGAATTGTTTTAAAAGTAAGACGGCTCATGTTTACAAACAGAGAACACAGTGTACACGTTAGACATTTATAAATGTCAGGTTTTGGTTAAGTTTTAAGAGTGGTTTGCGCATGAGGTAAACATGTAGGAGGTGTGTTCACAAGTGTATAACCCAATATTCTTAAATCAACAAACTGATTTTCCAAAAAGGGACAGATATTACAGTTTTTTCCAGGAATATGTACATTTTTCAGTATATGTGGATATACAGTTATATAAAATATCTATATCTAATTCTGTGTGGAATTGCTTAAAAGTACTGCAGTTACAAGAGTGTGTTTTTAAAATGGGGTACAGTGCTTGACATTCGTGTTGTATTTCACATTAATGCTTAAATTGATAAATCCATCCATTATTTTCTGCTTTATCCCGCTAGTCGGGTTCACGGGGGGCTGGAGCCAATCCCAGCGGCATCGGGTGAAGGCGCGGGGTACACCATGGACAGTTTGCCAGTCCATCGCTTGGCCTAAAATTAATACAATAAACCTAAAATAAAACACAAAAAGAGCTTTATTGTTTGGTCTGTTTTTTCTATGAATATTTATAATTAATATTTATGTTAAACACAGAAAAAAAGAAGAGCAAGCAGAAATTTTATTTAGCTCACCGTAAGATGTTAAGTACAATTACGAGATGAAAGCATTGGTATAACAACAACAACAGAAAAGTTCAGTTAACTTACCTTTTAGGTGTAATAACTTGATGTTTTAAGTTACGTTATCTTAAGTTTTCATTGCACATGACTTTTTACTGTAAATTCAACTTATCTGGGCTTCGGTAAATCAACCCAGTTCAAAAGAAAATACAGACCAACATGATACACGGATTTCTATTTGGAGCTTTCTGATTTTTACAGTTTATGTCTAACTACATTTAGCAAAGTCGTTTCTTTCTTTCTATTTCTTTTGGAAACTGAAGGATTTGTCTGATCACATATCTTCCTGTTGCAGGCTTTCTTTGACTTGTGAATCATTCTTAAAATGTTTGTATAATTCAAAATTAAAAGTTAAAATAAAGAGATTTACTTCCAAGTGAAGTACAGCTGTCATGTACAAATGCTACAGAATAACGAAGATGATAAAAATAAAGACATTTTTTTTTCTTTAAACAGCGACTATTTAAAAAGTGTAACATTGTCTAAGTGAAATGAATGAAACCACCATATTTAGTTTCATATGAAATGAAAACATGCAGGTGTTGTCATAGGGCGACAGCATACAGCAATGGAACTGAAGTACTTTTCTGGTTGGAGAAAATAAAATAATGTGATTTTAATTTATTGTATTTATTGTATCAATTTTAGTAGATTTAATTTTTTTAAATAAGTGTAATATGTTTAGTAAGTCAATTTTTTGTTGCAAACATATGTCTGCACAATGTATTCTTTGTTCCATATTACACCATGTTGTTCCTGGAGGAATGTAATTTCAGTCCACGGTGTACTTGTACATAGATGGAATGACAATAAAAGCCTCTTGACTTGACTTGATAAACACACTGAAGCCATTTTTAACAATATAGTTAATGATATGGTTTACTGCAGGCCTGTACAGAGTCACGTGGGAGGTAAGAGTTTGTTCCATATGCAGTTATAATTATAACACAAACAAGGCCCCATGTTGCGGTGGTGAAAGGTGACCTGGTACGCAGGGAGCACTAGTGGGATTATAATGAGGCTAACAGTGGAAATGCCCATTGCTCTACCTGTGGCTTCCAGCCTAATGAATCAAGCTGAGCTACGCAGAGAGCTAATGTGATCATGGATGCGCTCTTTAGCCTCTTTTCAGGGCGGGCACTGCGCTGCTAATCAAGTTGCTAAAACTAATGATGTCAGCAGCGGAAGCGCTGGGAACATTGTATGCTTAAGTTCTGAAAATTTCATTTAATGTTATTGGAGTGTCTATATCAGGATCACAGGAACACATTCAACAATAACTGCTATCTGAGAAATTCAATTCAAGATATTACCAGAAACTCACTCTTGTCAACAGAGCTGGCTGTATGCTTTCGGAGGAGCTAAGGAAAGTTTTCTTACTGGACGATGTACGGTAAAATAATGTGCTGACTAATAGCAATCACTACCACAAGCCGTCTAAATGATATACATGTAAATCATTGATGATGACTGGGTGCTTGTTTAGGTTTGTAATCCACAAGTTAAATGACAGATAATCTTCTCAGCACTCTCCATCTAGGGGTTTCCTTCCAAACATTTCACCGAAAAAACCCAACAATTGCAGTTGGGTTAACATCCATGAAGAACTTTGTGAAGAACATTAGATGACATGCCATGACTGCCATGATTAGGTGCTGCATTTAAACAAGCAAGATGGTGGGATTTACGATGTATTATTGTCTTTACAGTCGTTTACCATGCAGCTCAGAGGCACCGAACTGGATGAGAACAGAAGGCTGAAGGCTGTGCCACCCCAACAACATCCACCTGCATGATGCTCAAGTTGGCTTCTTATTTGAACTTCTTGTTCCACCTTAAATGGCATGAAAGTTACATTCTGGCACCATTTAAGTTGGAATGAGAAACTCAAATAAGAAGCCAACTTCTGCTTTAGGAAGTTGGACGTTGTCAGGGTGACACAGAAATTCAGACAAAAAGTCAACTGTATCCTCATTGCACCTTACATCTGTAACGCAAACGCACAAGCATATCGTGCAGAGCCACTTTTCAAATGAGCTCTGTATTCGCCATTACAGAATGTTAGAAGAAAGTTTTGGAAAAGCTCTGCTCCATGACTGGAGCATCTGTAGGGCCAGTTGTTTCCAGTCACCTGCAGCCACTGACAAATCAATCAACATTGTGTTATTCAAATTGTCTAACGTGTGGAGTAGAGGGTCATGAGACTGGCATAAACATTCACTGTTGTACATACGCTGTATATAAAATCAGGACGGAACTACTTAAGATGAATTTACGGCTTGAAATGGCATCAATTATTTGAAAAACTCTTTTCCATCACCCTTTTTACTTTTCCACTTCACCCTGGCTTAAAAACTCTTTACGTAATATTCAGGCTTTTTCCATTCAGGCGTGTTTATTTTATTTTTTTTACACATTTTTAAAATTTGGTGGATGGAAAACTTGTGTGTATTTCTTGGGTTGTAACAGTAGTGTAACAGCGTTTGACTGGTAGTGATCTAAAACGTTTGGCTGGTAGTGTACTAAAACGTTTGACTGGTAGTGATCTAAAACGTTTGACTGGTAGTGTATCTAAAACGTTTGGCTGGTAGTGTATCTAAAACGTTTGGCTGGTAGTGTATCTAAAACGTTTGACTGGTAGTGTATCTAAAACGTTTGACTGGTAGTGTACTAAAACGTTTGACTGGTAGTGTTACTAAAACGTTTGACTGGTAGTGATCTAAAACGTTTGGCTGGTAGTGTTACTAAAACGTTTGACTGGTAGTGTATCTAAAACGTTTGGCTGGTAGTGTATCTAAAACGTTTGGCTGGTAGTGTATCTAAAACGTTTGACTGGTAGTGTATCTAAAACGTTTGACTGGTAGTGTACTAAAACGTTTGACTGGTAGTGAACTAAAACGTTTGGCTGGTAGTGTTACTAAAACGTTTGACTGGTAGTGATCTAAAACGTTTGGCTGGTAGTGTTACTAAAACGTTTGACTGGTAGTGTATCTAAAACGTTTGGCTGGTAGTGTATCTAAAACGTTTGACTGGTAGTGTATCTAAAACGTTTGGCTGGTAGTGTATCTAAAACGTTTGGCTGGTAGTGTATCTAAAACGTTTGGCTGGTAGTGTATCTAAAACGTTTGACTGGTAGTGATCTAAAACGTTTGACTGGTAGTGTATCTAAAACGTTTGACTGGTAGTGTACTAAAACGTTTGATTGGTAGTGTATCTAAAACGTTTGACTGGTAGTGTATCTAAAACGTTTGACTGGTAGTGTACTAAAACGTTTGACTGGTAGTGTTACTAAAACGTTTGACTGGTAGTGATCTAAAACGTTTGGCTGGTAGTGTTACTAAAACGTTTGACTGGTAGTGTATCTAAAACGTTTGGCTGGTAGTGTATCTAAAACGTTTGGCTGGTAGTATATATATATATATATATATATATATATATATATATATATATATTTATGTAAATTTAAAAGGCAAAGGTCTGTTTTGATTTCAGCGTGACTTTAAACGGTGCGAGAATGTATCTGATTTTCAAATTTGCAAAAGTTCCCTCATGTTCACGCAGCTCATTTACAAAAATGGTTCTTTAGAGAAACATCCATTGAAAGGTTCGGATATTTCCTGCAGAGCAACCTGGGAAATATATATACAGCCTATAAAAAATTGTGCAGGGACAGAAAAGTGCACAGAACTGCTGTGATATAATAATTGACTTCTCTATAGTGGAACTGCTGTGCGATGGCATTTAACAGCTTCTGGCACAGAGCGAGACCAGTGAACACATATATAGGCTAGTAGTCGTAGTAACAGTATTCCATTGAAAATACAGACCCAAAAGTTGTGAAGTTTCTCAGGTCTTAGTGTAACGTCTGAGCAGCGGCAGTGACAAAAACCAACCCTGAGCTTTTAATGAATAAGTCTCTTTAACAGAACAGTAGCTGTGCAAATGAGCAGACTGTAGTGTAGAACAGAACACAGTTCAGAGAAGGAGAGGTATACTGGGAAAGGGGTGCCAGGTTAAGAAGCAATACTGATTCAGACATGAAATTATAGCTGGCATATGTCATGTGTACAGCAATGACCATGAACTGATTGTGTCCCATTACTTTACACCAACATTTTAGGTTCTAGCTCCCTTCCTTATTCTGGAAAAGTACCTTAATGGAGGGAGATGGGAGCCGGTGACCTTCTCAGCAGAGCAAGCAACTGGAATGGAAGCAAACAATGACGAAGCTTCCTGAGACGTGACAACAGTGGAAATATATTATCTCACTTCAGGGTGTTGCAGATGGTGAGCCCCAGGAACTTGAGTGACTCAGTCATATTCCCAGCTGTGCTGTTTCCTTCCAGGGGAAAGCAGGCAGGTGGCTGTTTATGGAAGTACTCCTTCATTTCAACTGTTTTCGGTGTGTTGCGCTGCAGGATTTTATGAGCACACCAAGACGTGAGATGGGTCATTTTTCTCTCATAGATACATTTGTGGCCTACCATGGAAGTGCTGCAGCAGCAGGCATTAATGCATTGGGAGAATAGGACGGGGCATAAGACAGAGCCTTGAGGTACACCTTTTGCATATAGGGGTTATCAGAGAGATAAAGACTCAAAACATAACCATAAAATAAGTGAGTAAGTAAGTACTTAACAGTATATACTTTCTATTTTTTTTTTTATAAGAAATTAGACATTCATTAATAAGCTCAGACAAATTTACTCCTGACTTGGTCCTGGACTTATCTGACTATGCTATGTTCCTTTGCTGAGTTTGTTATTCTTGGAATAGTTTTTCATAGTAAGAGATGTAAGTCAGACTAAGTAAGACTATGGGAAAGTGTGAGATGTAGAACATGTTGAACATGTTCCTGTCATCTTGTCTAAGCATATTGTCATGAATTTAGAAGAACAAGCCCCTCAGTCAGTTGCTATTAACTCCAACCATTACCAGAGTCGGTACTAGAGTGAGTCAAGAGAATTCCTAATGGGGTGGTTTTGGGCATTTTAGGCTGCTCACTGCAAGCTAATACACACACACACACACATATATATATATATATATATATATATATATATATATATATATATATATATATATATATATATATATAGTATTTTAATGGTTAACCCAACAGACGACATGGTACAGCTCTGGTTTATGGATTGTAACTATACTGTGGATGTAGATTACATGAAGCTGAAGTTTCCTATTCCACCTTAAATGATGTAGCACTTCAGGTGCCTGTTTGTGTGCTGGTGTGTAACTGCTGCACTACTTAGGATGGAATGGAAATCTCAATAGAAAGCTAACATCATAGTCCAGCGTCCAAATTCAGCGTGGTGGTGTGGTGCTGCCTGAAACAATGGACAGTGCTCCACAGAGATTATTACTGTTATCACAGTTTACATACATGAATTATGTAAAGATGAAGACTGGGTCAGCAAAAGCAACATAAGGATGAGGACAGTAAAACACTGACAGGACATTTATTTTAAAAAAACGTTTTAAATTAATTTACAGGAATTTGGCAGCATTAGGATTGTGTGCAAAATATTGACAGTCATGATTATGTCATGTGATTAATAAATAAGACACAAAATGCAAAGATTTTATAAAATGTTCTGCTGTAGGAAGGTAAGAATGAGAAAATTCAGTTGTAGTTTATGGTGGGCTGCTTTGAAACTACTATTAATCTGAAAACAATATGTGCAGTCATGTCAGTTACAGAGATGTTCTTGAATGGTAGACGCTGGAAGTTTACATTCTCATATGAGGTACTGATGTGTAGGTTGCTTGTAAAAATATGTGAATTAAAATTATTTAGAAAAAAAAACAACAAACAACATGTGTTAGCTCTCCCAGTATCATCTGTACTTCCACGGTCAGTCTAGTACGATCAAAACTCTCCTGCAGGTCTGCTCTAGCTTCTGTAGTCCACCGCCCGCTGATGCATTCAGTAGGTTTAGCCTGTATGTGGGTACGAGCACAGTCGGAATTCCCTAGGGGTGCACAAGGCCGAGAACTTAATGCTCCTTTAATGGAGGGAGAGAGCTGGTCCAAGGCTCTCTGACAGCTGATCTGTTGGTGATACTTTGGCCGATTATCTTTCATCATCCCTCATTCTGAATCCCCCCACAGAAAAAAACTTTTGTACTGAGGGATTTGTTCTCAAGTTCATGAATATTATTAGCCACCAGCCTCTGAGCATATGGTGCTCTGGACTGGAGAACTTACACACCAGCAAGACCTGCTTAATGAAATGCACTGGACCAACTGAATAGTGAATGAAGAGCGACTCCAAATCAGCACGCCGAGAGCAGAAGATGGTGGTAGCATCTTTACACTAGCTGTTGTGGCTGGTATAACATAACACATTCAATAATAAAGCTTTTCTTTTAATTTCTAGAAAAGCTTATTTTATAATTATTATTTTAAACTTTGATATTATAAAATATCACAAAAATTGTTTTGTCATGTAGGCTTCAGAGTGGTGTTTAAATTTTTACCACCAAGAATTGTTCAATTATAGGTTATCTGTTACAACAACTATTACTACTACTACAACTACTACAACTACTACAATAATAATGATAATAATAATAATAATAATAACAGCTGGTTATTATAAATCTACCATATGTTAAAACAGAAAAAATAGGATTGTCTGTTAGTGATATCAGTGGTGTTTCCACTGTTATCCGCTGTGCTATCCCTGCTTTCTTGTGGATTTGTTAGCGAGACAGAATTTGCTAACTCTGTACTGAGTTCAAAAACCACACCAGAATTTAATGCTGTTATTAACACTAAACTCAGAGACTCTAGATGATTTCTACATGTATATACACTGACACAACCAGCTCTCCTCTTTCTGCTACACCCCGACTGCATTACTGTATCATCCAGATGTAGCACCTGTGCAGCTTCTCTCATTGTAGTTCATTCTGTTTAGTATCAGATCTGCCAGCTACACTCTGAAACGCTTCTCATCCTCTGTACTAACCAAAAAGTGTTGTAATTTCATGTTTACATGCTTTTAAACTCCTGTAAAGCTGCTTTGTGACTTGTAAAAAGCGCTATACAATTTAACTTGACATGACTTGACTTGCTGCTATAGCATCCCTGTTAGCATAGCGCTAAGAAGCAAACTATGAAGTTGCACCTCTCTGCACCAAATACCCTCACAGAGATTCATACTCATTCATACTCCAAACAAATAGGGGCATACATTGTTTAATAAAGCTTATTTCTAAAACGTATTTGGTAATATGTTTTTAAAAAAACGTTTATAATGAATTCTTTGTGAATAATTATGTGGGATATGGAGCTGTTATTGAATGTATCCAGTACCGATTCAACAAGTGATGTGTTTCAGAGAAAGCTGCTTGTTAAACTGAGCTTGAACCTCTTCTAAACCGGGTCTGTGCCATACTTGGGCCAGATATGAAGATAACAACACGTAATGTCCTTTGGGCTGTTTTTTAAATCAGTTTTGGCAAAGAACCAAAAACATATTGTATTAGGCCTTAGTGCAAAGAGACACCCGGGCTGCTCTGCTAGGTGGATCCAGGCTGGATTCGGTGCTACAGTCGGCCCTAATCTGGTGCAGTCTGGGATGCGACTGGAAAGGTTTACAAGTTCTGAGATTTTCATTAGGGACTCAAATTCAGGGATCAATGGACAAGGTTGAGGAGTAACTGAATACATGTAATGGCGTTACGTTTCTAGACTACAAAACATACGTAACTGTATTCCGATACTGTTACAATGTAAATAAATAGTATTTAGAAATCAGTTACATTGGTGAAATTAATGGATTACATGAAGTGATTTATCTATTTAACATGTTTATTCACTCTCAAACTAAATTACATCGATCCCATGTGTTTTCCAGAAGCTACTATGTTGATGTGCAGTTTCATTAGTTGCCTGCTCGCTCGTGGTCATGGAGAATATTCTCGAATATTCAAACATTATTTCACGTTTAAGGAAGAAGAAGGAGAGCGTAACATCATTGAGCCATGCGAGCTCTGTGTGCCAGCTATTAACTTCCAAAGACTCCACTTCCAACCTAAAGAAGTATCTTGAAGTAAGTTTTTATGTCTGCAGCTTATTGGTTAGCTTAGCTTGGTTATCCGAACTCTTTATAGTTAGCGATAGCTGCCTACTTAGCTGAACTAACGCTAGATAGCATGTCACATGCCCGTAGTTAGCATTAAGGAGACTGTCAATTCATAATTTAGCTTCTAGTTAATTTAGCATTAGCTAACATCAGATTTAATGCAGTTCCAAGTTTACAGACAATGTAGGCTATCTGGTACTGGCATTCACATGTAAAAACGGTTAACATGATTAAATCTTTCTGCACCCTGTGTTAGCTGTTTGTATGCTTGATCCTGTTGAAATGTCAAGCCTAAGGTACAACATGGCTAGCTTAACGGTTTCAGGGCATTGCTTTATGGCAGAGTTTCCACTGAACGATGAACCAGACATGTAATGCGGAGGTAGGCTTCTAAAGCTACAGCTAGCTAACCGCTGTGGAAAAAAAACATTAAAAAATATTGGGTCTTTTTTGTTCTTTCCAGACAAAATAATGAAGACTTAGTGTTTCCATAGCCTTATATTCTTTACTCTTTTACAGAAATTGTATACATTGAGTAAAACTCCTTAGCTAGTTGCTACAGTAGAACACAACAGAACATTCTTCTTAAATAAGCAGGGTGTGATTGCTACATTCATACTGTTTTAAAATGTAAGAAAATGTTTAAGTATTCCAAAGTATTTAGAATACGTTACTCACATTGAGTAATCTAACAGAATATGTAAAAACTTACATTTAAGGACATGCATTTTGTATTCTATAGTGAAATACATTTTAAAAGTAACCCTCCCAACACTGTCAGCTCTCAACTTTTCAATACGTTGGCCAAGTATCAAGCCCAAATCCCAGACATCCTGGAGTTGAAGAATCAACACTTTTGGAATGGACTCTCAATTGCCATCTCATTCCTATTGTAGAACATAAGGAAAAGCTCCCTCCTCCTCGATCCTAGCATTAACAGCTGTTTACTGATCAGTCTAGAAGAAACAGGCTCAGGCTCAGTATCATTAACGCTTGTTTTGCTTTTTTCGTGTGTTTATCGTGTGTTTCGTGTGATATTCAGTAGATACTGCTGCAACAGAACACATAGAAAACCTCAAATCTGTCAATGTTAGTTCATTGTAGAATGTTTTAAACTAAAAAATACCATAAACTGCACATTTAAAGAACCATGTACTGATGCCATTGCTTCAAAACATCCCTGTGGCACTCTTTCATTTAGTTCTGGAAAAGAGTCAATAATCCCTGTTACTCGTACAAGGTTAAGAAGGGATGCTTGCTCGGAGGCAGATGTGAACATTGTAGGTAATCAAGAAAGCGAGCATTAAAAAAAAAGAGATGGAGGGAGGGAGAGAGAGATGCTTTGATCCTCAAGCGAGGAAAATTCAGACCTAATGCTAAAGGCAGGTAAACTAATGACTGCATGTGAATGCTTTACAGGTTTGTACTGGTTTTTAGGCATCAGGACGAGCGCCAGGCTGATGGCTTGTGCTCTTGCAAGCTACAGTGCGGCAATAATTCCCTCCCCAGCTGTGGACAGTGCATTGAGCCGATGGGCACTGCTCTCGGCCGGCTAATTTAATCCAGGCCAGGGAGACTACTGTCAATTACGCTCAGTTACAGGCATCTCTACCGCTTCACTGACTGTCTGAACGAGCGGATGAAAAGGAGCATGAAACGTGCAGAGAAAGAGAGAGAACGAGTGTGGAAGACGAAAGAAGTGAGCCAGTGAGAGTTAGAAACGTGCTGTCTACAGTAAAATGAGGGTCATTTTGTTGGGAAGAAATTTTTTGTTATGATCAAAATGTCTTTGGCTGATCCTTCGCCTAGATATAATGGGCTGTTTGTTGCTTTCTTTTTTCTGAAAACTGTTTAATGGACGGGATTTTTTTTTTTTTTTTTAATGCTTTGTTTCTTATTTCTTTATTTATGTAAAGCACTTTGAGTTGCCACTGTGTATGAAAGGTGCTATACAAATAAACTTGCCTTGCCTTGCCTTGAGCTTTAACCTCTTTTGTACAGGAGAGAATGGCTGATACTGCCTAGTAGTTTACTTTTGTTATTAAAGCAATATTATGTACCAGTTTTACTTTAAAATAATGCCTTCAAAATCATTTTTATGGCACTCTGGCTTATAATAGAAAGAATCCCATTTCTGTCGTTGCCACTTAAGGCCCAGAACGCCAGCTATAGCCACGTTTAAATTCGAAGGAGTGGGCACAAGGTCTCTTGCGAGAGTGCTTTACGGCACCACGCCACACACCAACAACTCTAGGTCTTCAGCTAGCTATAAAAAGCTAACTTGGAATTCCCAGTATAGACATCATGGCAGAAGCTCCGAAGAAACCAAAGAAGACATCATTGGAAGAAGCGAGGAAGACACAGAGAGAGAGAGTGACTGAGCAAGAGACCAGAGTAAATCTCAGACTGGCTTTCACTCATTGATGAGAGCTAAAAGAGATAAAAGGATACAAGACTAACAGGCAAACATTGAAAATCTGACAGCAGAGTGTACGTCTCTGCCAACATTGTTTATAAAAGATTTAGGCTGTAACCTCATCTGTGTCAAACCTGTCTCACAGAGTTTTGAAGTTTTTCCAGATGTCAAAATCAAAGAACCTCAGTTTCGTTTTAGGCTGACATGCAAAGAAAAAAATTCATCTCACTCCAAAAAGTTTGGCTAGTCTTTGTAAATCTCAAACCAAATAAGAACTGAAAATCTGCAGCTTTTTTTTTTATTCTCAAGCTTGACATCATAACAGTAGCAGAACACTTGGTCCTATATAGAACCACTTTTTTGGAAGGTTCTATATCAAGTTATATACAGTGCTTTCGGAAAGTATTCACAGCGCTTCACTTTTTCCACAGTTTGTTATGTTACAGCCTTATTCTGGAATAGATTAAATTCATTTTTCCTCAAAATTCTACATAAAATATCCAATAATGACTAAGTGAAAAAAGTTTGCTTGGATTTTTTGCTAATTTATCTAAAAAAAAATCACATATCAATAAGTGATTCATAGGGTGCACCCGAAATCACATACTCGTTAGGTGAAATCAGTAGGCGAGCGCGGCTAGTATGTCCGAATACTCAGTAGGCATTGAGTAGTAGGTGAACGGTACCCGGATGACCTCCTGAATCGGCAGCCATTTTTATGTATGCTACTGCAGCACACTGTACTATCCCATAATTCACCTAGAGCCGCGGATAAATTCAAAGTGGAGGAAAAAACGGTGAAAAGCGATATGCCGGCTGTGTGTACGTAGCTACGGCTAGTGAACTATCACTACAGAAGCTCTACTTCTGAGGTAAAAAAATGATTAAATTCCTCTCTGAGCTACAGCTTGAGTATATATTCAAACAAAAATGTAGAACAGTGTCACATAAAGTATCTAAACCTGTTACTAAAGGGGCTTTTAAATGAATAGCAGGTGATGGTCTGAGATCTTACGTCACAGGTAAGATGGCAGACATAGTACATTTGAGATTGGGTTTATACTAAAACTCGTCTACTGGAATTGCTTACTAGTCTGCTGCTCAAGCAGTACGTACTGACTCTAATCTAGTACCTACTGACTAGTAGATTTTGAATACACCCATAGACTTTTGCAATGACCTGTGGTAAATCCAGTTGATTGGACATGGGCCTTAGTTAAGGGGTGACCAAGAACCCAAGAGTCACTCTGAGAGAGCCTCAGCATTGCTCTGTGGAGAGAGAAGAATCTTCCAGAAGGACAACCATTTCTGCAGCACTCCACCAATCAGGCCTGTATGGTAGAGTGGCCAGACGGAAGCCACTCCTCAGTAAAAGGCCCACTTGGAGTTTGCCGCAAGGAACCTGGAAGACTCTCAGACCATCAGAAACAAAATTCTCTGGTCTGATGAAGTAAAGTTTGAACTCTGAATGCCAAGCGGCATGTCTGGAGGAAAGCAGGTACCGCTCATCACCTGGCCATCCACAGTGAAGCATAATGGTAGCAGCATTATGCTGTGGCAGCAGGAACTGGGAGACTAGTCTGGGTTGAGGGAGAGATGAATGCAGCAACATACAGAGACATCCTTGAAGAAACCCTGCTCCAGAACACTCTGGACCTTAGACTTGGGCGAAGGTTTATCTTTCAACAGGACAATGACCCTAAGCACACAGCCAAGATAACAAAGGAGTGACTTCTGGACAACTCTGTAAATGTATTAAGTGGCCCAGCCAGAGCCCAACCTTGAACCCCATTCGAGACTGAACTGATGTTGGTGGGGAAGAAGGAGTCAAAACGACTGCACTTGAAAGCAGCTGTAGGGATAGACAAGTGAGTCTATTAAAGACTGGCGTAGACCAGCTATTGGTCGAGAGTAATGAAAGAATGGATAATGTAGCATTAGCGTCATCCTGGCACAACTTTCACTAAAGCTTCAATTTCTTTGGCATTATTTCTTTTTACACTGAATGCAGTTGTTGGAAATGAAGAGATTATTTACAAATAAATAAATATTTAATATTTAAGTAGCATGAATAAAGCAAATACGATTTTCCATGTATTTACTGACTGATAAACTTTAGGATGTTCAGGAAGTTCAGAGCATCAAACTTCATACCTTTACTCTCCAAAAGCAACACTAAACGCTTGTTTTTCTTCTACTTGCGGCCAAGTGTGGTTTCTTGCCGCAAGTGTGCAGTGGTGGTAATTATGGTTGTTGCCAGGAGTTTCAGACATCATTGCTGCACTCTTGCTTATATTGGCTACCTGTCCTTAAATGATCTGACTGGGAGCAAGACTTGCAACATGACTGACAAGAGATTAGAATACGCCATTGAGGCAGTACTGCTTCTTCATCCTCTTATGTTGGACTCGATGGATTTGATGTTACAGTGACTCACTAGCACCTTTTGCAGTACAAGATGGTATTACGAGACAGGATAGGCTGGGCCTAGATGTTGCATGCTAACTTCAGTGGATATCTCTGCAACACACAATACATAACCAAAGTGCTATTTCTTCACATTTTGTAGACAATTTGAGTTACTTCTGGAAGGTTTTACAATACAAATCTTACAAGTTGCTCCTCACATAGATCAAATCATATAGATTCATCCACCCAGAACTCCTTCTCCTGTGCTGTTAAAGGCAGAGACATGACAAAATAGTAAAAGAAGTGGCCCAAAGCAAGAAGGGTGCCCTTGCAAGAGAACAAGCTTCGGCTGTTGTTGTTGTGGGTGCGATTAAAACACCGCAGTGCTCTGTAACCAGCGGCACTGAATCAAAGGCAATGACTCGGGCGCCACACGCAGTGCCTTGAATCCCTGAGCTCCATCAGCAGTGCCATTAGCATGCCTCCTATGGCCATCCCTAGATCCACTGATTAAAGTCACGGCTCTATTACAGGGCGAGACACTTGCTCTTTTTCGCCAGACACCGTGTTCGTTCCTCGGGCTCCGCAGAGATAATTGGGGACAATGTCCTTTTTTTTTTTCTCATATTCTATCACAGAATCAGCTGCATTAAAGCGAAGAAGAGTGAAGTAAGAGCATTATAGACTAGTGGGAGAGATCAGGTTTCGGTTCTGTAGAGAACAGTGGTAATATGGATATAAATGGGTTATTGATCTGAGGTATAGGAACCATAGCACGAGATGAAGAGCATATGAGTGTAAACATGAACTACTGTGCTGTAGGTAACACACAGTAGCACAGCCCGAACGCTGCTAGCAGTTACTTCCTTTGTAGAATAGTGATGTAATACGTATCTGGCTCGGTTTGAATTACCTCAGGCGCAGTAATTAGCCAAGTGGCTTTTATGATTATCTGTCAAGTTTCCTGAGCTGAAAAGCCAGCGGATTCCTCTTTTCATGTTTGGACCCACGCTCAGCCACGCTCCGCTGCTGCATTCTTCTTCTCTCGACGAAAAAAAACAGACAGTTTTGGCATCCAGTGCAGCCCCGAAACACTTGCAGTGAGAAAGAGAGAGAAAGAGAGAGAGAGAGGGGTGGAGAAGTATCAGCATGAAAAACAGTCTTATTATAAGAGTAATTACAAAACGTACACCCCCACACACGCCACACGCGACTGGCCACAAGAGCTAAGAAGAGAGAGAGAGAGAGAGAGAGAGAGAGAGAGAGAGAGAGAGCGAGAGAGCGAGAGAGAGCGAGAGAGAGAATAAGTTTGTGGCATCAGGTGGGGACTTGCTCTTGCTGTCATTAGCAACTCGATGAAACAAAGCCTATTATCAAAAAAGGAGCTCAGCCTTAGCTTCATTTAGTATTCAATCAAGACACAGAAGCACCGTCTACCACTTTACCAGCATATATTATACACATAAGGCTCATATCTGAACAATGAGATCTCCTAAACATACACCCAATTCCTAAAAAAGTTACAGGTGAAAACAGAAGCAGTGACTTGTAGACTGTCTTCTGTAGGTATTTAACTAGAAACAGCAGAAAGAAGCGATGCTTACTGTCGTAACGTTGTTTTTGCCTTCAGAATGAAGAGCGAGACCAGTTCAGAGAAAAAGCTTTTATTCGTAGGACTGCAGTACCAACGTTGAACTGTGAGCTCTCAAACCCTGGTCTCAATCATGTCTCAGCTGCATTGTCTTTTATAGGCCCGCCTTCCTGCTCCTTCGGCCCCTTGTAGTACCTGGCCAAGTCATTATCTCCTGGGTGGAGTGGTTCTCCAATAGAAGTTCTTAAGAAAACATTGCAGGGTCTTGTTCTCGGGCCTAGAGTTGTCATAAAAGCCCCAAATGCCGGGGGTCACAAAGCCATGACCTTCCCACAAGCTCTGCAGCATTCCCAACAATACTTAAGGACTTCTTTGATGTTGTGTTACTGCAAATTCCAAGTTTAAAGTCTAAGCAGCAGCTAATATGAAAATGTCAAACACGTAAATATAGCAGGATTTGAGATCCATAGGCGTTCTGTGTGTGACGTAGATGGTGGATAATATGCTAGAAGATGCACTTACGCTAATGCAAAATGACAGAACCCCCCTGCACAAATGGCCCCCAACATATCCAGAAAGTGGACTAAATTTATCAACTTTGAACAGGCACACTGGAAAGGACCACCCTGTCACAATCATCTGTACGTTAGCTTCACTTGCTTAGTTCAGTGGCTAAAGTTATACTAAGCTACTGTAGTTGCATTACGAAGATTTATAGTGTCGTATGAGTGCGAGTTCCACTTTGATCATATTTTACAACAATAACTGTACCTCTATATCTGAGTTTAGCTGGTTGCTAGGCTGTTGTCATGAATAATGTTGGTTAATTAGCTAGATACTGTTTACACTCAGGATGAGCTGCTTTTGTGGTTGTGGTTTGACTAAGAGTCTCAGGACTAAGTGATATGGTGATCTATTTCTACATTACAGCCCCTAAAAATTTAAATTCAGAAGTATGTTGTCTACCAGTGACGTCACACAGTAGCGTGTGACCTTAAAAAATAAACATTAAGGTGAATTTGCCAAGAAGCTGCACCGGTAGGCTGAGGCACCAGCATGTAACTGCTGCACCTTTTAAGGTGGGAGAGGACATTTTAAACAAGAGGACAGCAAATAAGATAACTTCAGCTTCATGACACAAAGTGAAGGATTTCACCCACTGTACACTGTACTTACAGAGCTTCACCCACAGTACACTGTACATACAGAGTTTCACCCACTGTACACTGTACATACAGAGCTTCACCCACTGTACACTGTACTTACAGAGCTTCACCCACTATACACTGTACTTACAGAGCTTCACCCACTATACACTGTACTTACAAAGTTTCACCCACTGTACACTGTACTTACAGAGTTTCACCCACTATACACTGTACTTACAAAGTTTCACCCACTGTACACTGTACTTACAGAGCTTCACCCACTGTACACTGTACATACAGAGCTTCACCCACTGTACACTGTACTTACAGAGTTTCACCCACTATACACTGTACTTACAAAGTTTCACCCACTGTACACTGTACTTACAGAGCTTCACCCACTGTACACTGTACTTACAAAGTTTCACCCACTGTACACTGTACTTACAGAGCTTCACCCACAGTACACTGTACATACAGAGTTTCACCCACTGTACACTGTACTTACAGAGCTTCACCCACAGTACACTGTACATACAGAGTTTCACCCACTGTACACTGTACATACAGAGCTTCACCCACTGTACACTGTACTTACAGAGCTTCACCCACTGTACACTGTACTTAGAGAGTTTCACCCACTGTACACTGTACTTACAAAGTTTCACCCACTGTACACTGTACTTACAGAGTTTCACCCACTGTACACTGTACTTACAGAGCTTCACCCACTATACACTGTACTTACAAAGTTTCACCCACTGTACACTGTACTTACAGAGTTTCACCCACTATACACTGTACTTACAATGTTTCACCCACTGTACACTGTACTTACAGAGCTTCACCCACTGTACACTGTACTTACAAAGTTTCACCCACTGTACACTGTACTTACAGAGCTTCACCCACTATACACTGTACTTACAGAGTTTCACCCACTGTACACTGTACTTACAGAGCTTCACCCACAGTACACTGTACATACAGAGTTTCACCCACTGTACACTGTACATACAGAGCTTCACCCACTGTACACTGTACTTACAGAGCTTCACCCACTGTACAGTGTACATACAGAGTTTCACCCACTGTACACTGTACTTACAGAGCTTCACCCACTGTACACTGTACATACAGAGTTTCACCCACTGTACACTGTACATACAGAGTTTCACCCACTATACACTGTACTTACAGAGTTTCACCCACTGTACACTGTACTTACAAAGTTTCACCCACTGTACACTGTACTTACAGAGTTTCACCCACTGTACACTGTACTTACAAAGTTTCACCCACTGTACACTGTACTTACAGAGTTTCACCCACTGTACACTGTACTTACAAAGTTTCACCCACTATACACTGTACTTACAAAGTTTCACCCACTGTACACTGTACTTACAGAGTTTCACCCACTATACACTGTACTTACAAAGTTTCACCCACTGTACACTGTACTTACAGAGCTTCACCCACTGCACACTGTACTTACAAAGTTTCACCCACTGTACACTGTACTTACAGAGCTTCACCCACTGTACACTGTACTTACAGAGTTTCACCCACTGTACACTGTACTTACAGAGCTTCACCCACTATACACTGTACTTACAGAGTTTCACCCACTATACACTGTACTTACAAAGTTTCACCCACTGTACACTGTACTTACAGAGCTTCACCCACTGTACACTGTACTTACAAAGTTTCACCCACTATACACTGTACTTACAGAGCTTCACCCACTGTACTTACAAAGTTTCACCCACTGTACACTGTACTTACAGAGCTTCACCCACTGTACACTGTACTTAGAGTTTCACCCACTGTACACTGTACTTACAGAGTTTCACCCACTGTACACTGTACTTACAGAGCTTCACCCACTGTACACTGTACTTACAGAGTTTCACCCACTGTACACTGTACTTAGAGTTTTACCCACTGTACACTGTACATACAGAGCTTCACCCACTGTACACTGTACTTACAGAGCTTCACCCACTGTACAGTGTACATACAGAGTTTCACCCACTGTACACTGTACTTACAGAGCTTCACCCACTGTATAGTGTACATACAGAGTTTCACCCACTGTACACTGTACATACAGAGTTTCACCCACTATACACTGTACTTACAGAGTTTCACCCACTGTACACTGTACTTACAAAGTTTCACCCACTGTACACTGTACTTACAGAGCTTCACCCACTGTACACTGTACTTACAAAGTTTCACCCACTGTACACTGTACTTACAGAGCTTCACCCACTGTACACTGTACTTACAGAGTTTCACCCACTGTACACTGTACTTACAGAGCTTCACCCACAGTACACTGTACTTACAAAGTTTCACCCACTGTACACTGTACTTACAGAGCTTCACCCACTGTACACTGTACTTAGAGTTTCACCCACTGTACACTGTACTTACAGAGCTTCACCCACTGTACACTGTACTTAGAGTTTCACCCACTGTACACTGTACTTACAGAGTTTCACCCACTGTACACTGTACTTACAGAGCTTCACCCACTGTACACTGTACTTACAGAGTTTTACCCACTGTACACTGTACTTACAGAGCTTCACCCACTGTACACTGTACTTACAGAGTTTCACCCACTGTACACTGTACTTAGAGTTTCACCCGCTATACACTGTGCTTACAGAATTTTGCCCACTGTACACTGTACTTACAAAGTTTCACCCACTATACACTGTACTTACAGAGCTTCACCCACTGTACTTACAAAGTTTCACCCACTGTACACTGTACTTACAGAGCTTCACCCACTGTACACTGTACTTAGAGTTTCACCCACTGTACACTGTACTTACAGAGTTTCACCCACTGTACACTGTACTTACAGAGCTTCACCCACTGTACACTGTACTTACAGAGTTTCACCCACTGTACACTGTACTTAGAGTTTTACCCACTGTACACTGTACATACAGAGCTTCACCCACTGTACACTGTACTTACAGAGCTTCACCCACTGTACAGTGTACATACAGAGTTTCACCCACTGTACACTGTACTTACAGAGCTTCACCCACTGTACACTGTACTTACAGAGCTTCACCCACTGTATAGTGTACATACAGAGTTTCACCCACTGTACACTGTACATACAGAGTTTCACCCACTATACACTGTACTTACAGAGTTTCACCCACTGTACACTGTACTTACAAAGTTTCACCCACTGTACACTGTACTTACAGAGTTTCACCCACTGTACACTGTACTTACAGAGCTTCACCCACAGTACACTGTACTTACAAAGTTTCACCCACTGTACACTGTACTTACAGAGCTTCACCCACTGTACACTGTACTTAGAGTTTCACCCACTGTACACTGTACTTACAGAGCTTCACCCACTGTACACTGTACTTAGAGTTTCACCCACTGTACACTGTACTTACAGAGTTTCACCCACTGTACACTGTACTTACAGAGCTTCACCCACTGTACACTGTACTTACAGAGTTTTACCCACTGTACACTGTACTTACAGAGCTTCACCCACTGTACACTGTACTTACAGAGTTTCACCCACTGTACACTGTACTTAGAGTTTCACCCGCTATACACTGTGCTTACAGAATTTTGCCCACTGTACACTGTACTTACAGAGTTTCACCCACTGTACACTGTACTTACAGAGCTTCACCCACTGTACACTGTACTTACAAAGTTTTACCCACTGTACACTGTACTTACAGAGCTTCACCCACTGTACACTGTACTTACAGAGTTTCACCCACTGTACACTGTACTTAGAGTTTTACCCACTGTACACTGTACTTACAGAGCTTCACCCACTGTACACTGTACTTACAGAGTTTCACCCACTGTACACTGTACTTACAGAGTTTTACCCACTGTACACTGTACTTACAGAGCTTCACCCACTGTACACTGTACTTACAGAGTTTCACCCACTGTACACTGTACTTAGAGTTTCACCCGCTATACACTGTACTTACAGAGCTTCACCCACTGTACACTGTACTTACAGAGTTTTGCCCACTGCAGTTGGATGTTGCATTCAACGGTAAACTTTATCCACTCAGGTGCAGCCAACATCACAATCGTTCGCTCTTACGCTGTGTATAATCGTAGCAGCTCTGGCGCTTGTGAGAAAAAATGCATATCTCTTTGCAGAAATAGACATTGGTGGAGTTACTCAGATAGGGGGAGGTGTTATAACAATGAGCCCCCAACTTAATGCAGGAAGGGGAGCCAAATACGAGCAGTGTTGCATGGTGGCCTGATTATGCTGGGATTGGATCCAGGCCCCCCGTGATCCTGAGTATAAGGATAAAGTGGAAGATAATGGATGAATATATGAGCTCAACAACTGATACATTTGTTTTATAATATAATATAATTATAATATGTCCCATTCAATGCTTGTTGGATGGATATGTGTATTGTAAAGACCAAAATTATGATAACAGACTAGCAGTGTTCTTCTCTACTTTTGTTTGATATATTCTTTTGTCTGCCATGTATGTTACTGGAACCGTATTTAGAATGACAACAAAGTTGAATTAGGCTGAGTGTGGGATCAGTTCAAATCTGCCTCTATTGCACATAAAGCAAATGACATCGAAAAGCATGAGGCTGCTGGAAGACTGTTGGGAATTATTGCTCATGTTAGAGAATCCTAATAAAGCTTCTTAGGATAGAGCAAGCAGCAGTGAGGGGAGAGTTAAAGAGGGGAGGTGTTACCCATGAGACTGCAGTCTAAAAAGGACTGACTGAATAGCTCATCATTACGGGGGATGGAAGTGGCAAGAAGAAAAATCAAACCTTGCATTCAGAGATGAGACTTTTACTGAAGCAAGAGATTCGCCATCTAAACAGAAGATTTTGGGCTCCACAGAAACGAGAAGTAGTCCTGCAGAATCCAGAGCTTCCAAAAACTGCATCTTCATCTTTTGCTCATGTTTCTCAAAGACGGCTGCCTGGGAACCCAGAAGCTGCTTTAGCAAAAATCTTATTCACAGTTGTTTTCATTACCACTTGTAGTCAATCTAAAACAAAGCAATCGTATTTAAAAGTTCAGCCTGTAAAAGAGCTGGATTTTGCAGTTTAGTGTCCATATAGGAACGGTATGAACGGAAGAGTAAACAGTATGTTTAGAAACTTTGAAATTAAACATTCATAAATTAATAAATCCATAAATCAACACTACACAATAATTGTACATCAGTCATTTAATCTATTGTGTGATTATTTATTTATCGAATAATATCTAATTATTGTAGTGTTGATGTAGAATTATTGTAGTGTTGATGTAGAATTATTGTAGTGTTGATGTAGATTTATTGTAGTGTTGATGTAGAATTATTGTAGTGTTGATGTAAAATTATTGTAGAGTTGATGTAGATTTATTGTAGTGTTGATGTAAAATTATTGTAGTGTTGATGTAAAATTATTGTAGTGTTGATGTAGAATTATTGTAGTGTTGATGTAAAATTATTGTAGTGTTGATGTAGAATTATTGTAGTGTTGATGTAGATTTATTGTAGTGTTGATGTAGAATTATTGTAGTGTTGATGTAAAATTATTGTAGAGTTGATGTAGATTTATTGTAGTGTTGATGTAAAATTATTGTAGTGTTGATGTAAAATTATTGTAGTGTTGATGTAAAATTATTGTAGTGTTGATGTAGAATTATTGTAGTGTTGATGTAGAATTATTGCAGTGTTGATGTAAAATTATTGTAGTGTTGATGTAGAATTATTGCATAGTGTTATTGTAAAATTACTGTAGTGTTGATGTAAAATTAATTTAAACATACTGTTTACTCTTCAGTTCATATCGTTCCTATATGGACACTAAACTGCAAAACCAGTCCATTAATAGTAAATAAATCCCTAAATCCCACCTATTCATTACCAAAGCTGCAAACAACCAACCAGAATAAAGCATATATATATATATATATATATATATATATATATATATATATATATATATATATATATATATATATATATATATATATATACCACCCCCTTATATCTACATACACTGTTTATGCTATTAGCTCCACTTACCATATCGGAGCACTTTGTAGTTCAACAATTACAGGCTGTATTTCTCTGCATACATTGTTTCTCCGATTTCACCCTGTTCTTTAATAGTCAGGACCACCACAGAGCAGGTACTATAAGGGAGGCAGATCATCCTGAGCGTAGCATCGACATTGACATGGTGGTGGGGGGTTATTGTGTGTTGCGCTGGTATGAGTGAATCAGACACAGGAGTTTTTAAACATCTGTCACTGCTGCATTGAGAATAGCTAACAAAAAATATAAACAGATGGACTACAGTCTGTATTAGTTGAACTACAAAATGCTTCTGTAATGTAAATAGAGTTATGTGTAGATACAAGGAGATGGTTTTAATGTTATGGTTGATGTATGTATATATATATATATATATATGTGTGTGTGTGTATATGTATGTATGTATAGTGGTCCCTGCAATGTAACACACTTCCGACACTACACTTGTCTTGGCTAATTGATAAATTAGATATATTTTTTGACAACTGCATTAGGATTTTGATTGATCACCAGCGATGGTAACAGCTTTATTTATCTCACTTATAGTTCTGTTGAAAGTGTAGATACCACATTGGTGTTTTTCAAGTAGGAGATATTTTATTATGTTTTTAATCGGATGAAACGTTTTCACTGGGCATGTATTCTTCTCTTGGAAAAAAGAAGCCTTCCACAAGCAACCAGCCCTGTAATCTACACTGACTGGCCACTTTATCAGCAACATCTTGTACACTCTTTGTCCATTTCATCAGCTCCATTTATCACATAGGTGCACTTTGTAGCTCTATAATTACACACTGTAGTCCACGTCAATGTCACTGCAGTGCCAAGAACGGCTCACCACCCAAGTAATACCTTCCCTATGGTGGTCCTGCGAGGGTCCTGGCCATTAAAGAACAGGCTGAAAGAACAGGCTAACAAAGTATGCAGAGCAATGGTCCATAATTATAGAACTCCAGTGTGCTCCTGTACGGTTAGTGGAGCTGATAAACTGGACAACAAGTGTACGTTACTGTGAGAAAGTATTTGGTCCCCAAGGTTTTCATTTTTGCTAATTCATCATACTACATGATTTAGATCCTCCAACAAAACATTGGGAAACAAAGTTCTTATCTTTTTTTCAGATTATTGTGGTATAAATTGAATGTTTAGAATCTGTACTTTGCAACATCTGTGTTTTTGTGAAGAAGTAACTGGTGGGAACATTGGCCCAGAAGTGCAATCACATTGAAAGACTTGTAAGTGCCCATTTAAGGTCCCTCCACAGCATCTCGGTGGGGTTCCAATCCCAACTTCAAAACCTTCATTTGGTTTCTTTTGACTCAGTGCTGGGCATGCTGTTCAGATTGTTGTCTTGCTGCGTAACACAGTTGAATGGTTCCGTCAGTTATGGCGGCCCAGGCCCTGAAGCAGAAAAGAATGTATATGGAATTTAAGATTGTAAGAATATAACTGTGAATACAGTTCTTTAGCTTTTCTGACTCTGTAGATTGTGTGAGTTTCTAAAGAAAGATGCTGGTAAACCCTTGCCATCTTCATACAACTGGTGAAAGGCAACCATCTCTTCAAGGCTCTGGGCCCGAATGGGAGCTGCTCTTGCTGATGTCTTTTAAAGGACACTATCTTTGACTTTATCTCACAAATGACACTGTGTTCTGATTTTGAGCTGAAGTCTGCATTACAGCAGTTTTGGTTTGTAATGATGAATCAGCGGTTCTATATGTAGACTTTCTATTTTACATATCATTTGCATAAAGCTAGAACTGCTTTGACTGAGTCTGTGTTATATGGGGAAGACACCTGCAGAAGCTCTTACTCCCACCACTCTCTGCTGCCGTTTCTCCTCTCTTCTCCTTGTGTGAGGTTTCGTGTGTTTGTGTGAACGTGATAACCTGCTGAAATGATTTTTCTCTACGTTGATCCATGTTTTAGTTTATTTTAAGTTTACTTTTTCCTGTAATACTGAAACATTTTCCTTTTTTATCTTTTTTTATTCTATCTATTTTTTTCTGTCTAGTCAATGTATGTTTTTCTCTTTTCAAATTTGTGGGTACACTACTGCTCAAAAGTTTGGGATCACAGTGAAATGTTCTTGTTTTTAATGGAGTATCTTCTTCCTTAACAACAATGGACTGACGGGTCTCTAAAGAAAGTTGTTTCTTTCTGGTCATTGTGAGTCGGTCAGCAAGCCATCAACTGCTGATGCTTCAGATACTAAACTAACCTAGAATGTTGTTTTCCCTTTTATACTCACTTATTAGTAGAATGTTTTTCAGCTGTGCATCACAATTGAGCAAGAGTTTCCTAACAACCAATTAGTCCAATAACATCCTTAACTTGGATTGGTGGCCGTACCAGGAGATTTAGACAGAGGACTGAGAATTGCTGATAATAGGACTATATGCAAAATGAGCCTCTATACAAAAATAGACTTTAATACAAACATTTTTATTCTTTAAAATCATCTGATACACTTAAATTAGTTGTGATATGTACAATATTGTTTGTGAATTGCATGAAAATTGCATGAAAATTGCATGAAATTAAATTCTAAAGTGATCCTAAACTGAGCGGTAATGTATGTAACATTACAGAAAATGAATGGATGTTTATATATTTCTAAATTTTTGAATCTTATTCATGCTGTGGGAAATTATCTAACAGTCTCTACATGATCACTCTACTGTTGGTGAGATGTTTATTGTGAAATGCTGTGTTATCTTTATACCAGATATAGCAGAGAGTACTGTCTTTCAGAAAGCTACATTTTTGACTGCTCAGTCTACTGAACATTATTCCAGAAGCCTTGGGGCTTGTGTAGATATATTACAGCAAAGGTGAGACAACCTTTACGTTCCTCTTTGTTAGCAGGAGTTTTACGCTCCAGTTCTCTCATGGATATCAATTCTGCCCAGTCGCATTCTAATGAATTGCTTGTAGTGAACTCTGGCCATACCTGCAGTTCCTCTGATGTTCGTCTAGATTCTTTTGAGACTTCCTGGTTAAGTCGTTGCTGTGATCTTGGAGGATTTTTAGCAGGCTCTGGTAGGCTGGAAAGATTCACCTCTACATCTGGAAATAATGACTCTCTCTACATTAGAAATGACCTTGTAACCCATTGACTGATATATTTTCATAACTTTCCAGAGTTTCTTTTGATTGTGGCATAGTGTGTTGCTTGTTGAGACCACTTAGCCTACTTTGCGTTAATGAAGAGGCTCTGAAAGTGATGTTTAGATTTAAGATTGATTCCAATTTTTCACTGACTAAGACTCTTGTTGTTTGAATAGACCTAATTTGAAAAACTACTCAATTATCATTCTAGCTCATTCCGTGTAATGAAATCACTGCAGTTGATAACAATCTTTAATCTTTAAATAAATTAAGAAAAATAAACGTTGGTATCAGTGTACTCTAGCTAGCTAGCTAACATTTGCACCCACTATCAAAAGCCAAACTGGTCCTTTGTGGATACCTGTGGTATAGATGTTGGGTTTTATGGGGTGTTTTTGCTATGAAGCCACATGTTTATGTTTCAGCTGTCTGTCTTGGAGCTAAGGCTAGCTATCTAAAAACTGAGCAATTATGTTTTTTTTAAAAAATTAAGCGTAAAATAAAGCAGATGGATGGATTATGAACTGTTGAGTAACTGAAATCCTGTATCAAACAAGAATAGAAACACATTTCACTTTCAAAGCTACAGCAATAGGTGTCCTCAGTTCCCAAATGCTTACAAAGTGTCATAAAAGAAAAGGTAATGAATACAGTGGTGAACATGAACCTGTCTTGAAACATGTTGCAGGCATCAAATTCTAAATGGGCATAAAACAGTTTCAACATTTGATTTGTCGTCATTGTCCTACTTTCTAATAAATATCAGGTTTAAATGATTTACATATCTCCGAATATCAGTTTTTATTAACATTTTGTACAGCATCCCAACTTTTCTTTTAACAAAGACTTATCATACAAGAACTCTATCAACATCTAAGCAAACACTTGCATAGCACATCATTAGCAACCACCTGGGATACCATAGCAATGGCCTAACATCACCTTAATGACCAACTAGAATACCATAACAACAGCCTTTTACTGCCGAACAACCACCAAACAGCTTCCTAACAATGAGCTGGAACATCATACCAAACAAAAGCAATCACCAGTGCTCTGCAGTTCCAATCTTAGGAACTTTGTTCTCTCAGTTAAATAATTATTCATGCAATATTGGAATCACATGACAGTAAAAGCTCTCAAAGTGGAAGTGGAATAAAGAACGAGGGTGCAGATTTCAGGGCGCTGCCTCCTACAGTTGTCCTCGAATGACAGCAGCTCATTTTCATTTGCTCGGCTTCAGTCTGGCATTTGACGCGCCTTCAGACCGGCTGAGCATATGGCTGCTGCAGAAGTCTTTCTGAACGATTGGATCAGTTGTTGTTCGCAGATTCCTCCTAACACCGGTGCTTCGGCTCGTCATTAAAATCCTACTCAGCCCTGTAGTTCATCCGAAACACACTCACACACACATACTCACTGGCCTGGCTAATTGGGGGTTTGCCCAGTCTCTCGCTTTGGCCAACGAGACTTGGGCTCAACTTGCCACACCACCATTTGGACAGTATAAAACGCTGAAGCTGGTGGTCCGAAATGGCAAACTTTTTCTTCAGTGCCATTATTCACCATCATTAGCATGTTAGACTGAGACACAGAACACTTTTTCCCTTGAGAAAGCCACAGAGCAGAAAGTGATTCCAGAAGCGTCTTCCTTCGCCCTCATTGATCGCTGGAGCTATTTATTGTTGTCTTGCTTTCGTAAAGACAGATGGGCTTTGAAAGGCGTTCCTCTCTAGCTTGCTGCACACTTGTTGTCACTGGGGTGGCAAAAATAGATCTTGGAGACACTGATGATGAGTTTCACCCACACTTTCATCTCACATCTCTCTCTTTTCACCTCTTTCACGTTAGTCCCATTGTATTATTTGGTCCTTCAATATGAATCAACAACAAGCTTCAGGAGTCTGAGGAAGACTTCAGATGGGCTGTTTAGACCAAAGATGAATGTAATTCACTGTCATTTAGTGAAGCTTGCTACTGAATCAGATGTCCGAAGCCTTTAATGCCTCCAAGGTCTACATCACCGAGAGCTGCTTGATACCTGATACACTGGTTTATATTCATTTATCATCTGTGGTACCTAATATCATTAAAAGATTCCGAGAATCCAGAGAAATCTCTCTGTGCGAAGGACAAGGCCGAAAAACAATATTGATTGGCCGTGATCTACAGGTCCACAGGCGACACTGCATTAAAACAGACATGATTCTGTAGTGGAAATGACTGCTGGGCTCAGGAACACTTCCCAAAACCACAAGGCAAGTCAGAACTTCACCAAGCAAAGAAGAAACCAGATATAAACATAAGAAAATTAAAATTAGATGAATACGTTTACCTAAATGTTCTAAGATGCCTGTTATTGTTCATTTATAATACAAAGTGATTCCACCTAAAATGTATATCATGTGATACTGAATAGCCTATTTAGGATGATGAAATATGACAGCACCATAATCAGCTTAGTCAATTTTACACTTCAGTGTGTAAGTAATGATCACATTCATCTGATATTTTAAAATATTGGATATCATCTAGGCTATAAGGCAGAGCCTAGGTTGTTTCTGTAGTGCACAATGAACGTGCTATCATTAATGACCTTGGTTAGTCACTACATTGCCAAAAGTATTCGCTCGCACATACATTTGACCTTGAGTGACATCCCATTCTTAATCCATAGGCCTTAATATGATGTCGGCCCTTCGCAGCTATAGCAGTAATTTTTTACCGTTCTTCCAGAAGCTCATTTGTGAGGTCAGACACTGATGTTGGACGTGAAGGCCTGGCTAGCAGCTCCCACTCGAATTCATCCCAAAGGTGTTCTGACAGGACACGCAAAGGTGCAGGCCGCCAGACCAGACTAGCTCAGTAACTAGTCTTTATGGAGCTTGCTTTATGCAGTGGTGTGTAGTCATGTAGAAACAGGAAGGGTCCGTCCCCAAACTGTTCCCACAAAGTTGGGAGCATGAAATTGTCCAACGTCTCTTGGTCTGCTGAAACATTAAGATTTCCTCTCACTGGAACTAGGGGGCGGAGCCCACCTTCTGAAAAACCACCAAACTTTGCAGCCAAAGTCCCGTTTACTCAGGCAACCCAGACTCGTCTATTGGATTGCAAGGCCGAGAAGCTTGATTCGTGATTCTCTACGCTCTGTTCTTGAGCTAATCTGAAAGCCACATGAAGTTTGGAGGTCTGTAGCGATTGACTCTGCACTATGAGCTTCCGCTGAGCGCATTCTGTCATTTTACATGACTGACGAGTTGCGGTCGTTCCTAATCATTTCGACTTTACTATAACACCACAGACAGTCGACTGTGGAATACTTAGTAGTGAGAAAACTTCATGACTGGACTTGCTGCACAGGTGGCGTCCTATCACGGTACCACACTGGAATTCACTGAGTTCCTGAGGGTGTCCCATCCTTTTACTAACATTTGTAGAAGCAGTCTTCATGTCTAGTAGCTTGGTTTTAAACACCTGTGGCCATGGAAGTGATGGGAACACCTGAATTCAATGATTTGGATGGGTGAGTGAATACTTCTGGCGATATCATGTATTTCTGTCAACAGTAGTTTAATCAGATATTTCTGATTATATAGTGGTGGCAGCTAGGTAAGTGAAGTCAGGTTAGTATGGGGGCTAAATACTATTGTGCTACGGGGGCAGAGGGTCACATATAGGTTTTTCACAAATTAATGAATGTGGCTGCACTGCTTTTCCTTCTGCTTTCACACATCAGTGAATGCCTCACGAACACTGAGCTTCTTCTTGTTGCTACTCTGATAACAGTTTTGTCCAGTTTCTCTACATTCAACGTTGCATATGATTGTAAATCTTATGCTTTTGTATTGCTTTTGTACTTGTTTCACTGTCTGGTGTCGATCAGAGGAGGACGGGTTCTCCTTCTTGAGTCTGGTTCTTCTCTAGTTTTTTTCCTCTTCCTCTGAGGAAGTCTTTCTTTGCCACTGTCACTCCTAGCTTGCTCACAGGGGCTTGGACTCTGATTTTCTGTACAGCTGCTTTGTGACTGTTGTAAAAAGTGATACATCAGTACATCTTGACCTGACACAGTGCACTTGTTCATCTCTTCTGCAACAGTTATGTTCCAGAGGTGTATGTATGTTTTTGTCCTCTCTTTCTCTCTCTTTTATTTCTATACAGGATTTGTTGAACTGCTGAAAGCCTTGTTGGAGCCTTCTTTCCACCAATTAACATCGCTGTTCTTCTTTTGGAGGCAGGCCTTGGCAAATAAATGGACCCACCTGAGAGGAAGCCTGTCATTTGGTAGAGTGTTTGGTTTCTTTTTGAGGCTGTGAAGTTGCTCTGTTGTGTTTTAGCTGTAAAATGAAGCCTGCTGTGTTTTCCTCCTTTCTTGTTATCTCTCTCAGCACGAGCGTGGACAGGTCAGTTCATACACATACACAAACCATAGTTTTCTGTTAGACACATCAGGTAAGGGGCAGGTGCCACCTGCTGTATTTTTGGCTAGGTTTAGTTCTGGCAGGTTTGGCAGGTTAGCTCTTTTGTTCTTTTCTTTTCGTTGCCACTGTTCATAGTCCACTTGTGGTTAAAGCTCAGCTGTGTTAGGCAATGATCATGTGAATTAGTTTATCTACCGATGTTTAGTAGATTTATTCTCTGTCCTTCCCTTCCATCCACCATCACACTCTGCATGTTACTTCCCGCCACCCCGAGCTCCATCGGCCGGGAATGTAACAGCAACTGACAGGTCAGCTGCCGGAGAATTTCCCAGTACTCCCAGTTCCGAAAATTCACCACAGGCCCAAGTGCGACTACCTAGCCTGCCCCCACACCACTGATCTGCACTGCCAACAATGCTAGAAATGGAAGACTAAATATTAATATTGTTACATAAAAGCTTGTTGGCAGGCATACATTTACATCACTGGCAACCTTACCAAAACCAGTCAAAAAACATTAAGTGTGTTTACATGCGCTTAATAATCCAATAACATCTGAAAATCAGACTTTGTCAGTAACCCGTTCACCACACTACAAGTTACATGTACTCGGGTAACTGGGTAAACATGAGTCAGGCAGTAAGTGGATGTTTGTTTTCGCAACCGGCCAATAAACTCACAAAAGACATAACGTAAAACTTAAGCTCCACCTAAAAATATTAACATCTATCATATTTTATTTCAACAAGCATGTAGTTTCAGTTCAAGTCCCAGCATCGCTCCAAAAGTGTCTTGTGGTTGCTGTGTTGAATACTGGCTGCTGTTTACCTGCACTGTGGCCTGTTTTCGCACATACGCAGACTGAGAAACATGAAAGAAATCAGAGTAATGCCTGGTTCACACTACACGACTGTTTGAGTGGTCAGGTTTTTGTGCCGTTCACACTACACGACTGTTTGAGTGGTCAGGTTTTTGTGCCGTTCACACTACACGACTGTTTGAGTGGTCAGGTTTTTGTGCCGTTCACACTACACGACTGTTTGAGTGGTCAGGTTTTTGTGCCGTTCACACTACACGACTGGTTGTGCTGTAATCGGGATTCTTTCAGTTGTTGCGGTTTTCACACTTCATGACTGATCGGCGACAAGGGGTCACCAATTACACGACTTTCATTCTGGGGAATCGCCCACTCCCCTGGCTGCTGTCCAAGAACACATTTTTGCCACGAGAACACACGAGAACTAAACGCATGTGAGAGCTAGTGATACCACGTAGAACATACACTATTTTCAAAAAGTAAACATACCAGCGATACAAGTTCACTGTGCTGATCTGCAAGAAAGAAGAAAAAGGTACGAAGAAGGATAAGGGCACGGGGCCAGCAGGGACTGTCTGTTCTGCAGAGAGAGCTGGAGGTAAATATTTTATTAAGGAAAATGTACGTGTCGCCCGCAGCAGCAGAGAGATTGCATGAATGGTGGCGTGGTTATCTCTCTACACGATGCCATTGGCTGTAGCTAGACGCTGCTGTTGACTCACAGTCGCCGACTGGCCTAGATATTAAACATGCTAGACATTTGTCGGGCGTCTGTGATTAGTCTGCGAGCACTCGGTGAGTGTCTTTCAGCAGTTTACACTACACGACTGAGCGAGCGCAGAGTGGTCGCCCATTTGCCTCCGAGCAGAGGTTTTTGTCGGCGATCTACAAAGAAAAGTCAGCAACTGAACAAACAGGCTAAAATCGTGTAGTGTGAACTAGACATAAGGTGTATAACAAGGCACTGAGCTAAAACCCAGTTCTTATTAGCTTCATTGGATTTCTAGGCCTTAATCCAGTCTACTAATCAGAGTATGCTGTTTCTATGACCACTTGAATAATAACTGCAGAAATCCAGCTGTGATCAGATTGAAAGTGCATTTTAGTGTATACAGTGTAATGAAGCTACTCAGCATAATAATCAATCAATCAATAAATAAATTAATCAACATTTATTTATATAATGCTTTTTACAACCAGTGTTGTCAAAGCAGCTTTACAGAAAAGCAGTTTAAGAAAGAATAGAGGGAACAAAGTAAAGGATGGAAAGAAAAAATGCGTCCATGTATAAATAAAAATGTGAGAAAGAGTATCCAGGTATCCAAAGGCACCAGTGTCAAGGAAAAACTCCCTCGGTAAGCGGAAGAAACCTTAAGAGGAACCTAGGCTACAGGGAGGAACCCATCCTCTTCTGGTTGACACCGGATTTCCCATGAACAGATATAGATAAGCCTTAATAGCCTATTGGCTAGGAGGTTTGTCTAGGACTCTGGGAGCAGCAGCAGAAGAGTGATTGGAGAGGAACGAGTAGATTGGCATCTAAAACACTCCCATTCTTATGCTTATACATGCTGGATGTACTTCACTGGAGTTCCACAGGGAACTCAGTACCTGAGTATGTTTTTGTTCTGATGTTTTTCACTCTATCAGGTTATTTTACTATTTTTAACATGATCAGAATCAGAAATCAGAACCATTTATTTCACCAAGTATGTCACACATACAAGCAATTTGTCTTGGTGAGGCACACACGTATGACATGTAACAAGAACACTACTACAATAAGAGAAAGGTAGAATAAGATACAATAAATAGAATAAAGAATAAGAACAAAAAGAGTAACAAAGAGCCGGGGAAGGTGCTATTGACATATGAATATCTGTGCTTATATGTATATGGTCTGTGTGGACATATTATATTATAAGAGCTATTATTTACAGAAGTCTAAGTTTGAATTTGAAGTGCAGGGTGACCACTATGGTTACTGAGAGTTATAGTTCTGGGGGGAAAAAATGAGATATTATTTCACAATACTTTTACAGTACTTTTACTACTACAGACTTCTCTACCTGCTGCTATTTGAAAAGCCAACTCATTGAAAAAAACCCTAAAAATGAATGAAAATCAGGTCAGTTGCCTCCCAAAGGCTTCTTCCTGCTTTAATGTATTAGCCTATTGCGTAGTAGAAAAATGCAAGTGACATCTACATTTTGCTCTTTCAGTGTCACAGTTATCAGATTGTAGACGTTTCTCTGCCAGAGGAAGTTAAGAGGTATTTTTTTAATGACAGATTAAGTGGAGTAATGATTCAAACCAATTCAAGTCACTCTATTCAACACAGTCAACCTCAGTCACGGCTGTCAGCCACAACCTGTTATTATACACCGTTGTTCTTGTTCTCTCTTTCTCTCTCTTTCTCTCTCTCTCTCACTCTCTCGCTCTCCTTTCTCACTGGGTCTTCAAAGCGCACCATCTTGGAGAGTTTAATGAGATACCTGCATCGTATGAAGAGCGTGGGGGGTGGTGTTATGTTTCGTTCTCTCTGTATTCTTAAACAAAGTGAAGATTTTCATCCTTCTTATGAAGGCAGGGAGACACTGCGGGTTTGTGTCGGTGTGTTTTCAATCCTCTCAAGCTGTGGGGAGGAAATTACACAGTGGTGCTCCATGTGCCTCCATGCGCCACATGCTTGGGTGACAAGCCCTCAGCTACTAATGCCACTGCAGTTGGAGCGTAATTTGAACTGCGTGGTGCAGGAAGTCATACAATGAAGAAAAGTGGAACAGTAATAAGCCCTGAAAGCAAAGACAACATGAGAAAACGTAATCGTAATCATTTAAAGAGCCAATATCACTAAAAACTGTAGAAGTTTTTAGAAATATAACATCCTTCTTGCATTCTGCACCAGGTCTTCACCTCCTGAAACTTTTGATTGCTTCGTTAAGGGCGAGTGACATCACTGATGACGTCTCAGGCCTCGCTGGTTCAGGACGTGTGTGGAGTATTGGTGTGATTTATTGTTTCTTAATAAAAATGAAAGTCACCACCAAACCACAATCACTGTGCCATCTCTTAAAACTACTGCAACAGTTTTAACATCAATATCTCACGTCCTGTTGGGTTTATTTACTGACTGAAATCAAACTGGCAAGTTTTTTGAAATGACCAGACTCACACAATCAAACACAGGTTAGATGAACAAATAAATTAACCACAGAAAACTTAACTAAGGTGTTTTATGTATATACCTGGCAGTGTTTATTACCATGCAGACAACGTTGCAAGAGGCCTTCACAAATAGTTGAAATGACAATAAAAGTTTTGACCAGCAGGGGGGTTTGTGTGCACATTAAGCTTCGAGAAATGAACCTTTTTTTTAAACCAGCTGGAGGGAAAGCTTCACTGCTTCAGGAGGCTTCATCTGGTCATCACTACTGTTCTGGTTGCGAATCCTTTAAGCCAGCTCCAGCAGCGACGCCTCTACTTCAGGCAGTTCCGTTTTTGTGTTTTGCTGGTGGAGGCCAACAAAACTACAGAAATGCTAAGTGAAGGAGGAACTCAGGCAAAGGTGCCTCAGCAGGAAAACATAGGATGCCAGCATTCCTCCAGGCACGCCATTCCACCAGTCCTCCCCACCATGATTCAAAGCCCCATTAGTAGTCACAGGTAGGTGACATCTTCAGAACTCCACTGGCCCCTCCTAACCATGTGACCTACCTAACATAACACTACTCTCAGTTAAACATTGTTCAAGTCTTCCTACAATAACTCACATAGACCACAATGTGTAACAGAAAATACTGCAATACAGTGAGTAGAGATTTATCTGGAACATTAAGGTTCTGTGCAGTGTCCACTCTCCTTTAGGATATACTGATTACTGAGTGCAGGGTCAGATCAGAACTGGCTAGGAACTGCCCTGATGGCAGACTTTCACTGTAAAAATACTGTAAGAACTTTTCTATGGTGACTTCTTCAGTGCTGATGTCTGACAGTCACACCTTGTGTAACTGGGGTGGTCAGCAGAGAAGCCATGTTTCATAAGAGTAACGTAACGCTGGCCACACCTCGCACACGCCTCTTATAGCTTATCAACTGCAATCATTTCCTCTTCTCTTTCTAACCAAAAAGAAAGCAGTAGAAAGACAATTGGGTAGGTTTTTGGACTCTGTTCAAACACTGAAGAACTCTGAACTGCAGCACTTTCAAATACAGAAAGCCCCCAACGCAGTAGAGGCTTTGACCCGACCCCTTAACAAGCAGCGTGCAGCTGAAAGAATTTAGACCTTTCATATCCTCAAGCCAGCAAACATGGGTTCATAGTGACAACGTGGTAATAACCTGCTGTTTTGGTGCCCACAGCGTTGTCATCAATTTGAAATGTCATTCCTTAAAAAGTTGTCTCTGGCAACGAAGTGACAATGTAGTGGCAACGTTGTGAAGTACGTGGTCACAACCGCCCAGAATCCTTCATACATTCCATTATATCTGCCTGGAACTCCAACCCAACTCTGGAATATTGCTAAATTGCCAACAGGTAGTCATAAAACCATGTAACCATGTGACGTAATAGTGACAACCTGATTGAGACAAAGTAAACAGCACCACCTTTGGACAACATTGTATGAAAGTAGACAACGTTGTCACAACTTTGTGTGTTTGCTGGGAATGATGCTTCATGAAGGAAGGAATTGATTGTAAAAGGTTCACAGGTTCCATAAATTACTTTTGGGATTTTGGAATAGCTGTAATATCAGACTTTAGAAGTGGATTGAAGGAAGAGTAGGACAACGACAGCACTACATCCAGCAAAAAGCTGTAGCCGAAAGTCAAGATGTTGCGGGAATGTCAAGGCACTCAGTTGTGCATAAGCAGAAAAAATATACATTTTAAGAAAATGTTCCATCCATATATCGTTGCTGTCCAATGAACAACAAGTATCGCCAAGATTGCAACTTTACAGGAGAGACCAAAAACCTACTTTACTTTCAATGTAAGTCAATGGAACCAGAATTTTTCCAAAGCTATTTTGGAGCATTTCTATTGGTCCACATTTTTTTTCACACAATGTAAACAACCATTGGAGTTTTCAAATGATGTCCAAAACCCAACAAAAATAGAGATACATATTTTTCATTGGACAGCGACAATATGTAACTAAATAGTAAACTGATGTGCAATCTCAGTCGAATGTATAAAGTGGCAGTGCATATAGATCCCAGTAGATGTAGTAATAATGTCCAGCTGGTGCTCAAAGATGGTGTTTAGCTGGTAGTCAGAGAGCCGTCCTGATATGATAAATTCCTGGCATATATATATATATATATATATATATATATATATATATATATATATATATATATATATATATAATGTATGTATGTATATGCGAGTTGAAGTGATGTTTCTTTACTAAGTGCTGGATGGATGTGCTGAAGCCACAAACACCACCACTGCAGCCATATTAGCAATGACTGTGCTGCAGTAGCTGAAAGATTTAAGACTCTCAGATTAAAACTGGGTCCCAGCTCTGTTTGGGCGGCCTTCAGCAGGCGTGGAGGCTCAAACTGCGATCTGCAGCACTCCTGCTGAGCTTCGCGCATGTGATCGCGCTCGGTTTCAACGCCAACTGCCACGTGCTCTTTCAGCATGCTCCTCGAACGCTGCACCACTAGCTGACGACAGGATACAAGCTTCCTGTACTTTGTAGCCCCATGTGGCCGTAGCTCGCTGCACGCCGGCTTTTTAATCACTCAAACAGGTGCAGGAGCGAATCCGCAACACGACTCTGGGAAGCAACGGCAGGCAGAGCACGAAGAGGTGACAGGGCGTAGAGAGAGAAGAAGGGAGAGAAGAAGAGAGAGCCAGAGTGAGAGAGAGCTGGGAACACAGTCAGGTAGTGAGGCCTGCTGCGACAATTACCCCAAATCGTTCCCCTTCCTGTCAAATAAATTAATGTTTTCTTTTGGCTAATTGTAGCTTCCTGTCATGGCAAGATGGAAAATGCCCTCGTCGAGGAGTTTGCCGAACGAGCCGCTGTTTCGCAATGTAACTTCATTACAGCAAAACAATTACAGGGACTGGAGTGTACTATTATAAACTACACGCCACAAATTACGAGTGCTAGCAGAAGATAAGTGTGAGTTTTGGAAGCCTATCCATGTTTTGCTCGATGTTATTAGAACATATCATCAGAGAAAATCTCATTTTCCTAATTTTGGACCCCAAATGTAGCTGCTCAGCCAAGAACTTCCTTTATTTTCCATTAGCTCGCTCTTAGCACTGTGCACACCGCATGCCTGCATCAGCACCCATTTCCTTCAAACCATGCAGAGTTGTTGAAGGTGCTACAGAATGCATTTATTTAGAACGTTAAACTGTTTAATTGTTTTTAATGTCTACATATGTGACTTTGGACGGGATGACAAATGGCCAGACGCGGTTTTACACACTCATTTATTTTTCCATTTATCCATTTATCTATGATTTGATCCTAGAATGAAAAGAGCCATTGTCCCTGCTTTGTGCTGAGCTCATGAATAATGTATTGAGCTCTGCTCTGATTGGTTGGTTCACAGTGAGACACTGTGAAGATCACATAAAAGCAACATGTCTAAACAGACACAGGCAGGAAAATAAAATGAACCTCCTGTGGGCCGCAATCTTTTTATTTTTTTACTTATTGGCTAATTATTTTTTTCTCCAGTAAATAGATTCAGCATATTTAGTTTGTTTATTTGTAAAACAAAATGTGTTTAGTTTGAGTTTGTTAATTGGTTTGGCGTAGTACAGTCACATGAATGACACGCAGCGCTAGCTAGTGGATTAACTAGCTAGTTAGTTAGCTGGTTAGTTAGCTACTTCAGTCTGAGTGAAGCTGTTGTCTTGTGTACACATCGTGGATAAATGGTTAAAAACAGCTGGACCATCTACAAGTGAAGCAGCCGCTGTATCTCTTACTGGGAGAACCAAAAAAGCAAGCATAAATCTAATAGAAGAAAATACAGCAGTGAGTAGCTAGCGCTAGGCTTCACAAACACAGGAACAGAAAACGAGCTGCTACCGCTCTGAGCTGTGTGTTCGGAGGTCTTGGCAAATGAAGCGTTGAAGCCAACCAAGTTACGTCGATATTTGGAGGCAAAGGCTGGAAAGGCTGGACCAAATACAGGAATAGGTTGAGCCAGACCTCCGTTTGCAACTTTCTGCACTTCAACCTGACATCCACCACTTGTTAGCTGGCAAACAACATCAGCCATCTCATTAGGTGAGTAACAAAAAGTGCTGTAAATGGTTAGTATAGGTTAGTATAGGTTGGTATAGGTTAGTATAGGTTAGTATAGGTTAGTATAGGTTGGTATAGTTTTGTTGTGTGATTATGCAGTCAGTTTCACAGGTCGTGTGGATGGTTGCACTGTATTTGGTTTTAAACGGCAATAAAAAAAATATTCTGGGGGGCCGTGGAAAGTTTTGGCGTGGGTTAAGTGGGCCTTGGGTTGCAAAAGGTTGGGAACCCCTGAACTAGATCATTGTACTAAACATAGCACAAAATGTAAGGAGATTGGTGTTTGGTTAATTATAACTTTATAGTAACAATGCATCTTGGAAATAAATCTTATACGGTTGGAAAGCCAGTTCATTTCCCTTTAAATGGTGCCACATTTGTAAGGAACATGCATTTGTGGGATGAGCAGTAGAGCTGGGTATGTGGGTTGCTCCCATAAAAAATTTACCAAATCCTCTCTACCAATGCCAAACAGTTCATTCTGCCATTGACTCGTTTGGTGTTTGGTGGACGGGGTGATTGAAGTTTGAAGAAACAAGACATATTGGCAATTTAACAATTTGTTCATTTAACAAACAGGAGCATGCCACAACAGCCTGGCACCTCCTCCTCATGCCGGTTACCAGCCTGGTCACACACTGCAGTGGGATGGCATCCTGTTCTTCAACCAGTATTTGTTGCAAGTCATCCTGCATCCAGTAGGCCATTCCATCCTCTCCACTCCAAAATTCTGGAGGCAGTCTCTGATAAACCCGCTCTATGGGGGCGAGCCTTGTCATCTTGAATGATAGAATTCAGTCCCAGACTGTAAAGATATGGGATTGCCACTGGTTGCAGAATTTCTTCCCGATATCTCTGCATTGAGATTGCCTCCAATGATGACAAGCCTCGTTTTTCCAGTGAAGGAGATGCTTCCCCACACCATCACACTGCCAAAACATGTTACTCTGTTGGTGCTGACTTTTACCCAATCCAACTGCCATAAGCAGAATCTGCACTTATCACTAAACATAACATTCTTCCACATGTTCAGGTTCCTGTGCACGTGTTGCCTACACCAGCCCACTTCGCAGCCTGTCTCTGACATTCCCTGTTATGTGGAACTTCAATTTGGAGATGGCACTAGGGCTCACTCCAAATAATGGCGCACTTGATTGGCAGCACCTGAGAATACCAGAAGCTCAAAACAGGCGTCAATAGCAACAGCAAAATAAGCTGTTTGGCAACAACAGAGAAGGTTTGGTAAATGTTTCATGGGCACAACCCACATACTCAGCTCTACTACTCATCCCACAAATGCATTTTCCTTACAAATGCGGCACCATTTAAAAGGGAAATGAACTGGCTTTCCAACTGTATAAGATTTATTGGCAAGAAGCATTGTTACAACAAAGAAATAATCTACCAAACACAAATCTCCTTACTATTTGTGCTGTGTTTATTTAGTTAGTAGCTGTCGTTAGCTATACTACTTTTCGTTTAACCTCAACAGTTCGGTTTAAGATGATCTTCAACTGTCAGAAGATATAATCACACAGCATGGCTGCTACTTATAGGTTACTGGTGGGATTGAGATACTAATATATATATATATATATGTTTAGTCGCTGTCCAAAAAAAACAAGTATTTCCAAAATAGTAACTAGGGCAGGACAAAAACTCTTTACTTTTAGTGTAAGTCAATGGAACCAGAGCTATTTCTATTGGTCCATTCATCATGAAATTTAAACACGTAATATAAACGTGTATATATATATAATATAAAGTTCTTGTGTTCAATTGATAATAAAAGATTAAGATAGAAAAAAATGGAGATACATGTTTTTCTTTGACGGTATAATCTTAAGCTAAACTTACTTGTGAGTAAAAGTGTAAAATCACACAGCATGGCTGCTACTTATAGGATGCTGTTGAGGTTGAGATGCTAATAAAACTGGAACTCCTCCTCTCTCTTTAGTCTTGAATATTACTGTTGAAGGTTCGAGAAACTGTCCTGAGTGAAATGCAAGCAAACTAGCAAGCTTTGAATTGAACTTGTCTGGATTCTTGTTGAAGATGTGGGAGCTGAAGTTCCTGTTCAGCAGCTTGTTTTGTGAACTTTCTATTCCACCTTATACGACGCTGCAGTGCATTCTGGTGCCTTCATTTAAGGGGAAACAGAACATTCAGTTTAGCTGCTGAATTCAAAGCCCAACTTCAGCCTCGTTTAAAGATAGACATCAACTGTGTTCATTAACTGTTTGTTTTTGGTTTATGTTCATTTTGGGTGTGTAAATATTAACCCTTTGATGCACAAGCTAAGCCAACCCCTCGTAATGCACAACATGGGTCCAACTCAACCCGTATTCGCTTCCTATGTTATTGTATGCATTGCTGAGTATCTCTTTGATAAATCTATTAAAATCAGTTAGTTCATTAAGTGTTCATTAAAAAAATCTTGTTTTTGACTATAAATTATTATTTCAATTCTTATTTACTTTATTAAATATAATATAAAAATAGTTTTTGTATATATTTTTCTGACTGGAAATGTTTACAAATGTGAACAGTTCTTACCACCTTCTATAGTGAAGACATAAGGGTCAATTCTGACCCATGTTGTGTGTTAGAAGGGCAGTGATAGAAAAATATTTTTGATAAAAAAAAATTGATAAAATAAAACTGAAATAAGGTTTTGTGAGGATCAAAAACAAGTCAGTTTAGGAATTCATAGATGATAAAAATTCATTTATTAAACTAATCTGATTTAAATTTAAGTTCTCAGTGAAGGAGGAAGAACAGTGTGTGAGGTTCACTGTATGTACTGAACTCTCTTTATTCAATCAGACAATATAAATTCAGTTTTCCACTCTATTGCATGTTTAAGTAATCAGTAGTAGGCTTGCTTACGTGGGTTTTGACACTGTACGATTATCTACAAACCTGCACAACTGTGTAAACTTCTAAATGGCTGCTACTGTCTTTAGCAGATGTGACTGTTGAACCACTTTTACTGCTAAACCAATGACTGTAAAACTGTAGATACCTCATTGTGATGCAACCAGTATTAACACCCCTCCAGCTCCACCCATGCTCATGTGATTCAGTGACTAAAGTCTACATAATCAGCTTCGTTTTAAATTGCGTTTCTCTGTTGTATACACTATCACCGTGACTTTCTTTGAATCCAAAACTTTGACTGGCTGACCAAACCACCTAACCAAAGCCAATCTCTTGTGTTTTAAATGGCAAATAAACAAATTTCCATCTAACTGCCTTTCCATTTACCAACAGTTTCTGAAATACTGACACTGGCACATATTTGTTTCTTCCCAGAAATGAGTTTTGAACATTATGCTACTATCTTGTAAGAACAACTACCTTCACATGGTACGTGGTATGTTGTAGTGACAAGTTAAAGACTAAAAAATTAGTCAGGATGAGTCATGTAGAGGCAAAATGGAGTAACGACATTAACTAACTACCATTAGCTCGTATAATTAATTTTATTACTGTTACGTGACTTCGGCTCCAGTGTCTCTGTAGTACTGTAGTACTACTCTGGTTCTAAATTTCTATAGAACTGAAGGCCACATAATTTTTTCTGTCCTTGTGCAATCATGGAAACCTGATAAACAAGATATTACTAAACAACTCAACACTGCGAGAGCCAATCATATTGTGATTTAGTGCTGGAATTTGCATACCAGTGCTGATGCATTAGTTAACTTGTTAATCATAACAGGGGCAGTACACACCCCCAGCACACACTCTTCACACTTTTACCTTCAGGCAGACGTTACAGGAGTTTGAAGTCCAGGATCACAAGACTGACAAACAGTTTCTACTCACAGGCCATCAGGCTTGTAAACACCTCACGCACTACCTCTCCAACCTCTCCTATCTGTACTGGTTTTAACTGGTCTGATTTAAACTGCACCTTACATTCACTGTACTGTCAGAATACTGTTTACATTCGCTACTCGCACAAAACATTATTGTTTACATTTGTTACTTGCAACTTGCACTTTATGGCTGCTGCTCTTCATACTTGCACATGTAAGCACACGTAACCTCCCAGCAAGATGATTTGGGTTGGATTCCCAGTCCAGGCCCTTCTGTGTGGAGTGTGTATGTTCTCGCCGTGTTGAGTGGGTTTCTTCCCGGTGTTCCCCCCGGTTTCCTCCCACAGTCCAAACACATGCATGTTAGGTTAATTGCTCACTCTAAATTATCCATAGGTGTAAGTGTGTACATGAGTGTGTGGCGACCTGTCCATGGTGTACCCCGCCTTCCTCCTATGACGCTGGGATTGGCTCCAGCTCGCCATGACCCTGACTAGGGATGGATGGATCTTCAGTTAGGTGTGTCCAAACTTTTGAATGGTAGTGCATGTCTTGCCTGGTCCAGTACATTTGAGTGTGATGTATTATGTAGTAGTGCTTTAACCCACTCAAAGCCTCTTTTACTGTTATTAAAGCCTCTAATCACTATAAAAGTTTGTATGTGCAACGCACGCAGGACACTGAGCTCCTAGCCGGCCGTTCAGATCAAATAAGAAATGGTAAGCGAGGGCTGTTTACTCGCAGCAGAGCCGCAGACCTTCAAATTTGTTTATGTGCTTCTTCCACTGTTGTCACTTTGTGTCCTTTCTGGCTTTATTTTCCGTGCCTACAGTAACATGGTGAGAAATCTGAGCGGGCAGCGCGTGCCTGTTCTCAGCAGGGGGAGGAATGGGGGGGGTCCATGTTCTCTCTGATTCATCCCCTCTCTAATTGGCTGCAGTTTGCGCGCGTGGTATTTCTCAGGGCTAATAATGCGAGACACATAGCAGCACAGCTAAAATGTGATTTGTGGGCCTGGGCCGAGTGTGTGTGTGTGTGTGTGGTGTGAGAACAATAAGGGACGCGAGACCTGCTGGGAGAGAGCTGAACAATGCGTTTGGGAAAGTCAAAATGAAATCCAGTTGGAAAGCTTATTTAAGATTTGTGACACTGGGGGCAGTGAAACAAAGACATTCTCTCTCTGCGCTACCTTTTAAGCTCAGACAGCTTTTACCTCCATATTCCATCCTCGTACCAAAAGTGTGTTACTCTGTTTTCATTGGTTATTATTGGTTTTTACACCATTTGGAAAAGGCCAGCTGCCCTTTAAGTGGTGTGAACACGTCATGAGGACTCACCCACCACTTCCCACCCCAGAAGTTAATAAAAGCAGGCTCCAAACCTTAATACCGAATGGCATAAAGTCTTGTTTCACTTGTTTTTTAGTTGGAAAGGGGAGTTCCGCCATTTTTCTAAATCTATGCATAATAAAGCGCTAAGATATATACTGTTATGACCCTGTGTTGACTCTGCCTGACCTGCGGGGGCAGTGTAGGTTTGGGCAGGGTGCTGTTTGGGTCACATGGTAATTGAGAGCACCTGAGAGGAGATAAAGTACCCCTCTAGATTACCTCCCTGTCTCTCTCTTGTCCTTCTTTTGGTTATGAGGCCTGTTAGGCCTCATGGTTTTGTTTGCTATTCTTTGGTTATTTTGAGTTTTGTTACCACACATATTTGTGTGCCAACCTCAATCCTTAGATCTTATTTTTCTTTATTTATATCCTCTAGATTTTGTATTTATAAATAAATTATATTCACGTTAAATTGAACCTGGTGTTGTTTCCCCACTTCTTTTTATGTTTTGGTCTGACTGAACGAGCTGGCTGTAACAATACAAAGTAATGCAGACAGGTTTGGTGTGAGATGCTTCATTCTACAGACACCCACAGAGTCACAGTCGTTCACCGTGGTGGTGGTGATGGTAACCAGACGTCTGAAGCATCTGATGCCTCTGAAAGCCCCCTCGTAGTAAGTTACTACATTACATTACATAGTTGTGAATATTGTTGGCGTCCCATGAAAAACATGTATCCACATTTTTGTCAATATAAATGTTTCGACATCATTTGAACATGACGGCTGCTCTTTATATCCTGTGTGAATTTCATGATGAATGGACCAATAGAAATGCTCCAAAAACGCCTTGGAATAAAATCTCTTTACATTGACATTGAGAGTTAAGAATTGTTTGGTTGCTTTCTCCTGTAAAGTTACTATTTTAAAGATACTTTTTCTTTGGACTGTGCTGGCTGATGATGTCACAGGAGATAAAATGAGATATTGTTAGTGAGTTGTTGCGGTATTTGGAATAAAACATATATTTTGTATAGTTCTTCAGGGTGGAGGAGTACATATATAGTGTTCTGAGGCAAAATAGCCCACAAAGATTGACAGATTTAACACTTTGTTGACTCCTATCACACATACACATACAAAAACATCAGCAGACACATGTGGGCTCAATGGTCATTTTGGACAGTAACTAAAATAGCTTTTTTGCGTTGTGCATATTGTGACTGGTTCCTATCACCACCACTGTATAACTAACTAAGCTGACAAGTTTCTCTACAGCAGCTTTATTTAGTTAGAGTTCAGTAAAGTCCAGTTAGAGGAGATTTCCTCAGACCAACGTCTGGTCAGTCATCATTTCTAACTTGCGTTATGATTCAGTGGTGTATCCTGTTTACTGAAGTAGCCTAATATCAGAATCTTATACCAACTGAAACACCAACTCATCACACATACCGTTCAGAATATTTCAGTATATTTACTGTTTAAATGCTGAACTGAATAATATTTGAATATTTTTTTTTACTCACTTCAAGTAAAAACTAGGGCTACATTAAAAAAAACATAATGCTTTTGGAAAAAAGTGCATCTTAAAGTGTTTGTTTATAGAGAAAGTAAATAAAACATGTGTCTTATTTTCATCTCAGCTTCACAGATTGACATGTTGGTCTTACAGAGCGGTGTTCTCCAAAACTAGACGAGCAAGTCCATTCCAGAACCGTTCCTGGTTAAGTTGTCAGTTTTCTCTGTTAGCTTTTCTATTTTAGAGAACATTATTCTTTCTGACTCACTTTATTCTCTAACTGCTGGTTCTTTGTGCACGCCACACTCTCCAGTCTGCACAGATCTGATTGGCTGAGGAGCACCTTTGGCCGTAAAGCCTGTATACCATAAAGACAAGAAAATTTCCACTGCTTAAAATAAACACTGTCTAAATTAAATTATTCTCAGTAGTTTATCGGTTTGGGTCCGCTTTGGACAACGCCTGGGTCCGGAAACGGGTCCACCTATCAGTTACCTCTGTTCTACAGGGAATCATTTCACATCAAACTGTCACGTCTCCCGTCGGCTCCCGAGACCAAACCAACTCTACGAACTCCATTACCCAGAACTCTGTTTTTTTGCCTTGCCTTATACTATTGGATACAGTGTATGACCTTGTTCTGTTTTTTCGACTGTGTCTTTGCCTTGCCCTCTTTGCTGGATCTTGTGGTTTTTGGACACTCGCCTGTTACACTGTCTCATCTCTTTGGTATGTCCCTCCGTACTTGTTTGGTTACTCTGGGTTTGACTTGGACTGTTTTTGACATCGCCTTATACGTCTTATATTAAAGCCTCTAGACTTTTTACTCTGCGCGTGTCTCATTTCTGTTACGTTCTGACACTTTTTACATTTCAATAACTAAATTCTGGATCAAATTTGAATATTTTGAATATATATTGAATAATATTTTTTCTAGGCAGTGCCCTTCTGGGTTTTGATAAAAAAAAAAACGCTGCTTATACATGAAGGTTCACTTGGTAGTTTCAGTCACAGTTACAACAGAGTACTTTGCAAACCACCCCCACCCACCCCCCACCCCCCACCCCCCACACGAGACTGAGCTCAGGGTTTTTTTGTTTTTACGCTCTGCATCTGCAGCATGATGCCAAAATCACTCCCGTCTTCTGAATAACATAATTGGGGATCTGATAAGTTCTCATGCCGTGTGACGTTCTGTGCAGGAACAGCAGTTCTAGAGTCCACTTAACTGTATTTTCCCTTTCTCTGTTTTTGTTGTCGGGTTGCATTTCTTGCCCTTCTCTCTCTCTTTCTCTCTCTCTCTCTCTCTCTCTCACAAAGTTGCCCAAAAACACGCTCACCGCAACTGATTGCCTTACAAAACCTAGTCAAGGCCTAACTGCACACCTGTTTGCTAGTGCTTATTATGGAAACGCTGCTCCACCCCCCAGTTTTCAAATCTCCAAATCTCGTACTTTGATTAGCTTGTCAACTAAAGCCAATCAAATCCAGAATGTGGACTATACCTTACGTGACATGCCACAAATAGAGATGTTACATTTAAACTGATCTCTAAAGAAAGCAACTGAACCAGTGTGGGACCAAAGACAAGGAAAAGGATACACCTGTTTATGTAAATGTACATTTTACTGTACAAGTTTACTTAGGAGGTAGACGACACACACCAACAAACTTGGGCTCCTATTTTAGAACTAAAGAGCATTTGCTGGACATGCCATGCTTTCCGCTGATTCTTGTTCTAGTGCTGAAGCCGCACTGGTGTCAGAAGTGGGGTAGTGCCTGGAGAGGAAAAGAGCCTTCATAACCTCAAAGGCAAACAGCTGAGAGGCATATTGGGCACACGAGAACGAAGTGGGCAGAGAGGTGAAGCATTGACGGATCCTGGTATTTGGAAAAGGTGACTGTTTTCTGATTACAGCAAATACATTTTCATAATATAAATAGATTGAGCTTCAGTGAAAGCTAAACTTAAAAACCTATTCTAAATGGCTAAATTTGCTAAAATGTATTGATCACACAAAGGCATTGTCACAACCAATTTTGTTTTGTTTTTTTTGGTTTGAAAACCTTATTTAGAGTTTAAAAAGTTAAAACTGCAAGAAGCAGCAGTACTGAGTAAGTTATAGTAATTGGACTTAAACAATCAGGCTTATTATTTAGGTCTTGTATACGAAATTAACATTATACTAATGAAGATATGATGACAATAGTTTTGACTGAGTTCTCTTTGAATAATGTAATTTTAATGCAATAGCAGGTGTCAGGTTCATCTGCTTGGGGAAGGGTTACAAGTTCTGAATATGCCCTAGAAGTTAATGCCATTCATTTTTTTGAATTGTTCAGTTACCTATATGAGCAGATTTAGATAAAAGCAGCCTACAGAGTCGCTGCCGAGTTAAAGTAACGTCCAAGCTATGCTATGTATGTTTTTGGAGACCTCTTTGGAGGAAATGCGTATTTAGACATAACGGGTGGCATTTCATCATTTTCATGATAAAAGAGAATTCCTAGAGAACAAGAGTCAAAACTTGGTGAAGGACGTCGTCTCTGAGGATATGATTGAATAATTTATTATGGTCCATCTCAGGCTGTTGCCTATTATGTTACAGAGTAAGTCGTAACAGCGCACACACATCAGTTTTTTTTCTTCTGATTCCTCCTTAAGGCTATTCCTTCTATTTCATGATGCAGATGAAATGTCTGAGCATTTTGAAAGTTTGAAATTTTCATTTTCAGGTTATTTATTTATTTACTTACTTATGATTGTGTTTGTTGGGTTTTTTTCTTCATTTATTTTTTTTTTCTGCTTGCATTTTGTATTTGTCCACCATCTATTCCTCTCCATCCTTTTCACCTCATCTTGTCAAAAATGTTACATATCTTAAGAATGTTACATGTTGTAAGTAAGTAAATGAACCCCCAATGAGGGGGGGTGGTGGTGGGCCCCCCCAAAAAAGAGAAATACTTGTTTATACAGTATGTAAAATGTTTATACAGTGCATGTGATTGGAAGGTTGCCGGTTCGTTTCCTTGAACCATCAGAACACGACTGAAGTTCCCTTGAGCGAGACACCGAACCCACAGCTGCTCCTCGGGTGCTGTGGATAGGGCTGCCCAGAATGTAGAATGTGGGTTCACTAGTGTGAGTGTAACTGTCCATGGTGTACCCCACCTTCGCCTAATCACCCTGGAATTGACTCCAGTCCCCCCACGACCCTGACTAGCAGGATAAAGTGAAAGATAATGGAAGGATGGATAGATGGATAGATAGTGTAAGTGTATGTATGTGGGTGTTTCGCTGGGCAGACGGGTTAAATGTGGAGCTCAAATTCAAACACAAATAGCTAATAGCTCTAAATTCTAATAAATGTAAATTATGTAGATTTCGTCCTTGAACTATGCATTTAAGCCCAGTATAATTAAGGAGTATAAACCAAGAATGTGGAGTGGTCCGGTTGTCCCTAATAAATGGACTAGCCTAGTCTTACTGGCAGCAGGGGACAAGTGTTGTAGCTCGATTTATCGCCCCCACAAGCAGTGATCAAATCCTGCATGGCTCTGATCTCGGACACACACTTCTCAAACACCATCTCGGTCTGGCTGATATGTTCTCCAAGTCGAGGAGTCCTGTCAACAAGAGAAGCGGCATATGTTACAGCAGATTGGCATCCAGGATACACCGGGCCGCCGATCGCCGCTTGATTGACAGTGCGGGACCACGGAGCAGGAGTCACGGCGCATGTCGTAGATGATTAAAACCCCGTTTTAATTTTTTTTTCCTTTCCAGTGGATCTGCTTAGCTCCCGAGGTCACCAGTTTATAATAGCATCTTAATAAACAGCTCCCAGGAAATCAATCCCACCAAATGCCACGCCACGCAGGAGAAGCATTATGGTTTAAAACATAGGAGCTTTCCAGGCTCACCAGGAGCGAAGAACATGATCAATACTCTCTCTTTCCGTTTCAGTTCTCACAGGTCAATGGTGCGCTAAATATCAGAGAGGAGGGCCTCGCTCCTCGCTCCTCGCTCCGCTAATGGCAGGTATTGCCACTCCGGCGCTGAAGTCGATTAGGGAAACAAAAGCGGCTCCAAAATGGAGCTTCGGTCGCCATTGATTCGCTCGGCACACATACATACATACAGTGCCTTCTGCAGCAGCAGCAACAGCAGCAGTCACTGGGAAGAGCTCTCGCTGCCTCTGCATCCCTCTCTCTCTCTCTCTCTCTCTCTCTCTCGCAGTGTGTACGTGTTTGTGTGAGCTCGCTCAGCAGGGAGACCTGGAGGAACACGGACTCCATCACATTCAGCCAGAAGACGCCTCCCCCTCGCCAGGCTGATACGCAATTCGCCACAGAAGCAAATAGTGAAATAAATTTCCTGCCTGGCTTTGTCCCGCTGTTTCCGGAGACTTTCTGGAACCAGGAAACAGGCGTCGGTGGCGGGGGTCATTACGCATGTTGACGGCCAAAGTACTTCTCTCCGCTACCATGAAAAGTGCCTTTAATTTCCAGTTTATGAGCCTCGAATAGATTCAGTAAGAGACGTTGGTGGCGGAGGCTGGGGCGGCTCTAGCTGGAGGGGAGCAGGGACAATAATGGGCATGTCCAAGGCATGAGGTGTTATAACTGCTTTAATGGCCTACTGTGTGCGCAGACTCTCGCTCATAGCAACAGTTCTCCAAACAGCAGTCGACCAGAGACAGATGGTTATGGGCTGGAGGAGAATGCACAGTGGCTTCATGGGAGAGAAGAGTTTATAGATGCCATGATTTCTCTTCTCTTTATTTTAAATGTGTCTATTAGTCGCTTTGTCTGTTAGCAGCTTTGAATCTGGGCTTTCTTTATCGCCCATCGTGTCTCAGCTCGTGCTGTACTGATGCTGTCGTTAATGCTTGGAGAATAATCAAACGTTAATATCCATCTGGGGTCTGCACACTTCAGTATTTGCCCCATCTATCCATCCATTATCTGCCGCTTTATCCCGATAGTCAGGGTCATGGGGGGATGGAGCCAGCATCATCGAAGGCAGGGTACACCATGGACAGTTTGCCAGTCCATCGCATGGCCAACTTTTACTCACACACTCACACCTACGGGCAGTTTTAGAGTGACCAATAAAACCTGACTGCATGTCTTTGGACGTGTGGGAGGAAACCAGAGGACCCGGAGGAAACCCACAGTATTTGCCCCTTTAAAGTCAAACGCATATCAGGGTTCTCACAGGTCACAACTGTCTGTTCACAATAAGACTCATTTATGCTGGTTTCACATCCGCTTCAAAGGCTGTAACCATCAATAACCAGTACGCAATATATCCACTAGATGACAGTCAACAAACCTGGCCAACATGGTGAAGAAGGATGTAATAACATACCTACTGTGAAGGACAGGACATCTAAAGAAGAGCAGTGGTCAGAGAGGCCATTCAATACTCCCCAACATGTGGATGGAGAGCTGTTTTCTTATATTACTCATATTACCGATGAGAGAAAGGGATGTTGTGTCTCTTGAACTATTAGCTACACTTTCCCCCATGATTTCTGCTGGAACTGCTCTATTTTGTCTATATGTTTTCAGAAAGCATGCAAAGATATGAATGAAACGAATGCAGACCAAAGGAGCTTCCCAGATTATCCAGAGGTGTTTGGTGTCTATAATCCAATGATTAACCCTCTGATTGACTCCCAGTCCGGTGGGGCCACCCTGATTGTGAAGGATTCATTCTTTCCCTGTAGGTGCTCGCATTTAATTTAAAATTGTGATGCTTGCCTGCAAAGCCAAGAATGGACCAGCTCCTCCTTACTGTATGGCAATGGCCAAAAGTCAATCTGCACCTCGAGCCCTTCACGCTTCAAGTACGGCTTGGCTTGACCCGCCATCACTCAAGATTAATGGAAGACGCGCGACAAGATGCTTCTCTGTCCTGGCCCCCACATGGTGGAACGAACTACCACTGGCTGTCCGAACAGTGAACTCTCTCACAGTCTTCAAGCGCAGACTGAGGACCACCATCTCTTTGTGAAGCACTTATAAGCACTGATCTACTGAAGTATTGGTATAAACCATAACTGCACTTGATCTTCTTGGAACACTAGATACGTACTGCACTTATACTGGATGTAGTCTTGTATTTATTCTCTTCTCTGTAGGTGTTCCAGTCTTGCTAAGTATTTCACTGTGTCTAACTTTTTATTTTGTTGTCTTCTTTCTAGGTATCAGCACTGGCACTTTTTTATGGCAGTGTTTGAGTATAAGAGTATTTTGGACTTAAACCTGTTTTTACTAGATAGAGATACATACTCTAACCGAACACTAAGCACTTTTGTAAGTCGCTCTGGATAAATGAAATAAATTTAAATGTAAATGTAATTTATTTTCTAAGCCACTTGTCCTGGAAACACCCTGGACAGGCCAGCAGCCCAATTCAGTGTGATTGTGAATATTGAATGTTCAGTATTCAAGACTTCTGTAGCGTTGGGTGGAGGCCAATTCTCTGATGAGAGCCTAGCCGCATGGACCACTGAATATTGAAGTCAACAGAGCTGGATTGTCAGTGTGTACGAAACAAGTTCACATGATGGCTACATGGAAAACTAAGTGTACAACAGAGAAGGAGGACAGACTTGCTCAGCTGGGGCAGCAGCATGGATGCCTGTACACTGTATCATGAAAACCATACCATGAAAGATTCAATAAAGAAATGAGTGTGGTAGATTTTCCTGTGCACACCACCAGCGTATGGTAACGTTAGCCTCGCTGAGTTAAGTAGTAACCAGTTACATTTACTCAGGTACACGTACCTTAGTACAATATCGATAGATTTGTACTCTGCTGAGTATTTACTAATACTTTACTAAAGTGTATTAGTGAGTCAAGACATCTACTCTTTACTCTTTACTCTTTCAGCCATTCATATTCAGTCACCAACTCCTTTCCTTCAGTTTTGTTATTGACAGCATCTGTACTGTTTTGTGATTGGTCAAATTTCTGGCTTGGGATCTTAAGCATCCCTTACAAAAAAGAAAGTTTATTCAAGTGTACCATTAGTTTACTTCTTTTAAACTAAAAGGAAGTGAGTATGCTTTCAGTTTACTTTTTTGTACTTCTCAGTGATATACTAAACACAGTTATACTTAAGTGTGCTTGGGTTATACTGACAAGAATAGAACAGTCTAAGTATATTTGGCTTTTACTTGTACTTAATCTTTTGATTGAGATAGTAGAAGTAAGTATTCTTGTTCTGCACAAAAACACATCCAGTACAATATTTATTTAAAATTAGATTTTTAAAGATTTATAAAGATACAAATGTGTTTCTTAATCTGAGTGTGTCTTGTTTATTTTACGTGTGTCCGCTGGTGAGTAAGTAAACATGGTGAAAATTCTATTTTAGTAGAAAAGACCCTTAAATCTAGTCATATACTTTAAAGTACAGCAATAATATAAGCAGTAAATTATAAGTATTATGTTAAGTTCACTTAGAAGCTAGTAAACTAACAATAAACCCTTAAGTTTACTTTTAGTGTAGTTGCAGTACAAAAGATGTAAACTAGTTGTATACTTGGTTTACTGCTCTTACACTTTAAGTGTACTTAAAAGTATACTTTTAAAAACTAGAAAGTGGGCCAATTTAGTCCCAAGAAGTATTAAAATAGTACATTTACAAGTCTACAACTAGGACAATGACATTAGTATAATAACTACATAAAGTATACTTAATAAAATGAACTTTAAGTATACTTATTTTCTGTAAGGGATTGTATTTTAGCCAAATTTAATAAATAAACAATTCGAAAAATTAAGCCATGAAAACCAGTTGGATTTACTAAGAAGTTTCAACTGCAGTTACTCAGTACTTAAGTGTTTTTTTCATCAATGTGAACATTATATCACATTAGTTTGTGGGAAATCCCACAATGTAGCAGTTGTCAATACTCTCTCGCCATGTTTTGAGAATTATAACCATTAGCTAAGACTATTATTTGTATGTATAATGTGTGGTGTTTCATTCAGGGCAGACTGTGTGGTGTGGCGACTTTGATGACTAACAACAATAAATGATATCTTTATATCATTTTCAACATTGGTTAGGATTGTTAAATCCCGTAGTGTGGGCCAGGCATTATAAAGCCATTCCACTCAGTATGGCCATATTAGCTCCAGGTCTAAACACGCAAGTCTGACGTTTCCAGTTAGCTGAAGAAATGAAAAGGTGGGTAACACCCACAGTGTTGCGCAAGGAACAGTAATTTCATTCTTATCTGCCACATACTATAAACCCAAATATGAACTTGCTAAGTCTTAAGCTCATGATGATTCTCTTCTAACAAAAACATATGCATTTACATAGCATCACTGTCCAAACAAGAACAAGCATCCAAAACGGCAATTTTACAGAAGAGGCCAAACACTTACTTTATTTTTAATGTAAGTCAACAAAACCAGAATTTTTTCCAAGTGGTTTTATATATTTATATATAAATATGGAAAAATAAAATTATTAATTATTATTAGAATTAAAATAATAATAAATTAGAAGCAGTTTAGAAAAATGTGTTGGTGCTTCACATGTCTGCTTCACTTGGTATTTGATTGATCACAGCATTATTACAGTAATATTCCACAGAAACCATTATCTCTGGTGCAGCACATAGCTGGCACACACAAGTAGGCTCTTTCTAGCTGCACTAGCTGTGGGTATTGGTTCTCACTCACATGCCACCAATTAAGGGATCCATGTCCTGGTGTCCTGTTCTGCTTAAGTCAATTGACTCTGCGTTGTGATCCTCATTGAAAAGGACCACTGTGGTAGACACGTTGTCATTTTGTTGTTATTGACCACCATTTCAGCTGTTTTGCTCGGCTCAGGTTCGGGGCTCTCCACAACATTAGCACTGCTGCTGAAAGTGGAAATAAAGTCTAACAATTTGGTTTGTTCTTTGGGGGAAAAACTATTTTTTTTTCTGCTTAAACTAGAGTTTTTAACACGGTACAATGGTGTAGTGGTTAGCACTGACGCCTCACAGCATGACTCGGTCCGGGCTGTTCTGTGTGGAGTGTGTATGTTCTCCCAGTGCTTGAGTGGGTTTCCTCCGGGTACTCTGGTTTCCTCCCACAGTTCAAACTCATGCATGATAAGTTAATCGGTCACCTTAAACTGCCCGTAGGAGTGAGCGTGTGTTGGCCATGTGGTGGACTGGCGACGTGTCCATGGTGTATCCTGCCTTCGCCAATGAAGCTGGGATTGGCCCCATGAGTTTAAATGTATTGTACTTTAGTACTGAGTTTAAATTCATTGAGGTACTTTAGTTTGAGTTTAAATGAGTTTAAATGTATTGTACTTTAGTACTGAGTTTAAATTCATTGAGGTACTTTAGTTTGAGTTTAAATGAGTTTAAATGTATTGTACTTTAGTACTGAGTTTAAATTCATTGAGGTACTTTAGTTTGAGTTTAAATGAGTTTAAATGTATTGTACTTTAGTACTGAGTTTAAATGTATTGAAGTACTGTAGTTTGAGTTTAAATGAGTTTAAATGTATTGTACTTTAGTACTGAGTTTAAATGTATTGAGGTACTTTAGTTTGAGTTTAAATGAGTTTAAATGTATTGTACTTTAGTACTGAGTTTAAATGTATTGAAGTACTTTAGTTTGAGTTTAAATGAGTTTAAATGTATTGTACTTTAGTACTGAGTTTAAATTCATTGAGGTACTTTAGTTTGAGTTTAAATGAGTTTAAATGTATTGTACTTTAGTACTGAGTTTAAATGTATTGAGGTACTTTAGTTTGAGTTTAAATGAGTTTAAATGTATTGTACTTTAGTACTGAGTTTAAATGTATTGAAGTACTTTAGTTTGAGTTTAAATGAGTTTAAATGTATTGTACTTTAGTACTGAGTTTAAATGTATTGAAGTACTGTAGTTTGAGTTTAAATGAGTTTAAATGTATTGTACTTTAGTACTGAGTTTAAATGTATTGTTCTTTAGTACTGAGTTTAAATGTATTGTACTTTAGTACTGAGTTTAAATGTATTGAGGTACTTTAGTTTGAGTTTAAATGAGTTTAAATGTATTGTACTTTAGTACTGAGTTTAAATGTATTGAGGTACTTTAGTTTGAGTTTAAATGAGTTTAAATGTATTGTACTTTAGTACTGAGTTTAAATGTATTGAGGTACTTTAGTTTGAGTTTAAATGAGTTTAAATGTATTGTACTTTAGTACTGAGTTTAAATGTATTGAAGTACTGTAGTTTGAGTTTAAATGAGTTTAAATGTATTGTACTTTAGTACTGAGTTTAAATGTATTGTACTTTAGTACTGAGTTTAAAAGTATTGAGGTACTTTAGTTTGAAAAGCTAATTCACATAAAGTGAACGTTGTAATGCATCCTAGTGTTTAAATAGAATATTTAAATAATCCAACTTCCCGTCAACCCTTCCAGCTTGACATCGTCATGTGATGTTAGGGAGACCCAGCTAATAGGTGTAATTGACATAGACTGTCAATTATGTCATCTAATTAATAATTAACCAATTTTTATCAATCCATTAAAAAATGTCAATCATTTCATCTTCCCTTTCCACCACCCCACCCGTCACTCAGCTAGTTCAGAGACTCGCCCTAGCAATGCTTCACGGTAAGGAAAAATGTTCAACTTTCCTTTCACATTGGCATTAAGTACAGCCAGGTCCATAAATATTTAGACAGTCACACAATTATCTTTAACCCGTTTGAAATCAAGCAGTCAAGCTGTGGTTGCAGTATAAACTATCAGCTTTAATTCAAGGGGTCGAACAAACACTGGCCCTCCATTTTACAGGCTCATACATAATTGCACAGTTGACTAATAAGCGGTTCCATGGCCAGGTGTGGCCTCCTCACTCGTTATTTCATGACAAATTAATGAGTTTTCTGTTGAAGGAGTGAAGATGTTTTCCATTTCCAGAAAATGTTCTGGGAATTTTCTGCTTTTTTTATTACAGAGTATTTTTACAGTTGAGTAATCGCTATAAAATCTGATTCTATGTCCTGTGCTTATTAGCGCTGAAACCGTCTCGAAACTGAACACTCATCGTTAGTCGTTTTAATGATGCCGGAGTCATAACAGCGGGATCAATGATCGACCAACTGCAGTGCCTTGTTGGTCATCATTATTAAAATTCCCTCCTGTGCACTTAATCACTGCCCTAATTGGATCAGAAAGCAAGTCTTTTAATATCCAGAGGCACAGTCTATCAGCCATTCGTTGAAAGAACTAGATACAGAGATCATATACAACTTGCAATATGCAATTAAAGGAAAGGTGAACTTGAAGAAAGGTCTTTGAGAAATTTTCTTTTTTGTCCTAATGGAAGAAATTGAACACACCTTAAGTAGTAGTTGACGCTGTAGTGAACAGAGGTCAAAACTTCATGTGGTCTTCAGATTAGATCAGCAACAGAGCATAGATACCTTCATGGAATGGGTTCCATGGCCGAGCAGCATATGCGTGTGAAGACAAACAAGCAAATACTTTTGTACTTTTGGCAATATAGTGTATATATATATATATATATATATATATATATATATATATATATATATATATATATATATATATACACACTACATACCTTTTAGTCAATGTATGTTTTTCTCTTTTCAAATTTGTGGGTACACTACTGCTCAAAAGTTTGGGATCACAGTGAAATGTTCTTGTTTTAATGGAGTATCTTCCTTCCTTAACACAACAATGGACTGACGGGTCTCTAAAGAAAGTTGTTTCTTTCTGGTCATTGTGAGTCGGTCAGCAAGCCATCAACTGCTGATGCTCCAGATACTAAACTAACCTAGAATGTTGTTCTCCCTTTTATACTCACTTATTAGTAGAATGTTTTTCAGCTGTGCATCACAATTGAGCAAGAGTGTCCTAACAACCAATTAGTCCAATAACATCCTTAACTTGGATTGGTGGCCGTACCAGGAGATTTAGACAGAGGACTGAGAATTGCTGATAATAGAACTATATGCAAAATAAGCCTCTATACAAAAATAGACTTTAATACAAACATTTTTATTATTTAAAAATCATCTGATACACTTGGATTAATTGTGAAATGGTTTTTGCATAAAAAAAAGTATGAAATGAAATTCTAAAGTGATTCTAAACTTTTGAGCGGTAGTGTATATATATATATATATATATATATATATATATATATATATATATATATATATATATATATATATATAATTTTTTTTTAAAATTAGAATTAGAATTTAGACACTCAAATTAGCCACATGTGATTATTGTACACAGCGGAATTTGACCTCCGCCTTTAACCCATCCGTGCAGTGAAACACCCACATATACACACACTAGTGGGCAGTGAGCACACACGCCCGGAACGGTGGGCAGCCCTATCCACGGCGCCCGGGGAGCAGTTGGGGTTAGGATCCCTATCCTTCAGGCCACCACTGCCCTTTATATATATATATATATATATATATATATATATATATATATATATATATATATATATATATATATAACAATAGATACTATTAGAACAGATGTAAAAAAAAGATACATACAATACAATACAATACAAAGTAGCATAAATCTCTTATTTTAAAAGAAGTGCAAGATTTGATGAACTAATAAAAAATGCATGAATGTATTCTTAAACATATTTAGATATTGATCAGGCACTATTTCTAAGTAGTCCAAACTCGTGTAGTAATGTTGTCAGTTCATTCTTTCAGAAGATCAGTAGCTATTGGTTTGATTAGCAATTTTTTTTGTCTATTTCTCAGTAAGGTCTTCATAACAGCTACACATCCTTTCAGACCCATGTACCCATGTAGCGCTGATGTACAGAAACGCCTGTGGATCCAATGGGGACAGTTTTGGTGGTCTAGTTGGGAAAACCTGTTTTTGCTCCTCTTCATGCAAGTTAGCTTCAGAAACATCTCCAGAAAAAACTGGTAATTAATGACTGTTTTGAGTGGGAAAGGAAGTGTGGACTGTTCCGCAGTACTGTAACTCCTGAGGGAAAACACCTGTAAGCCTACAGAACAGATTCTCACCTGTTCTCATTACACCTCGTTCTTAAATATCAGCTTCGATTTCCTGGCAGCTGTTTCTACTTATCACCTCCACAAGAAGCTCTGTAATTAAAACGTGGGGGAGAGCAAAACTGTTTCAGACACAGTTGATAATTTAGTTTCTTCTCGGCAGTCACTAAATGCCATAAGGTGACATGTACTGTCAGGTTCTGTACATGAGGTGAGACTTACCCTTGACATCAGATGTGAACAAATTACCTGTATTGACTTCAACCTCAGAACTGAGCTTACTGACAGGCTATATAGACATTAGCAAATGAATAGCAAACAATGGCTAAATAGGTATATATGCATAATATACACAGATCAGCTCATTAAAACCACCGCCTTGGTTCTACAATATTTTATCAGCTAAACGTACCATATAGGTGCACTCTGTTGTTCTACAAGTAGAACTGCGGTCCATCTGTTTCTCTGTATACTTTGTTATCCTAGTTTTACCATGTTTTTCAGTGGTCAGGACCCCCATAGAGCAGGTGGTGGATCATTAACAGCAGTTCTGCTGGAGTTTTTAAACACTGTCCACCCACTGTTCACTCTATTAGACACTCCTACCCTGCTGGTCCACTGTGTAGATGTAAGTCAGAGACGACAGCTCATCTATCGCTGCACAGTTTGTGTCGGTCATTCTCTGGTCCTTCATCAGTGATCACAGGGCTCTGCCCTCAGGACACTGTTGGCTGGGTGTTGCTGGTAGGTGGACTATTCTCAGTCCAGCAGTTACACTGAGATGCTTAAAAACTCCAGCAGTGCCGAGAATAATCCACCACTCAAATAATACCTGCTCTATGGTGGTCCTGAAAAACAGGGCGAAGATGGAAAAGCAAAGTATGTAGAGAATCAGATACAGTCTGTAACTGTAGAACTATAAAGATCGATTGCATGATAAGTGAAAATTACTTAGAAACAATGAGGTGGTTTTAATGTTATGACTGATCGGTGCACATGTTCCTTCATCCCTGTAAGCTTCTACGTTACTCTAAACCATAAAGCCTACCTAGACTGCTAATAAGATAATTACACTTATTACTGTGGCATGCCTCTTGCAAAATGAAGTTTGTGAGGGTTCTGCCATGACAACATGATGTGAGTCTGAATGTAACTGCTCCACTGGTTAAGGTAGAGCAAGCAGCTTACTGCTTACTATAAGTAAATACTGCCTAACAACACATGTCAAGTCTACCTTTAGGAAGTTCTTTACTGCTTATTTACTAAATGTGTGTTTATCAGTGAAACACTAGCATCTCTGCACTGAGCATAGTTCTTAGCATATTCCTTGCCAAATAAGTTCTTCTGTTATAGATAGTCATCCGCTAAGTCATATAAAGAGGTTCTATAAGGGTCTAAACAAAAATGTTCATGTGTTCACCATCAGTCCTCAGAAGGTTGTCATCAAAATACGAATAATACTACATGGCATTGCAAGAAAGGCAGTCTAATTCCTCTGTTATAAAATAATAACAGCTTTTCATGTTTACATGCTTAAAAATCTGATAACTGGAGAAAATCTGATATTGTCAGTAATCCAATCCGTGTGTTTTGGGATTACTTGGGTAATCAGATAGCAGGAAATGCTGGATCTACATGATTTCTGCTTGAAACCAGCCAGTAAACTGAAACTAAACAGAATAAGATCTGACATATACATAACATAAAACTTTAGTGCAAAACATGAACATACTTATATATTTAAATCCTTTATTTAATAGTTTTTAGCTTCACTCCAAACATGGTTTGTTGCAACCCTGCTTATTTCTGGTACAGCAGTCTGTTTTCACACATACGCAGACTGACAAAAACGAAAGAAATCAGAGTAAGGTGTATATATACACTGAGAAATCCGATTACTGAGTTGAGGTCTCTTTATCAGGTTTCATAAACAGATTTTTAGGCCTTAATTCAATCTAATAAATTGGAGCATGCTGCTGATGTGACCAACTGAATAATCAGACAACTACAGAAATACAGATAATAGATAATAGAGTTGTTATGTGTCTGTAAAAGTACTTAATGTGTAGACTACTCCTGTGATGGAAACATAATTACCACATTTGGCAAAGTTAACTGGTTTTTAATGGTCATATGGCATTCCTGCCTGCATACAAGCAGATTTATATACCATCTACTTAACAGGTTCCTAATTCAGAGAATCTGGAGTCAGGCACATTGGAACATTGTTGTTTACATAAATGGTGAGATTTTCGAGAATTTTTCGCCCCTAGAAGACAAGGGCTTAGAAAAATGTTGTGTATTGGATGCTGATATGCTGGTCAACCAGCATGACCATCCTGGCTGACCAGCTAAACCAGCACTAGACCAGCATAGAATTCGTAGCAAATGACCTACGGCCAGTGCTTAATTTGTAAAACATCAGGTAATGGAACACTAAAGGTGGGGTGATCCAGTAAGTGGCAGTGAGGGAGAAGGTCCTGGAACGCATAAGGCACAACAGTGCTTCAAGTGTCCATCTAACATAGTAGCATTCTATACAATAAAATAATCTTAGCTTTTGAATAGCTTTTGGTGTCCTACAAAAAAAGATGTCAAAGAGGTGGTGGATCCACATAAATAAGTTCTGGAACACAGGTACCTGAAATATGAGAGGTGCCGGATCTTCTTCCTGCAAGATCCAGCACAAATTAAGCCCTGCCTACGGCCTATTCTGTTGGGTGAACTAGACGCCATCTTGAATCACTGAATTCAATTATCAAACTATCCTGAAACTCCATCAAACTCCAGACTTCTTCATATATTAAGCTACCACTAATTTCCATCACGCTGCAGCACTCCTCTGGCCCAGGTTCTGATCTCTGCGTTCAATGTTAGCACTGAACTGCACTGGCCTTCTCTCCCACCCTGTGCTCTACAGTAAGATCCTCGCACTCCCGCTGAGCGTCAGATGGCGCGAGGAACACGCTTTTATGGTTGCTATTGGCAACAGAAGTGCCGGTGAAGCCCGGATAAGACAAAAGGCGAAAAAAAGCAATATGGGCTCGTGTTTAAGCATGAAACCTACGGCAGATTATGTGTGTTCACAGGCAGCGCGGAGGGTAAAGAGGGAACTACTGCAAACACAGCTTCATATATCCATAAGTCCATAAATCCTCTTAGTGCTATTTATGGTGTTTATACCTCCATAAACGTCTGTGTGAGAAGGTACACCAGACCACTCAACCACCCACCACCACAACACTACCCCCCCACACATACACGCACAGCTGTAATAGACCATTTTTCCAATTGTGAGAAGTCTCACTTCTCTTGCTATGTTGCTATGTCTGTCAGACTCAGGCCACCCAGCCCCGTCTTGGTCTCAACACCATCAGGACTCAGCCTTGTCTCTGTCTCGGGGGAACAGCTGGACTACAGTGTGATGCCCCCATCTGAAGTAACTCAACAAAACCAGCATACATAATATAAAACAGTCATACTTCTGTATCTGGGGTTCCCAAACTTTTGAACTCAATGCCCACACACACGACCACAAAAGCTACAGAGGATTTAAGCAGTCAGGTGATTTTTTCTGACTCATCTAATGAGAAGGATGATTTGGCAGCCACCGAGTGCTGGATGGTCTTCGACTCAACATCATCGGGACACGAGGCTGAAGACAGGAAGCTGTTAACGGGGTTCTGACTCAACAGACCCCTAAACAGACAGCACAGAGCACTACCTTGTTTTCAGTTCACGTGAAGCCCACAGTGAGGCACTCACTGCTGCATCTCTTTCACCACGGTTTGTGCTTGCGTTGAAGATACAAACATAACTACCTTTTTACCAGAGGTGGGGTACTCGAGTCACATGACTTGACTTCAGACTTGAGGCTTGATTAACATTGATACAAGACTTTGGGTGCATCAGAAATCGCCTACTAGTCAGTAGGTACTAGATTAGAGTCAGTAGGTACTGGTCAAGCAGCAGACCAGTAGGCAATTTCAGTAGGCGAGTTTTAGTAGCCATCTTACCAACTTTCTGTGATGCAAGATCTCAGACCACCACCGTAAAAGTCCAGCTATTTATTTAAAAGCCCCTTTTACTGACAGATTGGGATACTTATGTACTCAGACGGTGTCGATCTGTAGCTTGGAGAAGACGAGTGAGAAGGAATTTAATATTTTTTTACCTCAGCAGTAGTGCTAACTTCTGTAGTGGCAGTTCACTAGCCATAGCTACGTACACACAGCCGTACCGCTTTCCATCGTTTTTTTCCTCTGCTTTGAATTCATCTGCAGCTCCCGGCGCATCATGGGATAGCACAGCGTGCTGCGGTCAGTAGGTCATCCGAGTATTCGGACATACTAGCCACGCTCGCCTACTGATTTCGGACGCACCTTTTGACTTGGTATTCATGACTTGAGACTTAGACTTAGGACAGATGACTCGAAAGTATATATATAATCCTTTTTTTGATGATTGGCTGATTTTATTTCCTCTGCTTTTCTATGAACGGAGACTCCAAAAAGAGCATTTAATTTCAACAAGCCTGATGCAGGCCTTCAAATCCAGAGAACGAGCCGTCTTTCAGCAGCTTCAGGCAAGTCATTGTGTATGTCAATATCATTTGGGGGTTTTGGAGGTTTGGGCAGTGCGTAAATCGTGCAGCCGCTCTCATTTCAGTCAGTCATGCTGAGATTTCATATCATTTCATATTAGCATCCTGTAGTAATAATATTTTACTCCACCTCCTCCACTAATACTAATCCTGTCCTGGTAGGACTTCATCTACACCTCACACATTTAGTTTGTTCTGGGTTGTTGAGGTGAGTGGGATCACCATGATCACCAGATCCAAACGTCTCTCTGAGGCCTTCAGAAAGACATCAATGGTGTAGATTTGCTCTGGACGTTGGTGGGGACCTATGAATCTGCACAAGTTTGTTGTGCACTTAATTTCCAAACCATGTTAATGAAACCATGGGGTTTGGGTGAAAATGAACAGAGCTCTACGGGGAAAAATAGGGAGGGAAAAAAGACAAACAGACGAGTGAGAGTCGAACCAAAAGTACATTTGTTTTCGGGGGTCTGCCCTGAATCCGTCTATGCGAAATCGTGTCTGTTGGTTAAGCAGAAGTTGCCGGGGTGGAGCTCCCGAAGCTCTTCATACTCCTTATGCTCTGTGTGGTGGTTTGTTGGGAGATGATGGAACAGGTTAGATGTAGAGCGATCTTTAACGGCTGTTTTCTTGCAAAGTCTGCAAACTGCCGTCTTCTGAGCAACGTCAGTCTTTTCAGATCCAAACCACACCAGCTCCACGCGAGTGAAGATGATCCTCACCTAGGGGTTAAATGACTGAGTTTCATTCCCTGAAGCTGTTCACTCATTTTCAGCTTTAGATTGTTTAGGCAGCTGTGCTAGCTTTAGCCTATGCTAGCACACAGTATGGGCGCTCTCCATGAGCACTTGCAGCAGCCTGTACTAAAGCATGAAGTAGTGAGTGCATAGAGTCGAGGTGTTCTGATTGTTGTTTTTTCCCAGTCAGTAGCGTACTTGATAACGTCAGCTCACACATCATTAATACGACAATTCAGATATTATCATAGACGATATATATCACCCCTACGTTAAACTAATGACTGACTAAGAAGTAGATTAGTGTACTTAAGCCATAGTGCAAATGAAACAGGTCTCATACATCAGCAGTAATAAAAGTAGATGGAGCTGCATCATCATCACTAAACCAACAACGTAACAATCACAGAAACAAATCTCTCTCAATTAACGTACAAGACATATCTTCATCCAGATAGTGTTCCACTCTTAAACCAGTAAGCAGTGAGTTTACATCTAAACACTTATTAACTTTACTTCAGACATAGTGCAAATGAAACAGATCTTTTACACAGAGTTTAACTGAAGTTAGATCTGCTGCTCTGGGAGACTGGAAGAGAACTGACAGCTGGCAGTTTGTTGGGCAGTTAATTTTTAAACCATGTTATTCACAGCTAAGTTAGTCTGCTAGCATCGCTATTAACATTGTTATTATGATAGACTCATTTCATTAGCAAACTAGACTTTAAGTGACCCTTTTTTGAAAAACAGCTCTATATGTCCACCTTCTTTTTTGCTACCACCTTCACTCGCTTTTAACACCCATGTGTCGCCCACGCTGCACCTGAGTCTTACACAGTGAGTCTCTCATATGACTGGAAAGTAGCACGTGACAACAGGGAAAGCAGAGCCAATCACACTGTACATATATGTTACGGGGAGGTAGGACTCGAGTAGATAACCTGATCTAACCTTTCCTGCACCTCTAGGTTAATGAGACGTTGACAGATCAGGGTTTTTTTTGAAGGGGGGTCGGATTTTGGTGGGGACAATTCAATAATCGCTGGATATTGGTGGGGACACGTCACTTCCGTCCATGCTAATTCTAAGCTCTTGGATTACATCCCAAAATGTCATCATGCTAGTAGGTAGCTCTCACCACAGTTGATGTTAAAGTACAGCATCTACCATCAGTCTTCTTTCTGGAGGCCTCAGAGAGCTCTTTGTATCTGGTCATGGCAATCTCACTCTTCTCAGCAATCCAGAGCAAACCAAACTCAGTGTATGAGACAGAGTCCTCCAAAACCAGCTCTAAAGATGTTCTAATCTGCAGCTAATGTGCTGTTTCTGATTATATTTTTAGGAATTATAAGTTGTAATAAATACTCAGTGTTCTAATGTTTTCCTCAGAAAATAAACACATGATTTCAAAAGACATAACTCTAGCTGTATGTGTTCAGTTGTACTTTCTCCGTCCCTCTATGTTGTTCAAATAAAGATTAAATATCCATATTTTTAAATATTTTTAAAAAGATACTCAATGGTGCCCTAGTTCTTTCACACTACTTTACGTTTGTTGCACTGTAACACTGCAACAGTATTTCTCAACACTGAAACTAAAACTCAGCTGGAGTCAGGGCGTAATAATTTGAATGACTTGATTTGAGACTTGCTTAATTTTTTTTCACAGTGACTTGGGACTCGCTTGAGACTTGCCCATGTGTGACTTAGTCCCACCTCTACTATTAAAATCCACAATATCTGAAATATTTCAGCTTACAATTGGTTAAAAGTGTGCAAAAACATTTTCTGTTGAAAAAAAAAAGCAGCCCACTGAGCGTGTCACAGCCGCTGTTGTATAGGTTTAATTAAAATCTATAGGTTGAGGAACTAATTGATCTATCCAGGATGGCTTACCTGAGCATTATTTGTTGGCTGATGTTCATTGACTCCAAAGTTCAAACCATCCCTGAGGAAAGAGCGGAATAATGAAATATGTTTTCACTGATTCGTTTCATTAACAATGGTTGTATTTATGATTCTTAATACGTTTTAGAGGATGACCTCACCACTGCTTCATGGTCTTGCTCTTGTTTTGGACTCTTTAGTGTAACCCAGCCCAATCAATACTCTTTATCTTAAATTTGAAGCATGTTTTCATGCGTCTGAAATGACTATATAAGTATAAACACAGTACTGTGCAAACTTTTTAGGTACCTGTGGACATTAATATATTTAAATAGCAATTTTTTCAGATAGGATGTTTTCATTTGCTTTCAAAGCTTTCCAAGCTTTTCCTTGTGGCAACAACCCTGTATTATTTACAGTTATCACCTAATACCTGCTTTGACTGCTCAGTGCTTCATTAAGCTATCAAACTGGCACACAATATATGATCTCCTTCTTTCACAATAACATATCCATACTACTCTGTACTGTATTTTGGTTCAGTTGAAGATCTCTCTTGGTTGCCTCCAGCCATCTCATAGATTTAGTAGATAATCTATTACATTTCATCATTACTTTAGAAACGTATTGATTAGCCAAAACAGATATTGGATGGCAAATACAATTAACACTGGACAGACACAAGAGAACGTTTGGAAATGATTAAACAAACACACTGACATCCATAAAATCACTACTTACTATGTTAATTTTGCCTAATTACTTTAATATTAAATAAGCTCTTACTGCCCAGGGAATTCCTCAGTGGTTTAATAAAGAGGAGGTGAGCTATGTAGATGAGCAAATGGTAGGGCTATGGCTACAGCTAACACTGAAGCTAAGATTATTTGTTATTAAGCATTATTTTCCTGTAACCTCAAACAAAGTTTCACCTCAGAGCCTGTTCATTGTGATGCTATTGAGCTGTGAGTGTGCTCCTCCATATTGATCAATCGAAATCTTCAGGAATGGAACAAATACACCACCACCCTCCAGATGATCAGGACTGTGAGTGCTTTTAAAGCCAATGCTCCTCAGTAATTTATTTTAATGTCCTCAAGCTTAATAGTGCAGACTAGTTTACTGCCACCATGTTCTCATTGCAGGTTTGTTCTGAGGAGTAAGCAGTGTTTAAGGGTATATCTCACTAGGCCTGAATGTCTTGTACCACGCCCGAGTATGACTGTCCACTCTCCCCACTCCCACATTGGCCTGCGCTCACACTGCACTTAAGCTTTCCAGGCCCAAGCTTGCTTACGTCATTGAGTCCAGGGTCATTATAGCCATAAACTGGGTTTGTATGTTAATGTGAGTATGTATGTTAAGTGGCATGAGGGTGCGCATGCCAAGAATGATGCCAACGCAGTGCCTATACCGCACGGTGGCCACATATGATATACTGTTGTGGCACGAGGCCATGCACCTACACTTAATGTGGGTGTGGCTTTATTGGCTTTAATCAAACTGAATAAACTAGAAGGAAGATGCACAGAGCTGGTGTGTATATGTGTATATGAGAGCTATATTACATCATTTCCCAGAGAACACTGCAGCGATGGAGGAGCTACTATAAACGTGGTCACAGAGTTTTGCACTACACTTGGCTGCCAAGACTTGGAGTATTCAGTGCTTTATTTCTTCAGAGTGTTGAATAATTTTTACACTGATGACACAGTGAATGCCACAAGATTGTTTATCAATTAGCGACACCCGTAGTTTAGGGTTTTGGCTTAGCAGATCCTGCCCTAGCCCTAAGCCTTGGAGATAACTGAAATAATCTGGCCTGACGTGTCAAGGCTGGTTGACCTGTTGTCAGTCTAGACTTAAATAAGGAGTGTTTGCTAGTTTGAAGATAGACCATGTTCAGACCAGGTTCAGACCAGACCAGGGTTGAGAGCTCTCAAAATGTCTGTACCATTTCCCTGAAAATAAAGATTAAAATAAAGATTGAACTCTGAACTGGTCTCCCTTTTCATTCTGATGGAAAAAAGAAGTTACCACAAGAGCCACAGAACTTCTGAATTATCCAAAGCTCCAATGTTCTGATCTCACCTATGAGGCTGAAGTTGGCTTCGTTGGTGCAGCAGAGTGATCCCTTTGGTGTCATGTTTGTTTTAAGGGACACAGCATGCTTGGGCACCATTAGCAATCACACTAATGATACGGCTGAACTCGACTCTATTCACTTTTGTACATTGTTTTGGTATCGGCTGTGTTTATGTAACCCTTTCCAAGCTTCTCCAGTATTATTTACAGTTCGCATCTAATACCTGCTTCAGCGGCATCGTGGTGTAATGGTTAGCACTGTCGCCTCACAGCAAGACGATCCAGGTTGGATTCCCAGTCCAGGCCGTTCTGTGTGGAGTTTGCATGTTCTCCCTGTGCTTGAGTGGGTTTCCTCCCACATTTCCAAAGACATGCATGATAGGTTGATTGCTCACTCTAAATTACCCGTAGGTGTGAGTGCATGAGTGTGTGTTGGCCATGCGATGGACTGGCGAACTGTCTATGGTGTACCCCGCCTTCGCCCAATGATGCTGCGATTGGCTCCAGCCCCCCATGACCCCGATTAGTGTGATTAAGCGGCAGATAATGGATGAATGGATGGATCTGATACCTGCTTTGACTGCTCAGTACTTCAGTAAGCTAAATCAAGATTGCTGCTGAAGGAACTGAATAAATTCATACAATGTCTGGACTTAAATAAGGAGTGTTTGCTAGTTTGAAGATAGACCATGTTCAGGCCAGGTTCAGACCAGACCAGGGTTGGGAGCTCTCAAAATGTCTGTACCATTTCCCTGAAAATAAAGATTAAAATAAAGATTAAACTCTGAACTGGTCTCCCTCTTCATTCTGATGGAAAAAAGAAGTTACCACAAGAGCCACAGAACTTCTGAATTATCCAAAGCTCCAATGTTCTGATCTCACCTATGAGGCTGAAGTTGGCTTCGTTGGTGCAGCAGAGTGATCCCTTTGGTGTCATGTTTGTTTTAAGGGACACAGCATGCTTGGGCACCATTAGCAATCACACTAACTGAGCCCAACTTAATCGTGGCCAGGCATTGGCACGGTAGGCTGAACCGGGCGCGGCACAGAGCAATCAGACTAGACAAACAAACTAGACTTTGGGGGTTAAACCATTGGTTTGACTCCAGTTTGAAGAACAAAGTGTAGTTCCAGATTTCTCCTGGACGGAGCAAACTGGAGCTCAAGATATGATCTACTTCTTTCACAATAAGATATTCATACCACTCTGTACTATATTTCTGGTTTGGCTTGGTTGAAGATTTCTCCTGGTTACCTCCAGCCGTCTCATGGATTTATTAGATGATCCATTACATTTCATCATGCTGGACTTACGTAAAAACGTATTGATTAGCCAAAACAGATATTGGATGGCAAATACAATTAACACTGGACAGGCTCAAGGGGACGTTTGGAAATGATTAAACAAACACTAGACAAACGAACTAGACTTTGAGGGTTAAACCTAGACAATTCTTGTGACACAAGAGAGTAGTACTGGTACCCTGGTAGCTACTGCTAGCATACAAATGCTTTTAGAGGGGTAGTAACGATAGTAACGACCAATCTATTTTTGTACTGCTGTGTCATCTTTTAGTATCCGCTCATCTAGCTAGGACCCTAAATGGACTCCAAGAATACTAACAGGGACCATTGGTTTGACTAGTAGGAAACCAAAATAGGCGAGTAGAGTCAAAGGGAGTCGAGCTGGTACAATGCAGATGATTGTGACTGGATGACACACATGCCGGTTGTTACTTTACTAACACTCAGATGGTCTAGTGGTTTGAGTTTGTCTCCCAGTCTTGACAGCAACAGCATAACGGAAGAGTTCACAGTACTTGCTTTACTTTCCCTGATGTCAGCCATCAGGCGCCCAGTTCGTAGGTTCAGAGCCATATGAACAACCCCACATAGCATGAGAGGAAGCCTGAGCTGAACAGGAGCACTGGACTCAAACAGCAGTGTTTAATTTTGAAGCCATACGCCATCACCGTACGCTTACAGCCAGTATATACTGTATGATGACTGTGATCTAACATAGAGCTCACTGCATCCTTGTGTTTGAACTTTCCTTGTACAATGTGAGAAAACAGGAATGTTTAGAAAGCATGTAGTTTTTTGACCTGCCCCTAGGATTCATTTAATTGGATTTCTTTGGAGTGTTTATTTGTGCTGAAACTGATTAGACTCATCAGACAGCGCCCTCTGCTGTAGCTTAAATAAATCCCACCCTTTTTTTAAAGTATGGTAGCTTGGCTCCATCTGCTGGGGTTGAAATGCTACAAGACCTAATGTTTTAAATAGGGTTAGTTTTAAACATCTGGGAGGCCCTAAGTGACATCTAACTTTGAGGGCCTCCAATCAACATCATGTTTTTGTATGCAATAATAATAATAATAATAATAATAATAATAATAATAATAATATTATTTAATATCCCACCGGGGGTGACTATACTTCTGTTTGTCTGCCATGTTTGGTGAAAGCCTAATCCAGTTCACACCCAGCAGGGGTTTAGAAATACAACACAAAGATCTGTGCCTTAGTCCAGTGAGGACAGTGTCTCTGGTTCACATGTAATAGCAATTTGGAACAAGTCTGTTACGAAATATTTGATGGAAGAAGGTATGGATGCCTCCCAGTAAGCGTTTGTTGATCAAAAAGATGTCCTACAAGCTTATCAATCAAGTTTATCCAGTTTATCTGGTGTCAAGGTTTAAACTGCCCATGGATGGAAATGGTTCTTGTATGGTACCCATGTACTGTAAATGGTACCCATGTACTGTATTTTTTGACTTTTTTGTTAAACAGAACATCACAAGTAAAGGGGTTTATCTGATGCACAGGCGTAGATTTGGTCTCAACATTGGTAGGCACAAAACGTTCCACCCCTACTAGCAGCTGACTGTGTATTTGAGCTGTCTTCCTTTTTTTGCTGAGCTCATGAGCAATGTGATGACCTCTGCTCTGATTGGCTGGTTTACAGTGAGGTGAGAGATAATTATATTGCGCTACTGAGTCACAATCAGCGGCACGGTGGTGTAGTGGTTAGTATGGTGGTGTAGTGGTTAGTACGGTGGTGTAGTGGTTAGTAAGGTGGTGTAGTGGTTAGTATGGTGGTGTAGTGGTTAGTATGGTGGTGTAGTGGTTAGTACGGTGGTGTAGTGGTTAGTAAGGTGGTGTAGTGGTTAGTATGGTGGTGTAGTGGTTAGTACGGTGGTGTAGTGGTTAGTACGGTGGTGTAGTGGTTAGTAAGGTGGTGTAGTGGTTAGTATGGTGGTGTAGTGGTTAGTATGGTGGTGTAGTGGTTAGTACGGTGGTGTAGTGGTTAGTAAGGTGGTGTAGTGGTTAGTACGGTGGTGTAGTGGTTAGTACGGTGGTGTAGTGGTCAATATGGTGGTGTAGTGGTCAGTAAGGTGATGTAGTGGTCAGTACGGTGGTGTAGTGGTCAGTATGGTGGTGTAGTGGTCAGTAAGGTGATGTAGTGGTTAGTACGGTGGTGTAGTGGTTAGTATGGTGGTGTAGTGGTTAGTATGGTGGTGTAGTGGTTAGTAAGGTGGTGTAGTGGTTAGTACGGTGGTGTAGTGGTTAGTAAGGTGGTGTAGTGGTTAGTATGGTGGTGTAGTGGTTAGTAAGGTGGTGTAGTGGTTAGTATGGTGGTGTAGTGGTTAGTACGGTGGTGTAGTGGTTAGTACGGTGGTGTAGTGGTTAGTACGGTGGTGTAGTGGTTAGTAAGGTGGTGTAGTGGTTAGTACGGTGGTGTAGTGGTTAGTACGGTGGTGTAGTGGTTAGTATGGTGGTGTAGTGGTTAGTACGGTGGTGTAGTGGTCAATATGGTGGTGTAGTGGTAAGTAAGGTGATGTAGTGGTTAGTACGGTGGTGTAGTGGTCAGTATGGTGGTGTAGTGGTCAGTAAGGTGATGTAGTGGTTAGTACGGTGGTGTAGTGGTTAGTATGGTGGTGTAGTGGTTAGTATGGTGGTGTAGTGGTTAGTACGGTGGTGTAGTGGTCAGTATGGTGGTGTAGTGGTCAGTATGGTGGTGTAGTGGTTAGTACGGTGGTGTAGTGGTCAGTACGATGGTGTAGTGGTCAGTAAGGTGATGTAGTGGTTAGTACGGTGGTGTAGTGGTTAGTATGGTGGTGTAGTGGTTAGTATGGTGGTGTAGTAGTTAGTAAGGTGATGTAGTGGTTAGTACGGTGGTGTAGTGGTTAGTACGGTGGTGTAGTGGTTAGTATGGTGGTGTAGTGGTTAGTATGGTGGTGTAGTGGTTAGTCCGGTGGTGTAGTGGTTAGTAAGGTGGTGTAGTGGTTAGTATGGTGGTGTAGTGGTTAGTATAGTGGTGTAGTGGTTAGTACGGTGGTGTAGTGGTTAGTATGGTGGTGTAGTGGTTAGTCCGGTGGTGTAGTGGTTAGTACGGTGGTGTAGTGGTCAGTAAGGTGATGTAGTGGTCAGTACGGTGGTGTAGTGGTTAGTATGGTGGTGTATTAGTGAGCACGGTGGTGTAGTGGTTAGTCCGGTGGTGTAGTGGTTAGTACGGTGGTGTAGTGGTTAGTATGGTGGTGTAGTGGTTAGTCCGGTGGTGTAGTGGTTAGTACGGTGGTGTAGTGGTAAGTATGGTGGTGTAGTGGTTAGTACGGTGGTGTAGTGGTTAGTATGGTGGTGTAGTGGTTAGTACGGTGGTGTAGTGGTTAGTATGGTGGTGTAGTGGTTAGTACGGTGGTGTAGTGGTCAGTAAGGTGATGTAGTGGTTAGTATAGTGGTGTAGAGGTTAGTACGGTGGTGTAGTAGTTAGTATGGTGGTGTAGTGGTTAGTATGGTGGTGTAGTGGTCAGTACGGTGGTGTAATGGTCAGTACAGTGGTGTAGTGGTTAGTACGGTGGTGTAGTGGTTAGTATGGTGGTTTAGTGGTTAGTCCGGTGGTGTAGTGGTTAGTACGGTGGTGTAGTGGTCAGTACGGTGGTGTAATGGTCAGTACAGTGGTGTAGTGGTTAGTACGGTGGTGTAGTGGTTAGTATGGTGGTTTAGTGGTTAGTCCGGTGGTGTAGTGGTTAGTACGGTGGTGTAGTGGTCAGTAAGGTGATGTAGTGGTCAGTACGGTGGTGTAGTGGTTAGTATGGTGGTGTATTAGTGAGCACGGTGGTGTAGTGGTTAGTCCGGTGGTGTAGTGGTTAGTACGGTGGTGTAGTGGTTAGTATGGTGGTGTAGTGGTTAGTATGGTGGTGTAGTGGTTAGTACGGTGGTGTAGTGGTTAGTATGGTGGTGTAGTGGTTAGTACGGTGGTGTAGTGGTTAGTATGGTGGTGTAGTGGTTAGTACGGTGGTGTAGTGGTTAGTATGGTGGTGTAGTGGTTAGTATGGTGGTGTAGTGGTCAGTAAGGTGATGTAGTGGTCAGTACGGTGGTGTAGTGGTTAGTATGGTGGTGTAGTGGTTAGTATGGTGGTGTAGTGGTTAGTGCGATGGTGTAGAGGTTAGTACGGTGGTGTAGTGGTCAGTACGGTGGTGTAGTGGTTAGTATAGTGGTGTAGTGGTTAGTATGGTGGTGTAGTGGTTAGTATAGTGGTGTAGTGGTTAGTATGGTGGTGTAGTGGTTAGTATGGTGGTGTAGTGGTTAGTATGGTGGTGTAGTGGTCAGTACGGTGGTGTAGTGGTTAGTATAGTGGTGTAGAGGTTAGTACGGTGGTGTAGTAGTTAGTACGGTGGTGTAGTTGTCAGTACGGTGGTGTAGTGGTCAGTACGGTGGTGTAGTGGTTAGTACGGTGGTGTAGTGGTCAGTACGGTGGTGTAGTGGTTAGTATGGTGATGTAGTGGTTAGTACGGTGGTGTAGTGGTCAGTACGGTGGTGTAGTGGTCAGTACGGTGGTGTAGTGGTTAGTATGGTGGTGTAGTGGTTAGTACGGTGGTGTAGTGGTTAGTACGGTGATGTAGTGGTTAGTACGGTGGTGTAGTGGTAGGTACGGTGGTGTAGTGGTTAGTACGGTGGTGTAGTGGTTAGTACGGTGGTGTAGTGGTTAGTAATGTGGGGTAGTGGTTAGTAAGGTGATGTAGTGGTCAGTACGGTGGTGTAGTGGTTAGTACGGTGGTGTATTAGTGAGCACGGTGGTGTAGTGGTTAGTCCGGTGGTGTAGTGGTTAGTACGGTGGTGTAGTGGTTAGTATGGTGGTGTAGTGGTTAGTCCGGTGGTGTAGTGGTTAGTACAATGGTGTAGTGGTTAGTATGGTGGTGTAGTGGTTAGTACGGTGGTGTAGTGGTTAGTATGGTGGTGTAGTGGTTAGTACGGTGGTGTAGTGGTTAGTATGGTGGTGTAGTGGTTAGTACGGTGGTGTAGTGGTCAGTAAGGTGATGTAGTGGTTAGTATAGTGGTGTAGAGGTTAGTACGGTGGTGTAATGGTCAGTACAGTGGTGTAGTGGTTAGTACGGTGGTGTAGTGGTTAGTATGGTGGTGTAGTGGTTAGTCCGGTGGTGTAGTGGTTAGTACGGTGGTGTAGTGGTCAGTAAGGTGATGTAGTGGTCAGTACGGTGGTGTAGTGGTTAGTATGGTGGTGTATTAGTGAGCACGGTGGTGTAGTGGTTAGTCCGGTGGTGTAGTGGTTAGTATGGTGGTGTAGTGGTTAGTACGGTGGTGTAGTGGTTAGTACGGTGGTGTAGTGGTTAGTCCGGTGGTGTAGTGGTCAGTACGGTGGTGTAGTGGTTAGTATGGTGGTGTAGTGGTTAGTATGGTGGTGTAGAGGTTAGTATGGTGGTGTAGTGGTCAGTACAGTGGTGTAGTGGTTAGTACGGTGGTGTAGTGGTTAGTATGGTGGTGTAGTGGTTAGTCCGGTGGTGTAGTGGTTAGTACGGTGGTGTAGTGGTCAGTAAGGTGATGTAGTGGTTAGTACGGTGGTGTAGTGGTTAGTATGGTGGTGTATTAGTGAGCACGGTGGTGTAGTGGTTAGTCCGGTGGTGTAGTGGTTAGTATGGTGGTGTAGTGGTTAGTACGGTGGTGTAGTGGTTAGTACGGTGGTGTAGTGGTCAGTACGGTGGTGTAGTGGTCAGTATGGTGGTGTAGTGGTTAGTACGGTGGTGTAGTGGTTAGTAAGGTGGTGTAGTGGTTAGTACGGTGGTGTAGTGGTTAGTAAGGTGGTGTAGTGGTTAGTATGGTGGTGTAGTGGTTAGTACGGTGGTGTAGTGGTTAGTAAGGTGGTGTAGTGGTTAGTACGGTGGTGTAGTGGTTAGTAAGGTGGTGTAGTGGTTAGTACGTTGGTGTAGTGGTTAGTATGGTGGTGTAGTGGTTAGTATGGTGATGTAGTGGTTAGTAAGGTGATGTAGTGTTTAGTACGGTGGTGTAGTGGTTAGTACGGTGGTGTAGTGGTTAGTAATGTGGGGTAGTGGTTAGTAAGGTGGTGTAGTGGTTAGTACGGTGGTGTAGTGGTTAGTACGGTGTTGTAGTGGTTAGTACGGTGGTGTAGTGGTTAGTATGGGGGTGTAGTGGTTAGCACGGTGGTGTAGTGCTTAGTATGGTGGTGTAGTGGTTAGTATGGTGGTGTAGTGGTTAGTATGGTGGTGTAGTGGTTAGTATGTTGGTGTAGTGGTTAGTATGGTGGTGTGGTGGTTAGTATGGTGGTGTAGTGGTTAGTATGGTGGTGTAGTGGTTAGTATGGTGGTGTAGTGCTTAGTATGGTGGTGTAGTGGTTAGTATGGTGGTGTAGTGGTTAGTATGGTGGTGTAGTGGTTAGTAAGGTGGTGTAGTGGTTAGTACAGTGGTGTAGTGGTTAGTACGGTGGTGTGTTGGTTAGTACGGTGGTGTAGTGGTTAGTATGGTGGTGTAGTGGTTAGTACGGTGGTGTAGTGGTTAGTAAGGTGGTGTAGTGGTTAGTACGGTGGTGTAGTGGTTAGTAAGGTGGTGTAGTGGTTAGTATGGTGGTGTAGTGGTTAGTATGGTGGTGTAGTGGTTAGTACGGTGGTGTAGTGGTTAGTACGGTGGTGTAGTGGTTAGTATGGTGGTGTAGTGGTTAGTACGGTGGTGTAGTGGTCAATATGGTGGTGTAGTGGTCAGTAAGGTGATGTAGTGGTCAGTACGGTGGTGTAGTGGTCAGTATGGTGGTGTAGTGGTCAGTAAGGTGATGTAGTGGTTAGTACGGTGGTGTAGTGGTTAGTATGGTGGTGTAGTGGTTAGTATGGTGGTGTAGTGGTTAGTAAGGTGGTGTAGTGGTTAGTACGGTGGTGTAGTGGTTAGTAAGGTGGTGTAGTGGTTAGTATGGTGGTGTAGTGGTTAGTAAGGTGGTGTAGTGGTTAGTATGGTGGTGTAGTGGTTAGTACGGTGGTGTAGTGGTTAGTACGGTGGTGTAGTGGTTAGTACGGTGGTGTAGTGGTTAGTAAGGTGGTGTAGTGGTTAGTCCGGTGGTGTAGTGGTTAGTACGGTGGTGTAGTGGTTAGTATGGTGGTGTAGTGGTTAGTACGGTGGTGTAGTGGTCAATATGGTGGTGTAGTGGTCAGTAAGGTGATGTAGTGGTTAGTACGGTGGTGTAGTGGTCAGTATGGTGGTGTAGTGGTCAGTAAGGTGATGTAGTGGTTAGTACGGTGGTGTAGTGGTTAGTATGGTGGTGTAGTGGTTAGTATGGTGGTGTAGTGGTTAGTACGGTGGTGTAGTGGTCAGTATGGTGGTGTAGTGGTCAGTATGGTGGTGTAGTGGTTAGTATAGTGGTGTAGTGGTTAGTACGGTGGTGTAGTGGTTAGTATGGTGGTGTAGTGGTTAGTCCGGTGGTGTAGTGGTTAGTACGGTGGTGTAGTGGTCAGTAAGGTGATGTAGTGGTCAATACGGTGGTGTAGTGGTTAGTATGGTGGTGTATTAGTGAGCACGGTGGTGTAGTGGTTAGTCCGGTGGTGTAGTGGTTAGTACGGTGGTGTAGTGGTTAGTATGGTGGTGTAGTGGTTAGTCCGGTGGTGTAGTGGTTAGTACGGTGGTGTAGTGGTAAGTATGGTGGTGTAGTGGTTAGTACGGTGGTGTAGTGGTTAGTATGGTGGTGTAGTGGTTAGTACGGTGGTGTAGTGGTTAGTATGGTGGTGTAGTGGTTAGTACGGTGGTCTAGTGGTCAGTAAGGTGATGTAGTGGTTAGTATAGTGGTGTAGAGGTTAGTACGGTGGTGTAGTAGTTAGTATGGTGGTGTAGTGGTTAGTATGGTGGTGTAGTGGTTAGTATGGTGGTGTAGTGGTCAGTACGGTGGTGTAATGGTCAGTACAGTGGTGTAGTGGTTAGTACGGTGGTGTAGTGGTTAGTATGGTGGTTTAGTGGTTAGTCCGGTGGTGTAGTGGTTAGTACGGTGGTGTAGTGGTCAGTACGGTGGTGTAATGGTCAGTACAGTGGTGTAGTGGTTAGTACGGTGGTGTAGTGGTTAGTATGGTGGTTTAGTGGTTAGTCCGGTGGTGTAGTGGTTAGTACGGTGGTGTAGTGGTAGGTACGGTGGTGTAGTGGTTAGTACGGTGGTGTAGTGGTTAGTACGGTGGTGTAGTGGTTAGTAATGTGGGGTAGTGGTTAGTAAGGTGATGTAGTGGTCAGTACGGTGGTGTAGTGGTTAGTATGGTGGTGTATTAGTGAGCACGGTGGTGTAGTGGTTAGTCCGGTGGTGTAGTGGTTAGTACGGTGGTGTAGTGGTTAGTATGGTGGTGTAGTGGTTAGTCCGGTGGTGTAGTGGTTAGTACAATGGTGTAGTGGTTAGTATGGTGGTGTAGTGGTTAGTACGGTGGTGTAGTGGTTAGTATGGTGGTGTAGTGGTTAGTACGGTGGTGTAGTGGTTAGTATGGTGGTGTAGTGGTTAGTACGGTGGTGTAGTGGTCAGTAAGGTGATGTAGTGGTTAGTATAGTGGTGTAGAGGTTAGTACGGTGGTGTAGTAGTTAGTATGGTGGTGTAGTGGTCAGTACGGTGGTGTAATGGTCAGTACAGTGGTGTAGTGGTTAGTACGGTGGTGTAGTGGTTAGTATGGTGGTGTAGTGGTTAGTCCGGTGGTGTAGTGGTTAGTACGGTGGTGTAGTGGTCAGTAAGGTGATGTAGTGGTCAGTACGGTGGTGTAGTGGTTAGTATGGTGGTGTATTAGTGAGCACGGTGGTGTAGTGGTTAGTCCGGTGGTGTAGTGGTTAGTATGGTGGTGTAGTGGTTAGTACGGTGGTGTAGTGGTTAGTACGGTGGTGTAGTGGTTAGTCCGGTGGTGTAGTGGTCAGTACGGTGGTGTAGTGGTTAGTATGGTGGTGTAGTGGTTAGTATGGTGGTGTAGAGGTTAGTATGGTGGTGTAGTGGTCAGTACAGTGGTGTAGTGGTTAGTACGGTGGTGTAGTGGTTAGTATGGTGGTGTAGTGGTTAGTCCGGTGGTGTAGTGGTTAGTACGGTGGTGTAGTGGTCAGTAAGGTGATGTAGTGGTTAGTACGGTGGGTGTAGTGGTTAGTATGGTGGTGTATTAGTGAGCACGGTGGTGTAGTGGTTAGTCCGGTGGTGTAGTGGTTAGTATGGTGGTGTAGTGGTTAGTATGGTGGTGTAGTGGTTAGTACGGTGGTGTAGTGGTTAGTACGGTGGTGTAGTGGTTAGTCCGGTGGTGTAGTGGTCAGTACGGTGGTGTAGTGGTTAGTATGGTGGTGTAGTGGTTAGTATGGTGGTGTAGAGGTTAGTATGGTGGTGTAGTGGTCAGTACGGTGGTGTAGTGTTTAGTATGGTGGTGTAGTGGTTAGTATGGAGGTGTAGTGGTTAGTAAGGTGGTGTAGTGGTTAGTAGGGTGGTGTAGTGGTTAGTACGGTGGTGTAGTGGTTAGTACGTTGGTGTAGTGGTTAGTATGGTGGTGTAGTGGTTAGTATGGTGATGTAGTGGTTAGTAAGGTGATGTAGTGGTTAGTAAGGTGGTGTAGTGGTTAGTACGGTGGTGTAGTGGTTAGTACGGTGGTGTAGTGGTTAGTAATGTGGGGTAGTGGTTAGTAAGGTGGTGTAGTGGTTAGTACGGTGGTGTAGTGGTTAGTACGGTGTTGTAGTGGTTAGTACGGTGGTGTAGTGGTTAGTATGGGGGTGTAGTGGTTAGCACGGTGGTGTAGTGCTTAGTATGGTGGTGTAGTGGTTAGTATGGTGGTGTAGTGGTTAGTATGGTGGTGTAGTGGTTAGTATGTTGGTGTAGTGGTTAGTATGGTGGTGTGGTGGTTAGTATGGTGGTGTAGTGGTTAGTATGGTGGTGTAGTGCTTAGTATGGTGGTGTAGTGGTTAGTATGGTGGTGTAGTGGTTAGTATGGTGGTGTAGTGGTTAGTAAGGTGGTGTAGTGGTTAGTACAGTGGTGTAGTGGTTAGTACGGTGGGTGTGTTGGTTAGTACGGTGGTGTAGTGGTTAGTATGGTGGTGTAGTGGTTAGTACGGTGGTGTAGTGGTTAGTAAGGTGGTGTAGTGGTTAGTACGGTGGTGTACGTGGTTAGTAAGGTGGTGTAGTGGTTAGTATGGTGGTGTAGTGGTTAGTATGGTGGTGTAGTGGTTAGTACGGTGGTGTAGTGGTTAGTACGGTGGTGTAGTGGTTAGTATGGTGGTGTAGTGGTTAGTACGGTGATGTAGTGGTCAATATGGTGGTGTAGTGGTCAGTAAGGTGATGTAGTGGTCAGTACGGTGGTGTAGTGGTCAGTATGGTGGTGTAGTGGTCAGTAAGGTGATGTAGTGGTTAGTACGGTGGTGTAGTGGTTAGTATGGTGGTGTAGTGGTTAGTATGGTGGTGTAGTGGTTAGTAAGGTGGTGTAGTGGTTAGTACGGTGGTGTAGTGGTTAGTAAGGTGGTGTAGTGGTTAGTATGGTGGTGTAGTGGTTAGTAAGGTGGTGTAGTGGTTAGTATGGTGGTGTAGTGGTTAGTACGGTGGTGTAGTGGTTAGTACGGTGGTGTAGTGGTTAGTACGGTGGTGTAGTGGTTAGTAAGGTGGTGTAGTGGTTAGTACGGTGGTGTAGTGGTTAGTACGGTGGTGTAGTGGTTAGTATAGTGGTGTAGTGGTTAGTACGGTGGTGTAGTGGTCAATATGGTGGTGTAGTGGTCAGTAAGGTGATGTAGTGGTTAGTACGGTGGTGTAGTGGTCAGTATGGTGGTGTAGTGGTCAGTAAGGTGATGTAGTGGTTAGTACGGTGGTGTAGTGGTTAGTACGGTGGTGTAGTGGTTAGTATGGTGGTGTAGTGGTTAGTATGGTGGTGTAGTGGTTAGTCCGGTGGTGTAGTGGTTAGTAAGGTGGTGTAGTGGTTAGTATGGTGGTGTAGTGGTTAGTATAGTGGTGTAGTGGTTAGTACGGTGGTGTAGTGGTTAGTATGGTGGTGTAGTGGTTAGTCCGGTGGTGTAGTGGTTAGTACGGTGGTGTAGTGGTCAGTAAGGTGATGTAGTGGTCAGTACGGTGGTGTAGTGGTTAGTCCGGTGGTGTAGTGGTTAGTACGGTGGTGTAGTGGTTAGTATGGTGGTGTAGTGGTTAGTCCGGTGGTGTAGTGGTTAGTACGGTGGTGTAGTGGTAAGTATGGTGGTGTAGTGGTTAGTACGGTGGTGTAGTGGTTAGTATGGTGGTGTAGTGGTTAGTACGGTGGTGTAGTGGTTAGTATGGTGGTGTAGTGGTTAGTACGGTGGTGTAGTGGTCAGTAAGGTGATGTAGTGGTTAGTATAGTGGTGTAGAGGTTAGTACGGTGGTGTAGTAGTTAGTATGGTGGTGTAGTGGTTAGTATGGTGGTGTAGTAGTGGTTAGTATGGTGGTGTAGTGGTCAGTACGGTGGTGTAATGGTCAGTACAGTGGTGTAGTGGTTAGTACGGTGGTGTAGTGGTTAGTATGGTGGTTTAGTGGTTAGTCCGGTGGTGTAGTGGTTAGTACGGTGGTGTAGTGGTCAGTACGGTGGTGTAATGGTCAGTACAGTGTTGTAGTGGTTAGTACGGTGGTGTAGTGGTTAGTATGGTGGTTTAGTGGTTAGTCCGGTGGTGTAGTGGTTAGTACGGTGGTGTAGTGGTCAGTAAGGTGATGTAGTGGTCAGTACGGTGGTGTAGTGGTTAGTATGGTGGTGTATTAGTGAGCACGGGTGGTGTAGTGGTTAGTCCGGTGGTGTAGTGGTTAGTATGGTGGTGTAGTGGTTAGTATGGTGGTGTAGTGGTTAGTACGGTGGTGTAGTGGTTAGTATGGTGGTGTAGTGGTTAGTACGGTGGTGTAGTGGTTAGTACGGTGGTGTAGTGGTTAGTACGGTGGTGTAGTGGTTAGTATGGTGGTGTAGTGGTTAGTATGGTGGTGTAGTGGTCAGTAAGGTGATGTAGTGGTCAGTAAGGTGATGTAGTGGTCAGTACGGTGGTGTAGTGGTTAGTATGGTGGTGTAGTGGTTAGTATGGTGGTGTAGTGGTTAGTGCGATGGTGTAGAGGTTAGTACGGTGGTGTAGTGGTCAGTATGGTGGTGTAGTGGTTAGTATGGTGATGTAGTGGTTAGTAAGGTGATGTAGTGGTTAGTAAGGTGGTGTAGTGGTTAGTACGGTGGTGTAGTGGTTAGTACGGTGGTGTAGTGGTTAGTAATGGGGGTAGTGGTTAGTAAGGTGGTGTAGTGGTTAGTACGGTGGTGTAGTGGTTAGTACGGTGTTGTAGTGGTTAGTACGGTGGTGTAGTGGTTAGTATGGGGTGTAGTGGTTAGCACGGTGGTGTAGTGCTTAGTATGGTGGTGTAGTGGTTAGTATGGTGTGTAGTGCTTAGTATGGTGGTGTAGTGGTTAGTATGTTGGTGTAGTGGTTAGTATGGTGGTGTGGTGGTTAGTATGGTGGTGTAGTGGTTAGTATGGTGGTGTAGTGGTTAGTATGGGGTGTAGTGCTTAGTATGGTGGTGTAGTGGTTAGTATGGTGGTGTAGTGCTTAGTATGGTGGTGTAGTGGTTAGTATGGTGGTGTAGTGGTTAGTATGGTGGTGTAGTGGTTAGTAAGGTGGTGTAGTGGTTAGTACAGTGGTGTAGTGGTCAGTAAGGTGATGTAGTGGTCAGTACGGTGGTGTAGTGATTAGTATGGTGGTGTATTAGTGAGCACGGTGGTGTAGTGGTTAGTCCGGTGGTGTAGTGGTTAGTACGGTGGTGTAGTGGTTAGTACGGTGGTGTAGTGGTTAGTATGGTGGTGTAGTGGTTAGTATGGTGGTGTAGTGTTAGTAAGGTGGTGTAGTGGTTAGTATGGTGGTGTAGTGGTTAGTATGGTGGTGTAGTGGTTAGTAAGGTGTAGTGGTTAGTATGGTGGTGTAGTGGTTAGTACGGTGGTGTAGTGGTTAGTATGGTGGTGTAGTGGTTAGTAAGGTGGTGTAGTGGTTAGTATGGTGGTGTAGTGGTTAGTATAGTGGTGTAGTGGTTAGTACGGTGGTGTAGTGGTTAGTATGGTGGTGTGTGGTTAGTCCGTGGTGTAGTGGTTAGTACGGTGGTGTAGTGGTCAGTAAGGTGATGTAGTGGTCAGTACGGTGGTGTAGTGATTAGTATGGTGGTGTATTAGTGAGCACGGTGGTGTAGTGGTTAGTCCGGTGGTGTAGTGGTTAGTACGGTGGTGTAGTGGTTAGTATGTGTGTAGTGGTTAGTCCGGTGGTGTAGTGGTTAGTACGGTGGTGTAGTGGTTAGTACGGTGGTGTAGTGGTTAGTACGGTGGTGTAGTGGTTAGTATGGTGGTGTAGTGGTTAGTACGGTGGTGTATGTGGTTAGTATGGTGGTGTAGTGGTTAGTACGGGTGTGTATGGTCAGTAAGGTGATGTAGTGGTTAGTATAGTGGTGTAGAGGTTAGTACGGTGGTGTAGTAGTTAGTACGGTGGTGTAGTGGTCAGTACGGTGGTGTAATGGTCAGTAAGGTGATGTAGTGGTCAGTACGGTGGTGTAGTGGTTAGTATGGTGGTGTATTAGTGAGCACGGTGGTGTAGTGGTTAGTCCGGTGGTGTAGTGGTTAGTACGGTGGTAGTGGTTAGTATGGTGGTGTAGTGGTTAGTACGGTGGTGTAGTGGTTAGTATGGTGGTGTAGTGGTTAGTACGGTGGTGTAGTGGTTAGTATGGTGGTGTAGTGGTTAGTACGGTGGTGTAGTGGTCAGTAAGGTGATGTAGTGGTTAGTATAGTGGTGTAGAGGTTAGTACGGTGGTGTAGTAGTTAGTATGGTGGTGTAGTGGTCAGTACGGTGGTGTAATGTCAGTACAGTGGTGTAGTGGTTAGTACGGTGGTGTAGTGGTTAGTATGGTGGTTTAGTGGTTAGTCCGGTGGTGTAGTGGTTAGTACGGTGGTGTAGTGGTCAGTAAGGTGATGTAGTGGTCAGTACGTGGTGTAGTGGTTAGTATGGTGGTGTATTAGTGAGCACGGTGGTGTAGTGGTTAGTCCGGTGGTGTAGTGGTTAGTACGGTGGTGTAGTGGTTAGTATGGTGGTGTAGTGGTTAGTATGGTGTGTAGTGTTAGTACGGTGGTGTAGTGGTTAGTATGGTGGTGTAGTGGTTAGTACGGTGGTGTAGTGGTTAGTATGGTGGTGTAGTGGTTAGTACGGTGGTGTAGTGGTAGTATGGTGGTGTAGTGGTTAGTACGGGTGTAGTGGTCAGTAAGGTGATGTAGTGTCAGTACGGTGGTGTAGTGGTTAGTATGGTGGTAGTGGTTAGTATGGTGGTGTAGTGGTTAGTGCGATGGTGTAGAGGTTAGTACGGTGGTGTAGTGTCAGTACGGTGGTGTAGTGGTTAGTATAGTTGGGTAGTGGTTAGTATGTAGTGTAGTGGTTAGTATAGTGGGTAGTGGTTAGTATGGTGGTGTAGTGGTTAGTATGGTGGTGTAGTGGTTAGTATGGTGGTGTAGTGGTCAGTACGGTGGTGTAGTGGTTAGTATAGTGGTGTAGAGGTTAGTACGGTGGTGTAGTAGTTAGTACGGTGGTGTAGTGGTCAGTACGGTGGTGTAGTGGTCAGTACGGTGGTGTAGTGGTTAGTACGGTGGTGTAGTGGTCAGTACGGTGGTGTAGTGGTTAGTATGGTGGTGTAGTGGTTAGTACGGTGTATAGTGGTTAGTACGGTGATGTATGGTTAGTACGGTGGTGTAGTGGTAGGTACGTGGTGTAGGGTTAGTACGGTGGTGTAGTGGTTAGTACGGTGTGTAGTGGTTAGTAATGTGGGGTAGTGGTTAGTAAGGTGATGTAGTGGTCAGTACGGTGGTGTAGTGGTTAGTATGGTGGTATTAGTGAGCACGGTGGTGTAGTGGTTAGTCCGGTGGTGTAGTGGTTAGTACGGTGGTGTAGTGGTTAGTATGGTGGTGTAGTGGTTAGTCCGGTGGTGTAGTGGTTAGTACAATGGTGTAGTGGTTAGTATGGTGTGTAGTGGTTAGTACGGTGGTGTAGTGGTTAGTATGGTGGTGTAGTGGTTAGTACGGTGGTGTAGTGGTTAGTATGGTGGTGTAGTGGTTAGTACGGTGGTGTAGTGGTCAGTAAGGTGATGTAGTGGTTAGTATAGTGGTGTAGAGGTTAGTACGGTGGTGTAGTAGTTAGTATGGTGGTGTAGTGGTCAGTACGGTGGTGTAATGGTCAGTACAGTGGTGTAGTGGTTAGTACGGTGGTGTAGTGGTTAGTATGGTGGTGTAGTGGTTAGTCCGGTGGTGTAGTGGTTAGTACGGTGGTGTAGTGGTCAGTAAGGTGATGTAGTGGTCAGTACGGTGGTGTAGTGGTTAGTATGGTGGTGTATTAGTGAGCACGGTGGTGTAGTGGTTAGTCCTGTGGTAGTGGTTAGTACGGTGGTGTAGTGGTTAGTACGGTGGTGTAGTGTTAGTACGGTGGTGTAGTGGTTAGTCCGGTGGTGTAGTGGTCAGTACGGTGGTGTAGTGGTTAGTATGGTGTGTAGTGGTTAGTATGGTGGTGTAGAGGTTAGTATGGTGGTGTAGTGGTCAGTACAGTGGTGTAGTGGTTAGTACGGTGGTGTAGTGGTTAGTAGTATGGTGTAGTGGTTAGTCCGTGGTGTAGTGGTTAGTACGGTGTGTAGTGGTCAGTAAGGTGATGTAGTGGTTAGTACGGTGGTGTAGTGGTTAGTATGGTGTGTATTAGTGAGCACGGTGGTGTAGTGGTTAGTCCGGTGGTGTAGTGGTTAGTATGGTGTGTAGTGTTTAGTATGGTGTGTAGTGTTAGTACGGTGGTGTAGTGGTTAGTACGGTGGTGTAGTGGTTAGTCCGGTGGTGTAGTGGTCAGTACGGTGGTGTAGTGGTCAGTACGGTGGTGTAGTGGTTAGTATGGTGGTGTAGAGGTTAGTATGGTGGTGTAGTGGTCAGTACGGTGGTGTAGTGTTTAGTATGGTGGTGTAGTGGTTAGTATGGTGGTGTAGTGGTTAGTATGGTGGTGTAGTGGTTAGTACGGTGGTGTAGTGGTCAGTATGGTGGTGTAGTGGTCAGTATGGTGGTGTAGTGGTTAGTACGGTGGTGTAGTGGTCAGTACGATGGTGTATGGTCAGTAAGGTGATGTAGTGGTTAGTACGGTGGTGTAGTGGTTAGTATGGTGGTGTAGTGGTTAGTATGGTGGTGTAGTAGTTAGTAAGGTGATGTAGTGGTTAGTACGTGGGTAGTGGTTAGTACGGTGGTGTAGTGGTTAGTATGGTGTGGTAGTGGTTAGTATGGTGGTGTAGTGGTTAGTCCGGTGGTGTAGTGGTTAGTAAGGTGGTGTAGTGGTTAGTATGGTGGTGTAGTGGTTAGTATAGTGGTGTAGTGGTTAGTACGGTGGTGTAGTGGTTAGTATGGTGGTGTAGTGGTTAGTCCGTGGTGTAGTGGTTAGTACGGTGTGTAGTGGTCAGTAAGGTGATGTAGTGGTCAGTACGGTGGTGTAGTGGTTAGTATGGTGGTGTATTAGTGAGCACGGTGGTGTAGTGGTTAGTCCGGTGGTGTAGTGAGAGTACGGTGGTGTAGTGGTTAGTATGGTGGTGTAGTGGTTAGTCCGGTGGTGTAGTGGTTAGTACGGTGGTGTAGTGGTTAGTATGGTGGTGTAGTGGTTAGTACGGTGGTGTAGTGGTTAGTATGGTGGTGTAGTGGTTAGTACGGTGGTGTAGTGGTTAGTATGGTGGTGTAGTGGTTATACGGTGGTGTATGGTCAGTAAGGTGATGTAGTGGTTAGTATAGTGGTGTAGAGGTTAGTACGGTGGTGTAGTAGTTAGTATGGTGGTGTAGTGGTCAGTACGGTGGTGTAATGGTCAGTACAGTGGTGTAGTGGTTAGTACGGTGGTGTAGTGTTAGTATGGTGGTTTAGTGGTTAGTCCGGTGGTGTAGTGGTTAGTACGGTGGTGTAGTGGTCAGTAAGGTGATGTAGTGGTCAGTACGGTGGTGTATAGTGGTTAGTATGGTGGAGTATTAGTGAGCACGGTGGTGTAGTGGTTAGTCCGGTGGTGTAGTGGTTAGTACGGTGGTGTAGTGGTTAGTATGGTGGTGTAGTGGTTAGTATGGTGGTGTAGTGGTTAGTACGGTGGTGTAGTGGTTAGTATGGTGGTGTAGTGGTTAGTACGGTGGTGTAGTGGTTAGTATGGTGGTGTAGTGGTTAGTACGGTGGGGTAGTGGTTAGTATGGTGGTGTAGTGGTTAGTACGGTGGTGTAGTGGTCAGTAAGGTGATGTAGTGGTCAGTACGGTGTGTAGTGGTTAGTATGGTGGTGTAGTGGTTAGTATGGTGGTGTAGTGGTTAGTGCGATGGTGTAGAGGTTAGTACGGTGGTGTAGTGGTCAGTACGGTGGTGTAGTGGTTAGTATAGTGGTGTAGTGGTTAGTATGGTAGTGTAGTGGTTAGTATAGTGGTGTAGTGGTTAGTATGGTGGTGTAGTGGTTAGTATGGTGGTGTAGTGGTTAGTATGGTGGTAGTGGTCAGTACGGTGTGTAGTGGTTAGTATAGTGTGTAGAGGTTAGTACGGTGGTGTAGTAGTTAGTACGGTGGTGTAGTGGTCAGTACGGTGGTGTATGTCAGTACGGTGGTGTAGTGGTCAGTACGGTGTGTAGTGGTCAGTACGGTGGTGTAGTGGTTAGTACGGTGGTGTAGTGGTTAGTACGGTGGTGTAGTGGTTAGTACGGTGATGTAGTGGTTAGTACGGTGGTGTAGTGGTAGGTACGGTGGTGTAGTGGTTAGTACGGGGTGTAGTGGTTAGTACGGTGGTGTAGTGGTTAGTAATGTGGGGTAGTGGTTAGTAAGGTGATGTAGTGGTCAGTACGGTGGGTGTAGTGGTTAGTATGGTGGTGTATTAGTGAGCACGGTGGTGTAGTGGTTAGTCCGGTGGTGTAGTGGTTAGTACGGTGGTGTAGTGGTTAGTATGGTGGTGTAGTGGTTAGCTCCGGTGGTGTAGTGGTTAGTACAATGGTGTAGTGGTTAGTATGGTGGTGTAGTGGTTAGTACGGTGGTGTAGTGGTTAGTATGGTGGTGTAGTGGTTAGTACGGTGGTGTAGTGGTTAGTATGGTGGTGTAGTGGTTAGTACGGTGGTGTAGTGGTCAGTAAGGTGATGTAGTGGTTAGTATAGTGGTGTAGAGGTTAGTACGGTGGTGTAGTAGTTAGTATGGTGGTGTAGTGGTCAGTACGGTGGTGTAATGGTCAGTACAGTGGTGTAGTGGTTAGTACGGTGGTGTAGTGGTTAGTATGGTGGTGTAGTGGTTAGTCCGGTGGTGTAGTGGTTAGTACCGGTGGTGTAGTGGTCAGTAAGGTGATGTAGTGGTCAGTACGGTGGTGTAGTGGTTAGTATGGTGGTGTATTAGTGAGCACGGTGGTGTAGTGGTTAGTCCGGTGGTTGTAGTGGTTAGTAGGGTGGTGTAGTGGTTAGTACGGTGGTGTAGTGGTTAGTACGGTGGTGTAGTGGTTAGTCCGGTGGTGTAGTGGTCAGTACGGTGGTGTAGTGGTTAGTATGGTGGTGTAGTGGTTAGTATGGTGGTGTAGAGGATTAGTATGGTGGTGTAGTGGTCAGTACAGTGGTGTAGTGGTTAGTACGGTGGTGTAGTGGTTAGTATGGTGGTGTAGTGGTTAGTCCGGTGGTGTAGTGGTTAGTACGGTGGTGTAGTGGTCAGTAAGGTGATGTAGTGGTTAGTACGGTGGTGTAGTGGTTAGTATGGTGGTGTATTAGTGAGCACGGTGGTGTAGTGGTTAGTCCGGTGGTGTAGTGGTTAGTATGGTGGTGTAGTGGTTAGTATGGTGGTGTAGTGGTTAGTACGGTGGTGTAGTGGTTAGTACGGTGGTGTAGTGGTTAGTCCGGTGGTGTAGTGGTCAGTACGGTGGTGTAGTGGTTAGTATGGTGGTGTAGTGGTTAGTATGGTGGTGTAGAGGTTAGTATGGTGGTGTAGTGGTCAGTACGGTGGTGTAGTGTTTAGTATGGTGGTGTAGTGGTTAGTATGGAGGTGTAGTGGTTAGTAAGGTGGTGTAGTGGTTAGTAGGGTGGTGTAGTGGTTAGTACGGTGGTGTAGTGGTTAGTACGTTGGTGTAGTGGTTAGTATGGTGGTTGTAGTGGTTAGTATGGTGATGTAGTGGTTAGTAAGGTGATGTAGTGGTTAGTAAGGTGGTGTAGTGGTTAGTACGGTGGTGTAGTGGTTAGTACGGTGGTGTAGTGGTTAGTAATGTGGGGTAGTGGTTAGTAAGGTGGTGTAGTGGTTAGTACGGTGGTGTAGTGGTTAGTACGGTGTTGTAGTGGTTAGTACGGTGGGTGTAGTGGTTAGTATGGGGGTGTAGTGGTTAGCACGGTGGTGTAGTGCTTAGTATGGTGGTGTAGTGGTTAGTATGGTGGTGTAGTGGTTAGTATGGTGGTGTAGTGGTTAGTATGTTGGTGTAGTGGTTAGTATGGTGGTGTGGTGGTTAGTATGGTGGTGTAGTGGTTAGTATGGTGGTGTAGTGTTAGTATGGTGGTGTAGTGCTTAGTATGGTGGTGTAGTGGTTAGTATGGTGTGTAGTGGTTAGTATGGTGGTGTAGTGGTTAGTAAGGTGGTGTAGTGGTTAGTACAGGTGGTGTAGTGGTTAGTACGGTGGTGTAGTGGTTAGTACGGTGGTGTCGGTGTAGTTGGTTAGTACGGTGGTGTAGTGGTTAGTATGGTGGTTGTAGTGGTAGTCTGGTGGTTTGTAGGTTAGTACGGTGGTGTAGTGGTTAGTACGGTGGTGTAGTGGTTAGTATGGTGGTGTAGTGGTTTGTATGGTGGTGTAGTGGTTAGTAAGGTGGTGTAGTGGTTAGTATGGTGGTGTAGTGGTTAGTACGGTGGTGTAGTGGTTAGTATGGTGGTGTAGTGGTTAGTAAGGTGGTGTTGTGGTTAGTATGGTGGTGTAGTGGTTAGCTATAGTGGTGTAGTGGTTAGTACGGTGGTGGTAGCTGGTTAGTATGGTGGTGTAGTAGGTTAGTCCGGTGGTTTGTAGTGGTTAGTACGGTGGTGTAGTGGTCAGTAAGGTGATGTAGTGGTCAGTACGGTGGTGTAGTGATTAGTATGGTGGTGTATTAGTGAGCACGGTGGTGTAGTGGTTAGTCCGTGGTGTAGTGGTTAGTACGGTGGTGTAGTGGTTAGTATGGTGGTGTAGTGGTTAGTCCGGTGGTTTAGTGGTTAACGTGGTGTAGTGGTTAGTACGGTGGTGTAGTGGTTAGTACGGTGGTGTAGTGGTTAGTATGGTGGTGTAGTGGTTAGTACGGTGGTGTAGTGGTTAGTATGGTGGTGTAGTGGTTAGTACGGTGGTGTAGTGGTCAGTAAGGTGATGTAGTGGTTAGTATAGTGGTGTAGAGGTTAGTACGGTGGTGTAGTAGTTAGTACGGTGGTGTAGTGGTCAGTACGGTGGTGTAATGGTCAGTAAGGTGATGTAGTGGTCAGTACGGTGGTGTAGTGGTTAGTATGGTGGTGTATTAGTGAGCACGGTGGGTAGTGGTTAGTCCGGTGGTGTAGTGGTTAGTACGGTGGTAGTGGTTAGTATGGTGGTGTAGTGGTTAGTACGGTGGTGTAGTGGTTAGTATGGTGGTGTAGTGGTTAGTATGGTGGTGTAGTGGTTAGTATGGTGGTGTAGTGGTTAGTAAGTTGGGTGTAGTGGTTAGTATGGTGGTGTAGTGGTTAGTAACGGTGGTGTTAGTGGTTAGTATGGTGGTGTAGTGGTTAGTAAGGTGGTGTAGTGGTTAGTATGGTGGTGTAAGTGGTTAGTAAGTGGTGTTTAGTGGTTAGTACGGTGGTGTAGGTGGTTAGTATGGTGGTTTAGTGGTTAGTCCCGGTGGTGTAGTGGTTAGTACGGTGGTTGTAGTGGTCCAGTAGGTGATGTAGTGGTCAGTATCGGTGGTGTAGTGATTAGTATGGTGGTGTTATTAGTGAGCACGGTGGTGTAGTGGTTAGTCCGGGTGGTGTAGTGGTTAGTACGGTGAGTAGTGGTTAGTATGGTGGTGTAGTGGTTAGTCCCGGTGGTGTAGTGGTTAGTACGGTGGTGTAGTGGTTTAGTAGGGTGGTGTAGTGGTTAGTACGGTGGTGTAGTGGTTAGTATGGTGGTGTAGTGGTTAGTACGGTGGTGTAGTGGTTAGTATGGTGGTGTAGTGGTTAGTACGGTGGTGTAGTGGTCAGTAAGGTGATGTAGTGGTCAGTACGGTGGTGTAGTGGTTAGTATGGTGGTGTAGTGGTTAGTATGGTGGTGTAGTGGTTAGTGCGATGGTGTAGAGGTTAGTACGGTGGTGTAGTGGTCAGTACGGTGGTGTAGTGGTTAGTATAGTGGTGTAGTGGTTAGTATGGTAGTGTAGTGGTTAGTATAGTGTGTAGTGGTTAGTATGGTGGTGTAGTGGTTAGTATGGTGGTGTAGTGGTTAGTATGGTGTGTAGTGGTCAGTACGGTGGTGTAGTGGTTAGTATAGTGTGTAGAGTTAGTACGGTGTGTAGTAGTTAGTACGGTGGTGTAGTGTCAGTACGGTGGTGTAGTGGTCAGTACGGTGGTGTAAGTGGTTAGTACGGTGGTGTAGTGGTCAGTACGGTGGTGTAGTGGTTAGTATGGTGGTGTAGTGGTTAGTACGGTGGTGTAGTGGTTAGTACGGTGGTGTAGTGGTTAGTACGGTGGTGTAGTGGTAGGTACGGTGGTGTAGTGGTTAGTACGGTGGTGTAGTGGTTAGTACGGTGGTGTAGTGGTTAGTAATGTGGGGTAGTGGTTAGTAAGGTGATGTTGTGGTCAGTACGGTGGTGTAGTGGTTAGTATGGTGGTGTATTAGTGAGCACGGTGGTGTAGTGGTTAGTCCGGTGGTGTAGTGGTTAGTACGGTGGTGTAGTGGTTAGTATGGTGGTGTAGTGGTTAGTCCGGTGGTGTAGTGGTTAGTACAATGGTGTAGTGGTTAGTATGGTGGTGTAGTGGTTAGTACGGTGGTGTAGTGGTAGTATGGTGGTGTAGTGGTTAGTACGGTGGTGTAGTGGTTAGTATGGTGGTGTAGTGGTTAGTACGGTGGTGTAGTGGTCAGTAAGGTGATGTAGTGGTTAGTATAGTGGTGTAGAGGTTAGTACGGTGGTGTAGTAGTTAGTATGTGGTGTAGTGGTCAGTACGGTGGTGTAATGGTCAGTACAGTGGTGTAGTGGTTAGTACGGTGGTGTAGTGGTTAGTATGGTGGTGTAGTGGTTAGTCCGGTGGTGTAGTGGTTAGTACGGTGGTGTAGTGGTCAGTAAGGTGATGTAGTGGTCAGTACGGTGGTGTAGTGGTTAGTAGGTGGTGTATTAGTGAGCACGGTGGTGTAGTGGTTAGTCCGGTGGTGTATGGTTAGTACGGTGTGTAGTGGTTAGTACGGTGGTGTAGTGGTTAGTACGGTGGTGTATGGTTAGTCCGGTGGTGTAGTGGTCAGTACGGTGGTGTAGTGGTTAGTATGGTGGTGTAGTGGTTAGTATGGTGGTGTAGAGGTTAGTATGGTGGTGTAGTGGTCAGTACAGTGGGTAGTGGTTAGTACGGTGGTGTAGTGGTTAGTATGGTGGTGTAGTGGTTAGTCCGGTGGTGTAGTGTTAGTACGGTGGTGTATTGGTAGGGTGGTGTAGTGGTTAGTACGGTGGTGTAGTGGTTAGTATGGTGGTGTAGTGGTTAGTACGGTGGTGTAGGTGGTTAGTACGGTGGTGTAGTGGGATAGATCCCGGTGTCGGTGTAGTGGTTAGTACGGTGGTGTAGTGGTTAGTATGGTGGTGTAGTGGTTAGTATGGTGGGTGTAGAGGTTAGTATGGTGGTGTAGTGGTCAGTACGAGTGGTGTAGTGTTTAGTATGGTGGTGTAGGTGGTTAGTATGGTGGTGTAGTGGTTAGTAAGGTGGTGTAGTGGTTAGTAGGGTGGTGTAGTGGGTTAGTTACGGTGGTGTAGTGTTAGTACATTGGTGTGTAGTGGTTAGTATGGTGGTGTAGTGGTTAGTATGGTGATGTAGTGGTTAGTAAGGTGATGTAGTGGTTAGTAAGGTGGTGTAGTGGTTTAGTATGGTGGTGTAGTGGTTAGTATGGTGGTGTAGTGGTTAGTAAGGTGGTGTAGTGGTTAGTACTGTGGTGTAGTGGTATAGGTACGGTGATGTAGTGGTTAGTACTGTGGTGTAGGTAGTGGTTAGTACGGTGGTGTACGTGGTTTGTCTGGTGGTGTAGTGGTTAGAAGGTGTTGTAGTGGTTAGTATGGTGGTGTAGTGGTTAGTAAGGTGGTGTAGTGCTTAGTATGGTGGTGTAGTGCTTAGTATGTTTGGTGTAGTGGTTAGTATCGGTGGCTGTAGTGGTTAGTATGGTGGTGTAGTGGTTAGTATGGTGGTGTAGTGGTTAGGAAGGTGGTGTAGTGCTTAGTATGGTGGTGTAGTGGTTAGTATGGTGGTGTAGTGGTTAGTAAGGTGGTGTAGTGCTTAGTATGGTGGTGTAGTGGTTAGTACTGTGGTGTGAGTGGTTAGTACGGTGGTGTAGTGGTTAGTATGGTGATTGTAGTGGTTAGTACGGTGGTGTAGTGGTTAGTCAGGTAGTGTATTAGTGAGCACGGTGGTGTAGTGGTTAGTCCGGTGGTGTAGTGGTTAGTACGGTGGTGTAGTGGTTAGTACGGTGGTGTAGTGGTTTATGGTGGTGTAGTGGTTAGTATGGTGGGTGTAGTGGTTAGTAAGGTGGTGTAGTGGTTAGTATGGTGGTGTAGTGGTTAGTATGGTGGTGTAGTGGTTAGTAAGGTGGTGTAGTGGTTAGTATGGTGGTGTAGTGGTTAGTACGGTGGTGTAGTGGTTAGTATGGTGTGTAGTGGTTAGTAAGGTGGTGTATGGTTAGTATGGTGGTGTATGTGGTTAGTATAGTGGTGTAGTGGTTAGTACGGTGGTGTAGTGGTTAGAGGTGGTGTAGTGGTTGTCCGGTGGTGGTGGTTAGTACGGTGGTGGTCAGTAAGGTGATGTAGTGGTCAGTACGGTGGTGTAGTGATTAGTATGGTGGTGTATTAGTGAGCACGGTGGTGTAGTGGTTAGTCCGGTGGTGTAGTGGTTAGTACGGTGGTGTAGTGGTTAGTATGGTGGTGTAGTGGTTAGTCCGGTGGGTAGTGGTTAGTACGTGGTGTAGTGGTTATACGGTGGTGTAGTGGTTAGTACGGTGGTGTAGTGGTTAGTATGGTGGTGTAGTGGTTAGTACGGTGGTGTAGTGGTTAGTAATGGTGGTGTAGTGGTTAGTACGGTGGTGTAGTGGTCAGTAAGGTGATGTAGTGGTTAGTATAGTGGTGTAGAGGTTAGTACGGTGGTGTAGTAGTTAGTACGGTGGTGTAGTGGTCATACGGTGGTGTAATGGTCATAAGGTGAGTAGTGGTCAGTAACGGTGTGTAGTGTTAGTATGGTGGTGTATTAGTGAGCACGGTGGTGTAGTGTTAGTCCGGTGTGTAGTGGTTAGTACGGTGGTGTAGTGGTAGTATGGTGGTGTAGTGGTTAGTATGGTGGTGTAGTGGTTAGTACGGTGGTGTAGTGGTTAGTACGGTGGTGTAGTGGTTAGTCCGGTGTGTAGTGGTTAGTATGGGTGGTGTAGTGGTTAGTATGGTGGTGTAGAGGTTAGTATGGTGGTGTAGTGGTCAGTACGGTGGTGTAGTGTTTAGTATGGTGGATGTAGTGGTTAGTATGGTGTGTTGTGGTTAGTAAGGTGGTGTAGTGGGTTAGTAGGGTGGTGTAGTGGTTAGTACGGTGGTGTAGTGGTTAGTACATTGGTGTAGTGGTTAGTATGGTGGTGTAGTGGTTAGTATGGTGATGTAGTGGTTAGTAAGGTGATGTAGTGGTTAGTAAGGTGGTGTAGTGGTTAGTATGGTGGTGTAGTGGTTAGTATGGTGGTGTAGTGGTTAGTAAGGTGGTGTAGTGGTTAGTACTGTGGTGTAGTGGTTAGTACGGTGATGTAGTGGTTAGTACTGTGGTGTAGTGGTTAGTACAGTGGTGTAGTGGTTAGTACGGTGGTGTAGTGGTTAGTAAGGTGTTGTAGTGGTTAGTATGGTGGTGTAGTGGTTAGTAAGGTGGGTGTAGTGCTAGTATGTGTGTAGTGCTTAGTATGGTGGTGTGTTTAGTACTGTGGTAGTGTTAGTACGGTGGTGTAGTGGTTAGTACGGTGGTGTAGTGTTAGTAAGGTGGTGTAGTGCTTAGTATGGTGGTGTAGTGCTTAGTATGGGGGTGGTATGGGTATGTATGGTTAGGATGGTGGTAGTGGTTAGGTATGGTGGTGGTAGGTTAGGAAGGTGGTGTATGCTTAGTATGGGGTGTGTGGGGTATGGTGGTGTAGTGGTTAGTAAGGTGGTGTAGTGCTTAGTATGGTGTGTAGTGGTTAGTATGGTGGTGTGGGTTAGTATGGTGGTGTAGTGGTTAGTATGGTGATGTTGTGGTTAGTACGGTGGTGTAGTGTTAGTACGGTGATGTAGTGGTGTTGGTGGGGGTGGTTAGTACGGTGGTGTAGTGGTTAGTAGGGTGGTGTAGTGGTTAGTACGGTGGGTGTGGTATTATGGTGATGTAGTGGTTAGTATGGTGATGTAGTGGTTAGTACGGTGGTGTAGTGGTTAGTATTGGTGGTGTAGTGGTTAGTATGGTGGTGTAGTGGTTAGTATGGTGGTGTAGTGGTTAGTATGGTGGTGTAGTGGTTAGTATGGTGGTGTAGTGGTTAGTATGGTGGTGTAGTGGTCAGCACTGTCGCCTCACACCAAAACAATCCAGGTTGGATTCCCGGTCCGGGTGGTTCTGTGTGGAGTGTGTATGTTCTCTCCGTGCTTGAGTGGGTTTTCTCCGGGTACTCTGGTTTCCTCCCACATTTCCAAACGCATGCATGTTAGATTGATTGGTCACTCTAAATTGCCAGTAGGTGTGAGTGAGTTTTGGCCATGGACTGGTGAACTGTGCATGGTATACCCCGCCTTCCCCCGATGATGCTGGGATCCTGTGACCCCGACTAGCAGGATTAAGCGGCAGATAATGGATGGATGATTTACAATACCAGGTTGTCTGGTATCGATTCTGACTTCAAGAATTTTAACCAAGATAGCCCAGAGCTGATAATAAAGGGATACAGCTAAGATTAAACCATCTTAAACAAAGTCTAGCCATATGCTAGTAGCAATATCACAGAAGTTCAGCTTATTTCATATAACGAGAGTGATGAACTGGGAAAATCATTCCTGCAGTCAGAATGGAACTATTTTCAAACAATTCTTTAAAAAAGTTGGATGTAACCTGGAAAACAGGAACAAATCTCAAATCTACAAGCTTTGACTTATAATAAAAGAGCACTTTCAAGCAGAAATGATGGCTCTTCTAGCTCTTCTTCTCACCTGACAGTCTCATGATATCTAGATATAACAGACACATCAACCCACTGACTCACACCATCTTTATGCAAAGGCATTAAGACGCAGCTGAGTGACAACCAGTCAACCAGGTTGTTCAGAAGTGGTGTGGTAACCAGTTGTGTCAGGTCCATAATCACAAACAGCTGATACAAACTTCATTATTGCCATCAATATCTTTTTTTTTTTCCATATCCTTATATCCATATCCTTTGGGACTCAGAACAGGTCTATAAGTCTTAAGTCTATAAGTCTCTGTTCTGAGTCCTAAAGGATATGGGTTCTTTCTCTCTCTCTCCATCTCAACCTGTGTTTGTTTGAACAATGTGCCCCCAAACCGGCCAACAGTTTCCAGCTCGCTGTAATAAAAACATTGTTCAGTTAAACTGTGAAACTTTCAGTTTAAGATGATCTTTAACTGTCAGAAAGTAGATATAATGTCACACAGCATGGCTGCTACTTACAGGTTGCTGCTGGGGTTGTGATGCTAATAAAGGTGGAACTGTTTCTCTCCTTCAGTCTCTTCAGTGATAAACTCTGCACGAAGCTCAGTATAGTTCAAGGTTTGAGAAAGTGTCTGGGGTAAAATGTGCAGAGCAAATTAAGCAAATTTCATTTCCACCTTAAAAGGTGTCATAGTTACATTATGGCACCTGTACAAGATGTAATTTTTAAGGTGGAACAGAACTTTCGATTAAGAAGCTGGTGAATGAGGAGCCAACTTTAGCCAAACACCAGTCACGCTCATTGACAGTTTGGTTCCTTGGAAAGGAAATGAACTGTACTGACATCTTCTTCACAGCCTGGAAGGGTGGCTTTCTGCACATAGTAGGGGTGCCATATCGTATCGTACACAATAATATCTCCAACATTTTTGAATATCATGAACGATATTATACCCTGAAATATCGTGCCATATCACCCATCCCTAATTATCACATCAGGATACTACTTTTTTACTGTTTTTAGTAAAAGAAAAATTCAAACTTTTCTCATTTCCCATTATAAATCTACTAGAGACAGATTTAATCTGTTCAGTATCATTCATTTTACTTCAGTCCTGGATATATGGAGATATCTAGACATTCTGAATCATTGAATTCTGTTACAATCTGATGAAAATTATTGTATTTTTAATATCTCAGTTAGGGGTGTGCCATATCATATCGTATGAAATACAAAAATTTTATTTTCATTTTGTTGTAGTAGTGTGTTCTTAAAATATATTTTTTTAATTTAATGGCCAAGAGTATCATTATCGCAGAAATACCATGAAATATCATGATATTATTGTAGGGCCATATCGCCCACCCCTAGCACATAGTCTGCTATTTTCGTTCCTGTTGCTCCACGCCAATGCAAATACAGTTTTCTGTTCATGGCACTTTTAACTAAAGCCACGAAGGACCGAAACTGAGAACTATGACTCAGCTTTGAACAAACAAAGCTTTCTTTGGTTAAGGTGTGTGTGTGTGTTTAGCTGATGGTGAGGTTAACCAAAGCTGATGTTTTTCCATTTCTTTTCGGCTGTGGTTTAAAGTTGGTAGAAAACAGCACCCTCTATTTTGTTCTGGATGCCTTTAAGACGTCACCCCGGCTCACTATTCACCCATATGTGGTGAATTATTTTTCAGATTAAAATCTGATCTGTGTAGCTTACCGAGAAAGTCACCCTACTCTTTATTTAGTTAGCACAAAATAATGCACCCTTTTAAAGCAAGTCACTGGAAGTATGTGGATGATATAGGTCTGGTCTAGACATCTTGTACTCTCTACCAAAGAGGTTCTACATTAAGAGCTAGTCTATATAGTCCCAAAGTGCTCAACAGTTTTGGGCCCACTGTGATAAAAAAATCAAAATTGCTTGGTTAAACAATGCAGGACTACTAAATATCGTCACTGTCTTAAAAAAAAACATTCATCCATTGTCTTCTGCTTTATCCCACTTGTTGGGGTCACGGTAAGGCTGGAGCCAATCCCAGCATCATCAGAAGTTCACCATGGGCAGGTTGCCAGTCCATTGCATAGCCAACACTCACTTACGGGCAATTTGGAGTGACCGATCAACCTAACATGCATGTCTTTGGACTGAGGGAGTATTTGGAGGAAACCCACTCAAGCGCAGACTGGGACTGGGAATTAAACCCAAATCATTTTTCTGTGAGGCAGCAGAGCTAACCACTACATCACTGTGCTGCCCAAAGAAAAACAAGTATCCTCAAATTGGCTTTACGGGAAAGACCAAAAACTGTCTGTGCTTACAATGTAAATCAATAGAACCCAAATTTCTTCCAAGCAATTACTGGAGCAGTTCCATCAATCCAATGATCATGAGATTATCATACAATGTAAACGGCAGCTGCTACATCCAAATGATGGGGAAAACTAAAAATCAGCAAAAATGAAGATACAAGATTTTCTTTGGATAGCTACAATATTAAAACAAGCACATATGGGTCTGCCTGTACCAAATTATTAAAGATTTAAATTCTTTATCTGATTACTATCTGGTCTGTGGAGTTGTCCAAAGAACTCTACTGTGCCCCAGTATGTGGACAATATGAGTCTGGCCCAGATACCTTGTGCTCTCCACCAGACAGGTTCTACATGTAACACATGTAAAGCCTCCTCCTGTCCTACCAGCCCTGTTTATCCATCAGGAAACCTTGGAAGTCTGTCACGTCATAAAAGTCTCAGGGATCATCTTTCAGGATGAACTGTGCTGGTACACTCGCACGGATCACATGGTGCCTTCAGCTAACAGGAAGCAGTTTGCATTGCGGTTTCTTATCTCTGGTATCTTTTTTATATAGACTACGCGCAGCCTGTTCAGGAATGTGCAGCTCCTCTCTGGCATGGTCCGCTTACCAGAGCTCAGGATTAAAGGTTGGAACAACTTCAAACAGGAGCTTGCAGAATTATCTTCGGCCAAAAGTTCACAACATATCTAGATACATGTGGAATTCTTCCACATCTTTCTCATAACAGAAGACATAAGCATACATTTTGCCATAAAGTTGTCGATTTTAAAGAGCTGCCTCCCCTTAGACGAGACCATACAGCCCACAAACAGGGAATTCCAAGAAGCTGGTCATTCTAAGATGCTGATCTTCAATACCTCATACGCACAGACGTCTGAATGATATTTTCATATTTCACTGTGAGCAAAATAATTCCATTTTATTTGAATGCCATTTTTTAAAACTTACAATGATTCTGAAGATTAAATGCATTCAGTGCTGGAGCTCTGCTAAGGGGCTGAAAGCTTGGCCAAGTTGTTAATGAATATAAAAGGGAGAACTTGGAATTGACCATTCATTCACTGGTTATGCATTCATATCACACGGACATCAAAAAATAGTTTGACGCTCTAATCGGCTATAGTTTGGGATCATTTGATGTTTCACATTTGTCTGTATGAATTGATAATCAAGGTCATAATTTATTTGGCAGTTTAATAGATGGCTAAAAACAGATTTTTGCTGATGTTGCATTTTTTAACCCCTTCAAATGGGTCAAACTTAACCCTTATTCACTTCTTATGTTATTGTATGTATTGCTGAATATCTCTTTGGTATATCAATTATTTATTTAAAGTTTATTTAACTATTTAAAGTTTATTTTCATTATTATTTTTTCATTATTTACATATTATTTAATATTCTAAGTGTTCATGAAAAGTCTCGTTTTGATTATTATTTTAATTCATATTTATTTACTTCATGAACAAAAATCGTTTTTTGTAAGTATGTTTCTGACTGGAAATGTTTACAGTTTCAGTAGCTCATAACAAGTTCCATAGTGAACACATAAGGGTTAATTCTGAGCCATGTTGTGGGTAAGTAAAAATAAATAAATAAATAAAATAAGGAATCGTGATGATCAAAGCAAGCAAACTGGAGGATTCAGGGAAGCTTGAATGATGAAATCAATTTATTGCAAAGATATTAAAAATAAAATCTCATTCGGGTCACTTGTGACCCAGATGAATCAAAGTGTTAAATACTGTCATAGTTTACATTGAAATTACATATACTGTTAAACCAACTACGTCAAAGGTTATGTTTCAAATACTTTAAAAAACCTGTATCATATAGAAGAACATAAATAAACATGTTTTTATTGTAAAATAAAAAAGTTAAGGGAAATTAAGGTAAAGTAAAGGGAAATTCTCTAACCTCTTGTAAAGACAGGTGTAGCATTAGCCAGGGGACAGCTGTTGTCTCCTACACAAGGTGGATGATGTGCTGACACATTTGCTTGTTAAGGTAACACTTGCAACAGAAGAGTATGTCTTCTAACAGTTAGTAAGCCCAGATGCACCTTTACAACCTCCCCTGCACTTACACTCATTTTATGCTGTAGATCTACTAGTTATGGACTAAAATACTCAAACATCAACGTCATGTTGAAAAATTAAAATCTGATCCTGCAAGAACTTTTTAACAGCGTTGTCAAAATATGTTGTGTTTACGTTGTCTGAACAAGTTTGTCACAACCTCACTATTCAATACTGTTGATTTATGGTATTATTACTAGCTGTTGATGACTTTCTATGGAGTTCAATACAGATATAAAGGAACGTATAAGGGATTCTAGGTGGCCGTGATGACGTGCTGTCAATGTTACCACAACATTGTCAGATAACGTTGTCACAACTTTCTGAGGAATTACATTTCAACGTTGTGACAATGCTGCGGGCACCAAAACAGTACATTCCCACAACATTGTTACACCGAAACTATGTTTGCAGGGTTGCGATCTGCTGCATGGTGCCCTTATATTAGATTCATTACAAATTATGAAGCAGTACTATAGATAATATTTCACTGTTCAATTGAAAACATGACTCCTAGCATCTCAGCTTTGCTATGCTGTATCTATGTTTTGTGCTGAGGGAAAGCTGTGTTGTGTCTCTGATACAGCTAACGTTAGCTGTTCATATTTAGCTGATAGAGAGAAATTACATATTTATTGTGTGTAACTTTAGTGCTTTTAAGACATGAGTACAGAAATCTCTGGTAACTGTGATGCAGGAAGTTGTTTTATGTTAGCCCCCAGATCTGTGGGATGTAGCTACTGTTAGCAATGGCTTCTGTCTAGCATGGCCAGCTAAATACTGACATCTAGACGTTTTTCTTACTACGGAAATCACTGGTGTGTAAAAAGACAATAAGACTGCTTAATATGAGCAGCAGCAGTAAACAGAGCTCTGCTATCCATTTCTTATTCTTACTATTTGCCTGGATGGCAAACGAAAACTAAAATATAGCTGTTGTAGTTTAGTGTTTCAGTGCTATAGTACACCGTAATAACACTATGATAAAGCTGCTGCTGTAGTTATATGGAGAGAAAGTGAGTTTTAGAAAGGCTGACGCTTAAACTGTAAGTAAAAAATAAGGGGTCACTGAATGCTAAGTGGCTAGCATTTCTGGCCTGTACAATTTGAAGGAATTCATTTAGTTTGAGATGTTTCTCAGTGGTTTGGCTGCTGAAGAGCATTTAGGCTCTAAGATGAACTGTTGTGCTGAGCTGCAAGTTTCTTCAGAGAGGCGCATCAGGAGTTTCTAAGATTTTCTTAGCAAATGTAAAAACTCTGGTGTGAGATTTACGTCCTCTAGTGGCCAACAGTCATTCTTTAGCCTTTCATACAAGTTGTGGGCAGCAGGTGTCAGCAGAGATCTGTCGTTTACAGAATCCAGCACCCTGTAGTGTGACCACTAGCCAAAGTTATGCTTTTGGTACTACATTGACTTATATAGAAAGTAAACAACCCAACAAATTAAATCCTGTTCCAATTCCAGTGCACATCATAAGCAAAACTAGGAACTACACAATATCTGACCAATGAAGAGATGTCCATTACTAAATTCATATCCACATTATCCCTAGTTCTTAAGATTTGGTCTATAACTATTTTTGCATTTGTAGGGTGCTGTTTATAAGGCTGTATGACATCTATATTAACTTGACAGCTGATCCAACCCTACATTTATATACTGGCTTATTTCACTGTAGGCGTTATATTTGCCCATTTTGATCAGTGAAAGTAGCCTTTATGACATCTGAGGACTATAGTATTAAGCTTTTATAAACATTAATTTAGGGTTATGTCAGTTGTCATGACAAGCTTATGTAGGTATCATGACCTTTTATTTTAGTTTTTTACATCAAAAAATGGGACATATTTTTAAATAACTAACTTTATATTGTGTTGAAGTTTGAATTGACAAAGAGAAATAGTCAAATATCATTTTACATTCAATTTGATTAGAAGTTAAGAAAGTTTTTGTCTTCATGTGTTAGTTAAGTTAGTACTTTGGAGATATGAAGTTTTGTTCCAGTGTTGTTTTATGACATTAGAATACTGAACTCCATCAATCAGACTAGTGATAAAAAGAAAGAGTCAATACTATACTGTGACTTTACACAGCATAATTAGCAGTATGTTAATGGTTAATAATAATTTATGTTCCTCTATGGGAAAGCAAATTGTCACTACTGCACCCTGTGATTAATGGGAATGTTTGAAAGGCAGTATATTTGATCCTGTGTACATTTTTTGAATGTTTATAGTAGGGATGTGTGATGCTACTCTGTGATGATTATATTGGTATTGGATATTTGCTTCAGCGTCAGACAGGTGTTCCGATCAAAACAGTATTTGATTATGTATTTATTGTACTTCAGAAGAGCAGACCGCTGTGGTGTTGTGGTTAACAGTAAATGTAAAACCTTCTCAACATTTTACAAATCTTTATGCATTGCTGTGAACAGACATATCGTCCCTGTCCAATGAAATACATGTATCTCCCTTTTTGTCAATTTTGAGTTTTCTACATGATTTGAACACGCTAACAGTCGTTTACATTGTCTGAAAATTTCATGATGAATGGACCAATAGACATGCTCCAAAACAGCTTGGAAAAAAATCTGGTTCCATTGACTTACATTGAAAGTAAAGTATGTTTTTGGTCTTTCCTGTAAAGTTGCAATTTTGGAAATACATTGGACAGCATTTTTTCATACATTTTTCATTGGACAGCAACGATATACATGAAAAATATCAGATATCAGCTTTCGGCCAAATCCTCTTATTGGTGCATCCCTAGGTTTTCTAGGTTTTTTTTTAAAAATAAGGTTAATAAAGTGCTGAAATATGAACAGTGCTACCTGCCAGCCAACACTCATTCAATCAATATGGGACTGTCAACCTTAGCGAAGGACCCCATACAAAACCTTGCAAGCTTTGTAGTAGCAGCCTGCATATCACATACTGTCTTTAAGTATAGTTCAGAGCACAGCAGTGAACTCGTAGAACCTTTATGTAGCAACGTTGGTATTTTGCTTGCTTAATGACCTCGTCATTCAGAGGGCTCAGTCACATTTAGGGCGGGGGAAGAATATAGGACAGGCTTTGGAGGAGTTTTGTTTACCACAGTTTAGATCCACAGTAGACAAAATAATAACACACAGACTAAGAGGTCTACAGTCACCGAGCACTTTATTAGGTACACCTACTTTGCATCTACCTTCATTGCCAATTTTATCAGCTCTGTTTACTCTGTTCTTAAAGAGGGTCAGGACTCCATAAGACCACCTAGAGCAGGAAATATTTGGGTGGTGGATCATTCTCAGCATTGCAGTGACACTGATGTGGTGGTGGGCTGTGATTGTGTGTGTTGTGCTGGTACGTGTGGATCACACATTACAGACCTGTTGGAGTTTTTAAACACTGTGTCCACTCACTGTCCACTCCATCAGACACTCCCACCTTGCCCAAATGAAAAAAGTCCGAGACGATAGCTCAGCTGTTGCTACACAGTTTGTGTTGGTCATCTTCTGGTTGGCGGACTACTCTCAGTCCAGCAGTTCCACTGAGGTGTTTAAACACTCCTACAGCACTGCTGTGTCTGACCCACTCACACCAGCACAACACACACTAATACATCACCACCATCATGTCAGTGTCACTGCAGTGCTGAGAATGATCCACCACCCAGATAATACCTGCTCTGAGAGGTCCTGTGTGGGTCCTGATCATTGAAGAACAGGGGTCAACAAACTATATAAAGGAAACAGATGGACTACAGAGTGCTCCTATAGGGTAGGTGGGGCTGTAAGCTCAGTAATTGTAATCTAAGTATTGAGGAGTGACCTCACAGACCCCACCTCTGTCCAGCTAAACTTTGGAACTCCCTCGAGGAACACTTGCCGGATCTTTCTTTCTGTGTGACTTGTACAAGTGCACTTTCAGCCTGTGATCCAGTCCTTCACGTGTTGCAAGAGCTGCTGGGAAGTAATGATTTGAAGATCATCAGATCAGAGTGAAATCTGCCTTAATCACTGACTGACTCATACTGGATGTGTAGACCTGTATTCATGTGTCTGTATTTGAGCTGCAGCTACAGGCACAGCTGTCCTTGTAATAGCCTGGCCTGTATCTGCTGCTCCCATAAGCCTGACTGTGGTGCTAATTCACTTGAACTAAGGAGGACTGAGGCTTCTGTTCACTTCTGTTCTCTTCACCATTATCAGGGCGGAGGGAGAGAGAGAGGGAGAGGCAGAGAGAGATAGAGAGAAAGAGGGCTGGCAAAATCCGAGCGCTCACGGATGTCGCGCCTGTCTGTCCAGCCTGCCCCGCTTTCCCGGGCGCTGCTGGTGAAGCCCTGAAGACGGCGAGCGAGACGAGACGCTGGGGGAGCGTCACACGTACAGCAGGATAGATTTTTTTTGCCCTGGATTTTTCTATCACTTGCAAGAAACCAAGGCTCCCGGACGGCGCAGCCAGCGAAGGCTCAGGGCCTCCTCCTCCTCCTCCTCCTCCTCCTCTTCCTCCACCACCTCCTCCTCCTCCTTCTTACACCGCCGCCGCCTCCGCTTCCACGCCGCCGCCTCCCCTCCTCCTGCTTCAGCCCCTCCGCGACTGTGAGCTGAGAGCCAAGCGGCCGAGGACGTAGACCTTTCCCGGTGAGAGGGGACTACTTGATCGCCTGGCTCCCCACCATCACCACCACCAGCAGCCCCCTCCTCCATCTCCTCCTCCTCTTCCCCCACCTCCCTTCCAGTTCCCTCTAATTCGCCTCTTTTTTTTTTGCTCCTACTACTTCCAACAAGGATCGGGGAATTTTGTTGGGATCTGAGCGCATTTCGAAGATCCGCGTCCAGTCCCGACGAGGCCGGGCTCCAAAAGTAGGGGGGATGACTTTAGAGTCTATGATGGCTTGCTGCCTGAGCGAAGAGGCGAAGGAGTCGAAACGGATCAACGCCGAGATCGACAAGCAGCTTCGCCGAGACAAGCGAGACGCGAGGAGGGAGTTAAAGCTGCTGCTTCTCGGTGGGTCCGCCGTTAACATGTTACCGTTTTAGCCACCCAACAGGTTTGACCCGGGTTTAACCGCTAGCCGCCGCGAACGCGCCGGAGGCTTCGCAGCCAAATCAATGAAAGGCTAGCAAAGCCGACTTCTTTTATTTCACAAGCTCAGACCCTGCCTGTCCACGCAGACGGCCAGTGTTTATGGTATAAGGTCATGTTTTACGCGGCTGGGTTGCTAACCCGACATCTGTGGCCAGATTAATTTAGCGGGGCAGCCATCGTGCTAGCCGTTAGCAGGGTTAGCTAGCTAGCATCCGTGGGCCGAAACGAAGAGGGCCGAGCGAGACACAGAGACCTGAATGAACTTATTAGAGAGAGATTTCCATCAAAGTATGCTCACTTGTACGCCCTGAGAGGTGGTGACCACTGTTAACAGGGACCTGGCAGCCTTGCTGGCATGCTAACGTAGTTAGCCTGTGTCTTGAAAGCATATTGTGTGTTTGTGTTTTTGCTTCAGCAGCTGGGCAAAGGCTACCAAGCTAGCTGAGCCCAATTTAATGCGGACGTCGATTTCCAGCCCCAGTATAAATGTTCTAGATCATCTCCAAGTTATTGGGTCGCCCAAATAATCTATCACCCCTTTTTAATCTATTCAGGGAGCTGAAAACTGTAGGCCGTATATGTGTATATATGTGCAGCTGTGATTTGAATGCATGTGTATAGCCTGCAGTAGGTGGAGGGACACCAGGGTGGCTGGGCATGGACTTCAGGGTGGATGTGTTGTGGAGATACCCAGACTGAGGTTTTGACAGCTTGCAAAGTTGAAAAAGAAATGCTTTCTTTGGTCCTGACCAGCATTGATGCTTCACCGTATGGACGCAGCCTTCTGTAGTTTCTCCCAATTATTTAACCAGACCTCAAATATTTGATGACATTCACATCCTATGGGTGTTCACACCGTTCTGTCAGCCAGGAGTGACAGGTAGGCTTGCTGTTTGTCAGATTTGGGCTATGGCTGCAGTCCACACTAGACAATTTGAGGTCATCATCTCTGCCTCTTAATAGGCTGCCTTATTCTAAAATGAGGACCGAGCCTGGTGATACGGCAGTGGGCGTTGGAGCACAGCGTACGCCCTGCTTTGGATATCCTTAAGGGAAGAGGGACGGGTGCTTTATCAAGCCGCGGAGGTTTGCCTCAAGAGCCGGATGTATTTGTTCTATGACTTGGTGAGTTTGTTAGTGATATCTGACACGGACACACTCTGCCTTCATTTCCTATTAGCAGGACCTCCTTTCCGCTCCCGACCACAAAGCTCGGTACATTAAAATAGGAATCGATGTTTGGTAATAAGTGCCTAGATGGAGAGCGGGCGAAAAATAGGGCGTAATGGGAGGAATTACAGTAATGGGAGAACTGTTTAATACTTGGATATACAGAGAAATGGCTCTTTTGTGAACCGTCAAGTGCATCTGCTCGTGCACGCAGTGTAAATGTTAGGTTATTAAAATAAAGAAAACCTGTTACGGCCATTATAACGTTGATCTAAGCTGCCGTTGCTTAATCTGTTGCATTAAGCTCTATTAAGTGTGCTGGCTTATAAGTGCGTTTCTTATTTTTCAGGGATTGTGTTATTTCTTTTCTTTTGCCTTCATCAACTGTAGCCTTTGTGTTTTTTTGCCTTTTTCTTTTTTCCATTCCCTTCCTCAGCTCAACCAAGCAGAAAGGAAGCCGGTTGGTGCCCAGCCGTCCTACTAACGGCCGATCCTAAATTAGTTAAAAGTGTCAGTGTAACCCTGGATAAGTCTCCGCTAGTCTGGATTATCCACATCCTTAATAGGCTTTGTGAAACACGTCTATGCTTCCAAGGTAGATTCCACAGCTCTGCTGCGGTGCTAGTCCAGTACTCTTCATCTCCAAGCAGGATAGCGAACTGGCAAGAGAATCATCCCTACGTTACCAGCCAGAAGTAGCTGAACTGTACCTGTTTGAAGGATTATGTAAGCAATGTTAACCTGCATCATCCCCATTTTCTATGAGTGAACTTCTTTCAGTTATAAAAGTCTGAACGAAGTTAAGATAAGGGGAAAACAGCTATTCTTCCAACCTGAGGATGAAAAACTGTTTATGAGGATGTCACAGCTGATGCTGATGATATGTCCAACTCAGGTTTATATATGTCTAGACTAGGCTACAGTGTAACTGGTATAGATAGTTGTTTATTTGGATATTTCTGTCTCTACAATAAGTTTAAGGGTTTGATCCCAGGACACTGTGTATGCATTGGTGTCGGTTCCCAGCGTACAAAAGGAGGGCATTGTCAAATCCATAGGTTACGGATTCTCATGCCTAGTACGCCATCTGTCATAAGCTATGTTCAGACAAATCGGGGTTAGGTTCTCAAATCAGATCTGCTGAGTCGACAGTCCGCTCTGTTATTTATGATCAGTGATCAGATCGGGTTTGTGTGTCCAGACCTATCTGCACGAGTCACTGCGGTAAAGACGTAGGCGTCTGTAACTATGTAGCCATGCTGATGACGTGGCTTTCATACGTGGATGCAGGAGAGACAGACGGAGGCGCATCGTTTCACCCTCCAAACAATCGCTCTGTCAAATCACGGTTCAAAGCTCTTTGGGGTTCTTCTTGAATCCCAGCACTTTCCTTCACTCTGGATTTGACGTTGTCACTCTGTGTCATGTTGCGAGTGACGCAAAAGACACTTTTCTGAGCCTACACACTGAGACGCATCTGTAAAACTCTGATTGGGATGGCGTTTCAAAATGTGGTTTGAACATGGGATTTTCCAGGCTATCAAAAATTAATGTGGATACAATCTGTTAAAAATCAGATTTGGGCTGAAAGTAGAGATGGGATCGATCCGATACAATATCGGTATCGGGGCCGATATTGATGTAATGTAACGTATCGGATATCGGGCGAATGCGGCTGATCCACTTACCGATCCATTTTCTATTTAATTTCTATTTATTCTAATTTATATTTAATTTAGTTTTGCACATTATTTCAACTATTTGAAATCTTGTTGAAGTTGCTGCTGCTGATGATACAATTTTCTTAATACTTGAACTGTTTAGATCATGCAGTCAGTCATATTGTTGTATTTAGCATACTAGAAAAGTTTTTGATACATAAGATGTTTATTTCAGTTTTGTGTTTTAAATATTTGATATGAAAGAAAACTATTGTGTTTGTATATGCCTTAGGAATGCATTTATATTAAATGCATGTGTGTACTCTTCTAAGTGCTGTGTCTATTTCAGCCTCATTATGTAACCTTAAACATAGTACCAATGACAATAAACTAAAGAGCCCTCATATCGGTATTTGTATCGGTATCGGTACTGGCAGTAATATATCGGTATCGGATCGGAACTGAAAAACACTGGATCGGCCCATCACTAGCTGAAAGTCTGCCTACGATTGGTTGTGGAATCCGCACAGATATGCTTGAAAGTGTTTGGTTATTGGGAATTCTGCCGCAGCAGTACATGCGTTAGAAGAAGCATTGGCGTTAAGATGTGTTTGAGTATGTTTTTAGTCTCTGTTGGGTAAATTCACATGATGGTTCAAAATATTTTTTGAAGAGTTTGATTTTTCCATAAAGAAGTGATAAAGTTCACATAAACACTTGATTTGCACAGGTCCACTTTAAATTTAGCACATTGGGGTAGTATCAGATTCTACCAAGATGGGCTACCAACAGAACTACAGTCTTATGGATGTACTTGCCCAGAGCGTTCTCCAATCAGAGTCATAAATTCTTGTTTTTTTTTTTTTATTATGAACTGTGTTCACAGTTGATGATCGCCCAATAGCTGATACCGATCGAGGGCAGGGCTGTTATGCTCCCCACCACTATAAGGCATGTATGTAGCTACGCAAATGTTGGCCTGATGACAGCGTTACTGAAAATGTTATTGAAAACAATGGAACATGTGGTTTGTGGTCGTCTAGCTAGTTCTGCTGCTCTCTGATTCTCACTGTACTGGTTGAGTGATGTGCTCTCGGGTATTACATCAGGTTAGTCGTGTTAGGAGTCTTGCCTTGATTCCCCCCATGAGGCACATAACTAATTTTAGTAGCTTTAGCTGTGCCAAAGAAACTCCAGAGTCTCGTGACCAAGAAACCTTGAACTGGGTTGCAGCAATCCTCACGAAATACGGCTTGTTTTTTGTTTTGGTTTTTTTAACTTCACTGGTCAGCTCTCTGGATCAGCTAATGTAGAGAAATGCTGGCCAATCATATGTTTGGGCTGAAAAGCAGCCAATACCGATATGTAGCCGAGCGATCACGCCATCTCTGCTTTGTACTGTACTTTAGGTCAGATTACAGCCTCACTTCATGCATCACTTTGTCCCTTTAAGGGATAGACAAACGTTTGACCAAAATTCAGGTTCCAACGCTGCACCGAGCACAGTTTTTAGCAGTCCATAGTAGAGATTGATCGATATGAGTTTTTCTATAGCTGATGCCTATGTTAAGAGGTCAGCCAATGGCCAATATGTGCTGCTGATTTTTAGGACCGATATCTAGAAGTTTTCTGTTTTATTTATCTAAAATGTCACACTAATAATAACAAGTGGATGCACATGATTTATAAACCTAACAATTTATTGAAAGTATTTTTATCTGCTCCCCAAAAAAATACAGTATATTACTACTGAATCAGTGTAACATACATTAGGGCTGTGTATTGGAAAGAACCTGGCGATACAATACATACACAATACATTGTGATACAGCGGTTGCAATTCAATATAGCGATATATTGTGATACTGAAAGTAACGTGATATATTGTGATTTTTAAAATCCTACTATTAAAACACACCACTATATAAACAGGCTAGTCAATGCTTACAATAGCATTGCACCCTTGTGCTGCTTGTTAATGTTGGAGTGGAGCTGAAAATGGATTACAACACAGCCATCTAGTGGTCAGAGGTATAAACACAACACACACTGATTCACTGTCTGCCAGGAATCTGCGTATCGATACTGTGTTTTTGAGAATCGATACAGTATCACCAAATATAATATCGCGATATTCAATATTTTCGATATTTTACATCCCTATCATACATCTCTTCATACTCAAATCTAACAAGTTATTAAGAAGTGTATTGAAAGATACTTCCACAGAACAGACATGTCTGCGGCAGTTACAGAGAGAGCCTCATTTCACGCTCAGGTTTTTATCACGTTGTGGTGAAATTGCGGTTGTTTAGAGAGGATGGGGCGCTCGGGGAGAGAGAGCGAGAGAGAGAGAGACGAAAACAGTGTGCGCAATGTGATAGACAGAGAGACGCTGATATGCTATAGTGACTGTTCTCTTTACTCTTTCTGTTGTTATGTTTAGCTCGAGTGCTGGAAGCTGAGTAATATCTGGAAGACTCTGTCTGCTCCAGAGAGACTCGCTGTGTAACCGTAACCTGTTAATGTGTGTATTACACTAGAGCAGTTAGCTTTAGCCCCAAAGCTAAGGAGTAAAATATCTGCTCTGGTTCACGTCTACAACCGTAACTAGAAACACAAACCTGCTTCTTTAAAAACCTCTTTATTTGTATATAAATTGTAAATAAATAATTTATTTTCACTTATTGGCTGAACAGTTCCAAAGGTTTCGGCCTGGGGTCCTTCACATGCGGCAGCAGCACGTTCCACCGCACCAATAACACGGGGCTGTCCGTGGAAATACCTAACTTTTAATCGGCGCTGATATCGGCCATTGCCAATATATAAACCAAAGGCAAATATCGGCCCAATATATCGGTCCATCTCTAGTCCGTAGTATGTTCATCTGTTGTCATAGACTAGAGCGTCATATGCTGTCAAACTTCAGAAGCCAGGCTATTTGAGCTCATTTAACAGCTTTATCTGCTTTCAGGCAAGTTTGTGAAGATGTACACGCGTAGTTTGCACAGGCCTGATTTCTGATATTAGCTTTCATTACCTGTTAGATACATTAGTGTCATAGCTCTGGCTAAACTGAAGAACAGAAAATAAAGCGAATGTTGGCTGATGGATTACATGTGTGTAGTTTTTTTTTTTTGTCTTTTGTCTTTAACTCTGTCAGAATATAAGTGGGGGTCACTGTGACCAGTTCTCCCATGCTTTAGCAGAGTGGGGGCTTGACTTGCTGCCAACACAGCGTTCATTTCTGCCCGCCTCACTGCCCTCCATGCCCATCACTCCACGTCTTCCCCCTGAAGCAAAGAATCCTGCCGCTGCCCTCGGCCTGCTCCCAAGGCCTTATCAGGCTGTGGAGGAACCTGGCTTGACGAACCTTACCATTGACTGTACTTGGTCAAAATATAGCCCGGGCTGCGTGTTTTCTTTGAAATGAAATATTCCCTGTTTGGGTCAGAGCTGATGAAGGCTTGAATCTGCTGTCGCGTGGCAGAGATCTCACCAGAAGACAGAGAAGCAAAGGCCTATACCGTCTGCAGGCTGTTCTAGAATATCGGTAAAGGAATAACGTGACCGGGTTAAAGATGGCCCTGCTTTATTTTGCCTGTCTTGTTATATTTGGAGCTGTGATGGGCCAGGATGCTGAAGCAGCAGCCAGTGTTGTTGTAGCGGTTAACAAGAAGGTTGTGTAGCCCTCACATTTAGATTGCTATCTGTTTTATGAGTGAGATATTTGCATGAGCTTTGGTTTTTGCTGCTGTTACCATAGCCAACTTTGTTTCTCAGTTGATAGTTTACAGTTTGCACACAAGTTCTGATTCCATGTTCCATGAGACTGAGCTTTCAGTTGGGACACATTATGAAGGACAACTTATCATTTAGATGCCTTTATTTTAGGAAAACAGCTCAGCTCTTTTGTTTTATGAATGAATTTTGCAATCAGCTAGCAGAGTTGGCACGCAGTACCTGGCAGTTGGCAACCCGTTGAAGATTAGGTATGTTCGCAGTCTAGTTTGGTGGTTCCATATTCCTGTCAGGAGGGGCCTTGGCATCTCAAACCGCTTTCACTTTCAGATCTGTAACGCCCTTGTCTACGTTGTGTTAGTTCAAGCTGTCCTTTTTCTCTTTCACCCTAAGCTTGGATCAGTAAATAGGTACCCAAACTTGAACTCGCATCGGCATTGGAAAAACTGTTCGACTGTTTGCAGATCAGCAGAGGGAAAAGGGCGAGTTCCACCAGCGCCTCCTGCTTCAGAGCCTTAAGACGGTCCCCGTTAGCAGTGCAAACAAGGTTTCTGGACTTTGGACTTTTCATTGAGGAGGTGACGAAACGCAGAGGCGCTGTTTGCGTCAGGTGTGTGCCCTGTAATGGGCTTGTCGAGATTGTTTTCGATTGTAGCTGGCTGACTCCGGGGCCTAATTGGAGTCGGAGCTCAAGGCCCATGCAGTTCACCTCCTACATCCGTTATGATCAAATAAGGCAATGTGGTCATGACTGCACTGCTGTGATGGCCTGCTTTTGACAGCTACGCCACTGGCTAGATCTGGTGCCAGAGGAGCAGCCCTCATCACTGCTCTCTAGGCTGGTTTGGTGGGGATGTGTTACGCACTCACCTGCCTTTTGTCATAAGCCACATGAATGGATTTGCCATGACTGACCTTGATTATATGCCTTTCAGTCCCATTTCTGATGGAAGAGTTTCTGCTATTATACAGTAAATATTTGATTTATTTTTTTATTGCTGCTATGACTGATAGTTGGAATTGGCCTTGTTCCTTGCCCCCATATAACAAATATATACACTACTGTGCAAAGCACAATGTGTTAAAGACTTCATCTTAGCAATCAGTGTATTATCACCAGTAACAACACCAGATAAAGCATAAATACAATGCAAAGTAGAATAAATATCCTATTGTTAAAGTAGTAGGTAATATCTTGTGCTCCAGTTTGAAGACTAGTTTCATTTCCAGATTTCTCCTTGACATCAAAGCAGGTATTAGATGATAATTAATAAATAATAAAAATTTAAATACTGGGTGGTTTCCACAAGCAGAAGCTTGAAAAGTGTTAAATAAACACACTGACATATGCAAAATCACTACTTACTGTATTAATATTATTTGAATGTTTTTTAAAAATAGTTTTGCTTTGCAAATTAAAACTTTCAGTCTGGAAAAAATATCTTTTTTAAAACACAATGTCCGCATAAAGTAGTACCTCAAATGTTTGCACAGTAATGTACTTCTTACTGGTGCAGTATTAGTATTGATAGTGGGAATGCTGGTCTCCAGACTGTCACCGCGGAGCAGTTTGGGATGTGCGTGATCTGGAAAACACTGAAAGTTGCTACTGATGGTGTGAACAACAGTGATATTTACTAAACTCCAGCAGAGTCTGACGCTCAGACATGGAAGTGCGAGTGAACGAGATGCACAAATGGGACTCAAATTCAGGATTTATCAATATTCAGCTTTGTTTTGCTCTAGTCAGAGAGGCTGCTGGGGGCTTACATGTACACACTTCATGTTTATCTGTTTAAGTATTTAGCACAGTAAAGATATTTTGCATGTACCTAAGCTGTTAAACATGCTGTTTCAAGGTTCAAGTTTATTTATATAACATAACATGCATTGAAATGCTTGGGGTGAGGCTCAGATAATAACTCACAGGGCAGCATTATATATAACAATAAAAAGACAATATTGAAGTTAAAAATAAGCTACAATATATACATTTAGTAATAACTGAAATATATAAAGGACTATACAAAACATACACAAGATATATATATAAGATATTACAGGAGGACATATGTAGAAACTTTTGCATTGGCAGGTTATCTAAGTGGATAAATATATTTAAAGTGACTTAGTGATATTGTCTATAGCAGTGATATCAGAATTAATAAATATGATAGTATAATATCATATTATACTTGTTTTATGATAGTAAATATGTATAGTAAATTCCCATAAGCATGTGTATTTTATAAACGCCAAGTCAGGCTGAGTGTGCTTAATTTGCGAACATGGACATTAGGGTTGTATATTGTCAAGAACCTGGTGATACAATATGTATCGTGATTATAGCGGTCACAATTCAATGTATTGTGATATATTGCAATATTGGAAGCAGAGTGATATATTGTGATTTTTCAAATTCTACTATAAAAGAAAAAACAACACACCACTATATGAACAGGATTGTTAATGCTTACAATAGCACTGCACCCTTGTGCTGCTTGTTAATGTTGGAGTGGAGCTGAAAATAGACTACAACACTGCCATCTAGTGGTCAGCGGTTTAAACACAACACACTGATTCACTGTCTGTCTGAAATCTTTGAATGTAAACTGTTAATTGATTGTTAATAGACAGATAGTGTATTTTTGGGAATCTGTACTCAGTGTCTGGCTGTATTTATAAAGCTTACTGAGCTATGTTGTTGGAATGACGCATTTAAAAAGACAGTTTAGTAATTTGTTCATTAATTGCTACCAATAACACAATGATTTCTGAGTCATATCTGTATCAGCCAACATAGATTTGACCACTGCGCTAATTTGTCTGTATTATTAAATTATTCTTTATTATTAAGTTCTACTTTATTTGTAACCTTTCAGACACAAATGTTATATTTGTTAGTGATGCTAATCCAAGTGGGTCTAGCCCCAGTTTCCTAATTATATTAATGTATATTGTCACTGTCCAGCGAAAAACGTGTCTCCATTTTTGTCAAATATGAGTTTTCTACATTATTTGAACACACCAATGGTCGTTTACATTGTGTAAAAATTTCATGATGAATGGACCAATAGAAGTGCTCCAAAATAGCTTGGAAAAGAATTCTGGTTCCATTGACTTACATTGATAATAAAGTATATTTTTGATCCCTCCTGTAAAGTTGCAGTTTTGGAGATACCTATTTGTCATTGGACAGAGATGATATGTATCTTTATTGGTGAATAAAAACATGAGAACTTGAATATTGACCTGCAGTTCCCAAATTGGTTCATCAGCAACCAGCATCTCTATGCCAAACATGCCAGCATCACGTCCTTGTTCACGCTAAAACGGAAGAGCCTAATGGTTTTCGAAAATCGATACAGAATCACAAACCCTAATATTGTGATACACAAGTTTTACTATATTTTTACACCCCAAGCAGGTTATAGTGCGAACTTGTGAACGTTTAGTAGTTTTTATCATTTGTTTTGCAACAAGTTGTTAATTATCAGTTATAATCTGTTAAAATATCATTGTCGTGTCTGTCTATCCTCAGTACATGCTCTAGTGCCCTGTCCCAAACACCACACTTTGTGCAAAGTGATCTTAAGTGCACACTTGCATTGAGTGCACACATGGGACATTTGGGCATATACCAGTACACCACGCTGTGAACTCTGGGACAGGAGTTATGTGGTCAAAGCTAAATGGGGTGAGGTGGAGACAGATGGAGGACTATGGACGAACAGGAGGAGGTTGTGGGGTCGTGGGCTGAATTCCTGCCTCTTGCTTCCTGCAGATGCACCAGATCAAATGTGAGAAGCTAGAATAGTATGTTTTTGTCTCTTTCACTGGAGCACCATATCCAGCTGGACAGTCTGGCAGTGTTTCTAGTTAATGTGGTAAATTACGTAGCAGTGTTGCAGTGGGGTTGTACGATATTGACAAAAAATGATATCTCGATATTTTTTGTATATTTGTTGATGATGATAATAATAAACAATATTTTTTATTTTTGGAAAAGTCATATATTTTACTAACTAACTAAGTGGAGGGTGGGGGGGTGGAGGCACATGCTGAGCATGTGTTCTACCAGACACCTTTACTGGTTTAGGTTTGTCTTGGACAGCGAGCTCCCGAAGCTCCTCATACTCCTCATACTCTGTGGTGGTTTCTCTGTGTGTGGTGGTTTGTTGAGAGATGATGGAACAGGGTAGCTGTGTAGATCTTTAGCGGCTGCTTTCTTACAAAGTCTGTAAACTGCCGTCTTCTGAGCAACGTCAGTCTCTTCAGATCCAAACCAGCTCCACGCGAGTGAAGACGATCCTTTTCTAGGAGTTAAATCTGAGGCAGTAGACTGCGAGGCTGACGGTGTCTGAGGTTGTTCCCCTGACGCAGTGTGTTCACTCAGTTTCAGCTTTATGTGTGTCGTTCAGGCAGCTATGTTAGCTTTAGCCTGTGCTAGCACATAGTATGGGCACTCTCAATGCGCACTCGCAGCAGACGGTACTGAAGCATGAAATAGTGAACGTGTGGAGTGGAGGCGTTTTGATTGTTGTTTATGATGTATATCACACACCCCTGTGTTGCAGTGTGGGTTTTAAGGCATGTTGCGGATGTAGACAGCTCCTTATAGCGTTTGCTTGGATTTGTGTGAAATGTTGAATATAAATAACTGAATTAAATTTTTTTAATAGTATTACTCATGTCACAGGACTCTCAGATCTCTCACCTCTGTGCCCACCATTAGTCTTTTTACCGTTATTATTTTTTTAATTAACCTGATTCAGGTCATTCATACTGTGGCCGAGAAGACCCAACGCACTACATTTAACAAACACACTGCAGATTCCCAAAACAAATGCAGGTTCACAAAACCCTACACAACAGAAGCGTTCCCGGAGGACACTTAAGGGACGTGGGACCACATACGGCCACCATAAAGATGGTATTTGTTCCAATCTGATGCCACAGAAAGGGCAATACATATTCACCTGATGGCATGCTATCTGACAACGTTATGATAACTTAGTGACAACGTTCAGTAGAATAGTTCATACGTTCCATTATATCTGCATGGATCGTTTAGTTTAGCCAAGTTGCCCACAGGTAGAATAAACAATAAAACCATAAAACAATGTTATTTAGTAGTTACGTCGTGAAAACCCTGTTCAGCAAACATAAAAAACACCAACTGACGTAAGAAAGTGGACACGAGTCAGTCAAAAAAAAAAAAAAACATTGACTTTGTCTATTGTATTAAACGTGTTAAAAGAGCCAACACTTAACAGAACACCACTTACTACTTACAGCTATTTAAACAAACTACAGTAACTAAACTTACTTTGTATGTAGTACATCTAAAAAATCTACGTCCTTTAAATGTCCTCCAGAAACACTTCCGTTGTGTTGTGAATGGTCTTCTCAGCCACCGTACATTCAGACTTCAGAAGCAGCTGAACGTGATCAGGAGGACTTGATTAGAGCTGCAATGAAAATCTGGATAATTATGTATCAGTTATACATATACTATATGTCCAAAAGTTTGTAGACACCTCTTCGTTTGTTGTTATTGTCTAAACCAAGGGTGTTAAGAGAGAGCACTCCCTCCTGTGCTGCAGCAACAAACTCTCTTTGTCTAGATGTTGGTACATTGCTGTGAGGATCGACTTGTATTCAGCCACAAGAGCGTTAGTGAGGTCTGATGATTAGTTCTGGAGAACTCATTTGAGGGGAAGTAGAAGGACCTCCATCACTCCAGAGAATGCAGTTCCACTTTTGAAGCCCAATTCTGGGGGGGCGGGCTTTATACCCCCTTGGGTGACCCCAGCTGCTCCAGAGTGTCCTGTTCTGTTGGCAGTGCTGTTCTGTGGAGATTATGCAAGCTGCGTGTGCAGAATCGAAGGTCTGTGTCAGCAGTGAGGGCCACTGTAAAGTAGCTGAATTCGTTAATTAGGGGAGGTGATTAGGTGTACTGTGTTTTGATAGAAGTTCAACGGTTACAGAAGTTTGTGGTGATTCTAAACTTTTGGCCTGTAGGCTACGTTCCCATTACAAGCCACATGAATCAATTTCCAATTTCTTGCTCAGATTTGGCTGTCTTGACGGTTCACGTTTATAAATGGAAGTGACCTGAATCTAGGGTTAGAGTAAAGGGAATGAATCTGTTTCTGATACTAGAGATGGAAGGATTGATCAGCTATGTATCAGTATTGCCGGTTTTTAATCGGAATTTCCGATCAGCGATCATCCGATATTTTTCCAATTTAGCTGATCCTGAGAGCCGATTGATGGCGTTAAACAAGTGAGCCTAATTTGCATTTCCAGCTAGCGTTTCATCTGGAAGAGGGGTTCTCCGTGAAACCCTCTCCAGCCAGGTCCCTGCGATTCCTATCTGAACCACTAGGTGGAAATACACACCCTTTAATTTTCGTCAGACTGACTAAAGCGGCAGCCTCACCAGAACATGGGTTTTATGGGGTTCACTGTATGTGTGGATAGAAAACATCAGAAAACATCAGAGCTAGCACGCGCAGCTAGCACAAAACTAATAACCCAGAACACCATGCAGACCAGATCTGACCGGTATGAACAGAACAACAGCAGCAACAGGCAGAGAGCTAAAGAATCCACAGCCAGAGTGATTGAGTGTGTAGCGCTAGATAACCACACCTCAATCATGTTTCATGACTTGCTTGCACTAATAATTGCATTTAGCCCCGCCCTCGATCGGTATTGGCCGATCGCGCTGAAAGGTGCAGCCATGTTCGTGTGTGCCTGTGCTTTGCAATTCCTTTGGCAATTGTTTCAAATGCTACTCAGTAGGGCTGGGGCGAAGCGTTGACGTATTTGATAGCGAAATTAGCATAATTGCTCTGTCAGCTCTGTACAGTGGAGATGATCACAACAGTAGAACTGCTATACACGAGACCTTGAAGCTCAAACATCCCGTAGAGCTTCATCAACACAGCAGCAGGACAGCACCTGTTTACCTGTTTATATTATATTAGCAGATTATTTTAAGATTATTAACACCTTTAACATGTTTCTTTCAGTAGTGTCACTTAGTTGCATTGCTAATGTTTCTTTATCATCCAGTGTAGAACCTAAGACTGTTCACTGTTCTACCGCGGGAGCTTTAAAACACACATAGCTGCTTCTCAAACGACTCTCTGTCAAAATATATAGCCCACAAACTGTCCGAGTTCTTATGCGTGAGGCGTGTAGGCTCGTGTCATTTGTGCCTCTAAAAGTCCAGTCAATGAGTAGAACGTTCTTTAACCATTTATAGATCACGTGCGCTTAAGGTATCGTTTAATACATACACGTGTAGGATGGCCATGCGTTTTCCTCAGGGTCCTGGGCCCCCAGAGCTCTGGACTGTGTCCGCTGAGGTGTGTTCTTCGGGAATGGTGTCGCTCACGTTAACGTTTTCTGTCATTTTCTCGTATTTTTTTCTCACTGCTTGTGTGTTGACGCATGCAGTAACCAAACTAACTAGCACGTGGGTTAAGCCTAAGGCCGCTAAGCCTACACTGGAACACTGGAAGAAATGGCTGGAACTCTAGTTCAGCCACTTGATTGGTTGGGGGCAGAGCTTTTCTCATTCTCGTTGGACGAAACTTAATTCTATCAACTAAGTCTTATAGTTCATTTGAGAAATTTCGCAATAATTATCGCTTTGGCTGTTTTGTGACAACATTGTTGTTAAGTGTTATACAAATAAACTTGAATTGAATTGAATTGGATGGAACTGAACTGCTGTTCTCTCCTCTAAATAGTTTTGCCGTGCTGGCTTATGACGGCGGCACTAAGCACATGCGCATAAAGACATGTGAAATCCGATCATATTCATGTCACAGGCCCACAAATCGAATACGTATCCGATCTATGACCACACATCAAAGGGGCTCGAGGTAAAAAATCTGATGTGTGTAATGTGAACATAGCCGTGATGAAGTCGTGCGCCTTTTCATGGGAGTGTTTCTCAATCATCTTTCTCTGGCTTATTCTCTCTATCCGAATCTCTGACACACATTCTCTGTTCTCCTTGATGGAATGCTTCAAGGTGGCTGAATGACCCAGCTCGGGCCGCCCGCTCCCCCTGTGGCTGTATAAATAGAACAGGTGCCACTCGACAGCCTTACAAAATACGAGACCCGCAGAGACAGACGAGTCTCTCTATCTCTTCTGTTTCTACCTTCTCATTGTCGCTACTTTTCCTTTCCTGTGTTTACCTTCAGCATTTCATCACTTTCATCCCTCTTCTTCCTCCTGTCTCTTCCTCTCCCTGTCCCTGCCCTTCCCACTTTAGTTTTTCTCATCTGCGCGTCTGCGCTTTCCGTTTAAGAGCTGTTTCTCCAAGGCTGCTCTTGTTGCCCTAGTGGTCCAGCATCCTCTACCCACATCATTCTAAAGCTCTGAACGGCTGTGACCGAGAGATGGGCTTGAAAGCGTCTCTGAAATTAGAATTCGTTCCACGGTAGGGTTTGTAAGTAGAAGATCATGTACTGGATGTCGAGGAACTTGGACCCCTGAACCAGCAGGACGAGACTAAAGTGCTCTTGAATGTGGCACGTAACCCCCAACTGCTCCCTGGGTGCTGTGGATAGGGCTGCCCACCATTCCCGGCAAGTGTGCTCACTGCCCCCTAGTGTGTTTGTTCAGTAATGCGGGTGTTTCACTGCACAGATGGATCCAATGCGGAGATCAGATTCCACTGTGTGCAAACACAAGTAGCACAGATACAATAAACAGATGACATATTTTATGGTTTCAGTTTGTAGCTACTGTGTATTAGGGGTGTAAGAAAATATCGAAATATCGATCAATTCTCAAAAACACAATCGATACACAGATTTCTGACAGTCAGTATATCAGTGTGTGTTGTGTTTAAGCCTCTGACCACTAGATGGCAGTGTTGTAATCCATTTTCAGCTCCACTCCAACATTAACAAGCAGCACAAGGGTGCAATGCTATTGTAAACATTAACAGTCCTGTTCATACAGTGGAGTGTTTTAATAGTAGAATTTAAAAAATCGCAATATATCACTTTGCTTGCAATATCACAATATATCGCAATGTATTGAATCGTGACCGCCGTACCACAATACGTATTGCATCGTCAGGTTCTTCTTTTCATATTTGCCATGTTTGTCATTCTCATTTGTAAACGAGCCAGGCGTGCAGACTCTAGTGGGTTAAGGAGCCCACTCTGCGTATCATGGGTGGTCTCTGACAGGTTGGTGCAGCTGCTGGCCTCCCCCCTACCCAGGGGAGCTGCCATGTCCAGTGACTGCAGCTGTGTAACTGGAGTTTACTGGCAAGACTGTGTAGCAAGGAGCAAAAAGGAAGAGTTAAAGAAGAGGGTTTGATGAAGCTCGGTAACCGTGTTGCTAATTTTACATCCTGGGCCTCAGATGGCTCCACTCGTCAGCCATGTTGCACGCTTGTGCTCTTCCCTTCTTTCTTTCTTTTTTTTTTTTTTTGCCTCTTCATATCCTTGACACATTTACTATAAACTAGGCCATAAAGGAGCTGAGCGCTGGGGCTGGTTTGAGCGTGGAAGCTTCTGGGCAGCTTTTTATTCCGCTCTGTAGCGGAGATGACACAGAATGCCGCTTCTTAGCGTTTCACTGGTAGCCAGTGTTTGATTTCCAGCTCGGGCAAACACCTACTCCTCTCACTCTCTCAGATTTTAGATCTCTTTCTCTCTCTCTCTTTCTCATACACTCTCTCACTCACTCTTTAGTTTGGATGATAATATAAATTTAGATTAGACAGACTGTCTGCACAAACTCTCTCTCCACTTTTCCCAGCTGTCTGAATGCCTGAAAGCTCTTTCCTCTGTTACAAGGTGACATCATTGCGTAACACAACTCTTGTTGACTGCCCTTACCTCTTTTAACCACTCTGGTGGTTACCAGTCAGAACAGGTGACCAATGAGAGCACACTGAGCTCATTGAAAGGCGGGGCTTAAAGGCACAGGAGCTTTAACAGAGTGCTTCAGAGGGTGAATGCAGACGTACAGTCTGAGAAAAACATGTTTTATAAACAGTTAAAACATGGAGATCTGTTCTAGTAGATCCCAGAAAATAAGCATCTGATCACTAAACGGGTAAACCATGTGCAGCAGTTCTCAGTTTTCCTGGTGAAAATCTACGTTATAATCTTTCGGAGTGGTGTTAAGAGTAGGGTTGGGCTTTATGAATACTTCTGTATTGTTGTTGGGCTCATTTTTTGTGATCGGGGTACAAAATAAGCTTTTATCAACTACATGTTTATTTACAAAAAGAGCACTGGAAGTCTTAATAATAATAATATCTATATAGTAATAGTAGTATATCTAATAGTAGTAGTAGTAGTAATAATAATAATAATAATAATTTTACTTGTAGTTTTTAACAGCAACTACTGTCACATTTTGTCTGTTTACAGTATAATGATGTATGTCTTGCTGTCTTTTCTATACCTTCTTTTCTTTTATATAAATTTGAAGTGTGTATATAGTTAATAAGCTGATGCTCTGTCTGTATAGGCTGTAATTAATAGGGGTGCAAGAAAATATCGAATATCAGAATATTATTTTTTGTGATACTGTATCAATTCTCCAAAACACAGTATCGATACAGATTCCTGGCAGACAGTGAATCTTTTTGTGTTGTGTGACCACTGGATGACAGTGTTGTAATCCTTTTTTAGCTCCACTCCAACATTAACAAGCAGCACAAGGGTGTAATGCTATTGTAGGCTTTGGCGAACCTGTTCATTAATGGTGTGTTTTAATAGTAGGATTTGAAAGATCACAATATGTCGTGATATATTGAATCGTGACCGCTGTATCATGATACATATTGTATTGCCAGGTTCATGCCAATACACAGCCACAGTGCAGTGTTTATTATTGTGTACGTTTAAAAACTAGCCATACATTACAGTAAATGTACCACAAGTACATTGTGATGTGAAATAGAGTGAAAGAGCTGGAGGTTGCATAATATCCATAATTATTTGAATCAACACAGTATTATTCTGCATACATGGTCAGTCCAAGACCTGGTATTAACTCTTACAGTACTAGTTTTAGGCAGCATTGTAGTGGGCGGCACTGCTGTGCTGGACTATACTGCTCCCAGTTAGACGACAAAATTACCAGTTTCCCTTGTAGGACCAATAAAGAACAGATTTTGGGATGTAGTTTGAGCAGCACTGCTATCATAGATAGTAAGCTCCTTAATGAATCACTGCTGTATTTGAATGTAAACATTATGCATCTCACTGAACAATGGCAGTCCCAGTATTTTAACTGTGTTAGATGGGCACAGAGATGGACCAATCAGCGTTTTTGAGGCCGATTCCAGTCGCCAATCACATTTTAGCGTGATTGGCTGATAGCTGATACTGATCGAGGGCGGGGTTATATGCCACGGCAGGGCTGCATGTAGTTATTAGCACTAGCGAATCATAAAAACATGGTCTAAACTGAGTTGTTACCATTTTCAACAAGCTCATATTAAACAGCACAATATTTAACAAAATTAACAGTAAATAAACAAAGTAAATCAAACAAATATCACCAAATACTACAATTATTACATTTAGACCCTTAATTTAAAACTAAAAAAACTAATTAAGTAAATGCAGTAAAAACTGCAGTCCTTAAACACAAACACTGTTATTTTAAACAAAAACTGTAATCATTAAATGTAGATGTTGAATTGTTGCTGCTGTTCTGTTAGTACCGGTCAGATCTGGTCTGTACGGTGTTCTGGGTTATTAGTTTTGTGTTAGCTGTGTGTGCTAGCTCTGCTGTTTGCTGATACTTACTGTATTCAGCCGCGTGCAGTGCCGTATCGGATTAATAGTGTTAAATGTCTTTGTTCCCAACGAGATGATTTTACAAATTTTACAAAACATCCTGGATGAGTCTGTATTACATACGGTAAAGGCGCCGCTTCAGTCAGTCTGTGGAAAATGAAAGGGTATGTGTTTCCACCTAGTGGTTCAGATAGGAACCTGGCCAGAGGGGCTTTCAATAAAACACAAGCTGGAAATACAGAAATTAAGTTCATTTGTTTAACGTCATCGATCAGCTCTCGAGATCGGCTAAATTGGAGAAAAATCGGGCGATTACTGATACATAGCCAATCGATCCTTCCATCTCTAGTGTAACATCATGTTGTGTCTACTTTGTTGCAGTTCTATTGTCCACATTTTTCAGCCTAGGACTGCCTCTGTAACTGCCTGCCTCTATTACAGCGTGCCTCTATTACTGCGTGCCTCTATTACTGCGTGCCTCTGTAACTGCATGGCATTGTTCCTGCCTGCCTCTGTTACTGCGTGCCTCTGTTACTGCGTGCCTCTGTTACTGCGTGCCTCTGTTACTGCGTGCCTCTGTTCCTGCCTGCCTCTGTTACTGCGTGCCTCTGTTACTGCGTGCCTCTGTTACTGCATAGCTCTGTTACTGCGTGCCTCTGTTACTGCGTGCCTCTGTTCCTGCCTGCCTCTGTTACTGCGTGCCTCTGTTACTGCGTAGCTCTGTTACTGCCTGCCTCTGTTACTGCGTGGCTCTGTTACTGCGTGCCTCTGTTACTGCGTGCCTCTGTTACTGCGTGGCTCTGTTACTGCCTGCCTCTGTTCCTGCCTGCCTCTGTTACTGCGTGCCTCTGTTACTGCATAGCTCTGTTACTGCGTGCCTCTGTTACTGCGTGCCTCTGTTCCTGCCTGCCTCTGTTACTGCGTGCCTCTGTTACTGCGTAGCTCTGTTACTGCCTGCCTCTGTTACTGCGTGGCTCTGTTACTGCGTGGCTCTGTTACTGCGTGCCTCTGTTACTGCGTGCCTCTGTTACTGCGTGCCTCTGTTACTGCATAGCTCTGTTACTGCGTGCCTCTGTTACTGCGTGCCTCTGTTCCTGCCTGCCTCTGTTACTGCGTGCCTCTGTTACTGCGTAGCTCTGTTACTGCCTGCCTCTGTTACTGCGTGCCTCTGTTACTGCGTGCCTCTGTTACTGCGTGCCTCTGTTACTGCATAGCTCTGTTACTGCGTGCCTCTGTTACTGCGTGCCTCTGTTCCTGCCTGCCTCTGTTACTGCGTGCCTCTGTTACTGCGTAGCTCTGTTACTGCCTGCCTCTGTTACTGCGTGCCTCTGTTACTGCGTGCCTCTGTTACTGCGTGCCTCTGTTACTGCGTGGCTCTGTTACTGCCTGCCTCTGTTCCTGCCTGCCTCTGTTACTGCGTGCCTCTGTTACTGCATAGCTCTGTTACTGCGTGCCTCTGTTACTGCGTGCCTCTGTTCCTGCCTGCCTCTGTTACTGCGTGCCTCTGTTACTGCGTAGCTCTGTTACTGCCTGCCTCTGTTACTGCGTGGCTCTGTTACTGCGTGGCTCTGTTACTGCGTGCCTCTGTTACTGCGTGCCTCTGTTACTGCATAGCTCTGTTACTGCGTGCCTCTGTTACTGCGTGCCTCTGTTCCTGCCTGCCTCTGTTACTGCGTGCCTCTGTTACTGCGTAGCTCTGTTACTGCCTGCCTCTGTTACTGCGTGCCTCTGTTACTGCGTGCCTCTGTTACTGCGTGCCTCTGTTACTGCATAGCTCTGTTACTGCGTGCCTCTGTTACTGCGTGCCTCTGTTCCTGCCTGCCTCTGTTACTGCGTGCCTCTGTTACTGCGTAGCTCTGTTACTGCCTGCCTCTGTTACTGCGTGCCTCTGTTACTGCGTGCCTCTGTTACTGCGTGCCTCTGTTACTGCATAGCTCTGTTACTGCGTGCCTCTGTTCCTGCCTGCCTCTGTTACTGCGTGCCTCTGTTACTGCGTAGCTCTGTTACTGCCTGCCTCTGTTACTGCGTGGCTCTGTTACTGCGTGCCTCTGTTACAGCCTGCCTCTGTTACTGCGTGGCTCTGTTACTGCGTGCCTCTGTTACTGCGTGCCTCTGTTACTGCGTGCCTCTGTTACAGCCTGCCTCTGTTACTGCGTGGCTCTGTTACTGCGTGCCTCTGTTACTGCGTGCCTCTGTTACTGCGTGCCTCTGTTACTGCATAGCTCTGTTACTGCGTGCCTCTGTTACTGCGTGGCTCTGTTACTGCGTGGCTCTGTTACAGCCTGCCTCTGTTACTGCGTAGCTCTGTTACTGCGTGCCTCTGTTACTGCCTGCCTCTGTTACTGCGTGGCTCTGTTACTGCGTGCCTCTGTTACAGCCTGCCTCTGTTACTGCGTGGCTCTGTTACTGCCTGCCTCTGTTATTGCCTGCCTCTGTTACTGCGTGGCTCTGTTACTGCGTGCCTCTGTTACTGCGTGCCTCTGTTACTGCGTGGCTCTGTTACTGCGTGGCTCTGTTACAGCCTGCCTCTGTTACTGCGTAGCTCTGTTACTGCCTGCCTCTGTTATTGCCTGCCTCTGTTACTGCGTGGCTCTGTTACTGCGTGCCTCTGTTACTGCGTGCCTCTGTTACTGCGTGGCTCTGTTACTGCGTGCCTCTGTTACTGCGTGGCTCTGTTACTGCCTGCCTCTGTTACTGCGTGCCTCTGTTACTGCGTAGCTCTGTTACTGCCTGCCTCTGTTACTGCGTGGCTCTGTTACTGCGTGCCTCTGTTACAGCCTGCCTCTGTTACTGCGTGGCTCTGTTACTGCGTGGCTCTGTTACTGCGTGGCTCTGTTACTGCGTGCCTCTGTTACTGCGTGGCTCTGTTACTGCGTGGCTCTGTTACTGCCTGCCTCTGTTACTGCGTGCCTCTGTTACTGCGTGCCTCTGTTACTGCCTGCCTCTGTTACTGCCTGCCTCTGTTACTGCGTGGCTCTGTTACTGCGTGCCTCTGTTACTACGTGCCTCTGTTACTGCATAGCTCTGTTACTGCGCGCCTCTGTTACAGCTTGTCTCTGTTACTGCGTGCCTCTGTTACAGCCTGCCTCTGTTACTGCGTGCCTCTGTTACAGCCTGCCTCTGTTACTGTGGGTAACTGTGTTACTATATGCTTTCCGCCTGCTCAGTCCGTCTGTATTATGAAACAACTTTCTTTTTTTTCACTGCTGTAATGGCTGTTGGCTGCTGGTATTCAGTATTTCCTGTGTCTCGGTGCTCTGCTGTGTGTCTCTCCGGGCGGTGTGTCCTTCAGTCACTCACAGCGAACGCTTTATCAGTTTGATGCTTGTTGATACAGACAAATGGGAGCCATGCGCCCACACTCGACAAATCATCACTCCTTAACGCCGCATTCCTCAGAGCCGCCTCTGGCACTAGCTACTACCAGCTACAGGAGCGCCCAGAGTGATGAACCGGATTATTACGGGACGGGAGGAGGGCGATGACGGACAGTTCTGAAGTGAAAAGTTATATGCCACTATAAAGCGTACTCTGTCTATTAATAGCCCTTTTAAACAGACACGCAGACGTTTACATGGCTGTGGAGTCTTCCCCAGAGTTGAAGGCAGCTGTGGCTGTGTATTACTGACGGATTATGAGGTCAGTCTGACAAATTTCAGCAGTACTGGTTGGAGAATACCATGTTTTACTGAAAGAGGTTTGTTTAGTTGTCAGACAGAGCTGTTATTAATGATTGCACAAAGCTAGCAACCACATCTAGACCTAGTTTGAGCAGTTAGTAACAAAGTAGTTTTATTTTACTTTATCGTTTATTGCTTTATCTTTGTAATTTATTTAAGACCAAGCGAGGGTGGTCTTTAGTACCTGATTGAGTTTTTCTTTTAAATGTAAAAAAGTAGAATTTATGAATGATATTAACATACATTTTTTCAGCAAAAATAATGTGATATGTTAATAAAATAATTGGTATGTTGTTAGGGTACATATGTATACAAACACACACACACACACCGTACACTACCAGTCAAACGTTTTAGATACACTACCAGCCAAACGTTTTAGATACACTACCAGTCAAACGTTTTAGATCACTACCAGTCAAACGTTTTAGTACACTACCAGCCAAACGTTTTAGTACACTACCAGTCAAACGTTTTAGATCACTACCAGATAAACGTTTTAGATACACTACCAGCCAAACGTTTTAGATACACTACCAGCCAAACGTTTTAGATACACTACCAGATAAACGTTTTAGATACACTACCAACCAAACGTTTTAGATACACTACCAGTCAAACGTTTTAGATACACTACCAGATAAACGTTTTAGATACACTACCAGCCAAACGTTTTAGATACACTACCAACCAAACGTTTTAGATCACTACCAGCCAAACGTTTTAGTACACTACCAGTCAAACGTTTTAGATCACTACCAGATAAACGTTTTAGATACACTACCAGCCAAACGTTTTAGATACACTACCAGCCAAACGTTTTAGATACACTACCAGATAAACGTTTTAGATACACTACCAACCAAACGTTTTAGTACACTACCAGTCAAACGTTTTAGATACACTACCAGATAAACGTTTTAGATCACTACCAGCCAAACGTTTTAGATACACTACCAGTCAAACGTTTTAGATACACTACCAGTCAAACGTTTTAGTACACTACCAGCCAAACGTTTTAGATACACTACCAGTCAAACGTTTTAGTACACTACCAGCCAAACGTTTTAGATACACTACCAGTCAAACGTTTTAGTACACTACCAGTCAAACGTTTTAGATACACTACCAGTCAAACGTTTTAGATACACTACCAGTCAAACGTTTTAGATACACTACCAGTCAAACGTTTTAGATCACTACCAGTCAAACGTTTTAGATACACTACCAGTCAAACGTTTTAGATACACTACCAGCCAAACATTTTAGATGCACTACCAGTCAAACGTTTTAGTACACTACCAGTCAAACGTTTTAGATACGCTACCAGTCAAACGTTTTAGTACACTACCAGTCAAACGTTTTAGTACACTACCAGTCAAACGTTTTAGATACACTACCAGCCAAACGTTTTAGTACACTACCAGTCAAACGTTTTAGATACGCTACCAGTCAAACGTTTTAGATACGCTACCAGTCAAACGTTTTAGATACGCTACCAGTCAAACGCTTTATATATATATATATATATATATATATATATATATATATATATATATATATATATATATATATATATATATATATATATATTACTCAAATGCAGGTGACTTATAATTCATTGTTGTTTATTTTTTGAAAGTGTTTACTTGTTGCACTTTTGTTGCAAGTGAGTTTGTAGAGAAAGTAGCTGTGAGAGTTCTAAGATCTAAGGCTCTTCTACTGGTGTAGAGGGTGGCAGTCCTGTTTGGCCGATGAATCCGAGCCCCGCATGTCTGTAAGATGCTCCAGTGTCGGCTGTACAACACCGATCCAGATTCTACACTGTAACACACTCTGGTCACCTCTGTTGTAAATATCTGAGAGGCGATGTTTGGAAGCTTGTGTGTTCACTGGCTGTATAGGGAACCTGTAGAGGTTAGTTATGTCACGTGTTTTGAAGGCTGTGTCATGAGGCGGTTATATTGTACTCTAGAACTTGATGTCCTTGGCGAAGCAGTTAGCGCAGGTGTGTTGCTTCATTGTGAACCTGGTTGCACAGTGGAGGTAAGTCACCTCGGTACTGTAGTTCTGTGGCAGCTGGTCTGGTGTATTGTGTGCCTGGGGCTCCTGAAGCGCTGACTTACTTTCTGTGTGAGTGAGTGAGAAAGACAAAGCGAGCGATTCCTTTCACGGCAGATAATAGGCCGGAGGATTTGTCAGTAACGTCCTCACAATGTCCCAGTGATAGTTTTTACATTGACACCGCAACTTTGTCACTTCCAGATTAAATTCAGATGAACTTTAACATGTAAATCTTAAACTTCGACCAATTACGTTGACCCCTGAAGGGCCACTGCTTTCTATTGCGACACTGGATCTCCAGAACAGAGGACCTGCTAGTTTAAGCCAGATCTAATGATAAAAAAATTTAATTAAGTGGGGAAGTTCAAGTCCTTGTGTAGTGCATTACGGTCCATGTGCTCGGTGTTTGTAGAAAACTGTGCTCAGCCTTTGCAGATGCTGTATATTTGAACACTGCCACAATTTCTCCAGCCCTGTGTAGGTACCACAATAGGAGCGTAACGGTACATAGGGCGAGTGAGAACCTAGCAATACAATACGTATCATGATACGGCGGTCACGATTCAATATATCACGATATACTGCGATACTGCAAGCAAAGTGATTTATTGCGATTTTTCAAATCCTACTATTAAAACACACCACTGTATGAACAGGTTTGTCAATGCTTACTATAGCATTGCACCCTTGTGTTGCTTGTTAATGTTGGAGTGGAGCTGAAAATGGATTACAACACTGCCATCTAGTGGTCAGAGGTTTCAACACAACTCATAATGATTCACTGTCTGCCAGGAATCTGTGTATCGATACTGTGTTTTTGAGAATCACCACCATAATACCATGTGAAGCTAAGAGTCTTCTTTCCAAACAGTTTTCTTTCTTTTAATAATCACAAGTTAGGATCTCAATATTTTACATGTGGCTGATTTTTAAAAAAATGATTTTGTGTATTATGTGTATTTATTGTAGTGTCTGTGTTTTATTCATTGTGCTGTTTTTGTAACTTCAGCAATAAAGGGTATATTTCTTTGTGCTGGTAATCCAGACTGGGATGTATCTGCATCAGCAGATATGTACGTGGCCAGTATAGGCTGCTGAAACTGGCCCAAATGAATCATTTGCACTTTCCTGATGATATATTATTCAGACCTATATTTTGTGGATGCTGTAAGTAGGCTATGTGGGTAAAGACGAGAGACCTGCACATGGCACGCGTGTTACCTTGTAGAAGAAGCAGGTCCTCTCCAGGCTGCTGCCATCTACTCCTGTGCTCTTATGTAAGCATGAAGCCTCTAAAGCTCCAGCGCCTAGGGCACTCAGAAGCACTCAAAAAAAGAATACTCTCGGGAAGGGAGCTAAACAGAGGAGTAAAAAGTAAATGTTTCAGAAATGGAGATGCATCACTAGGCCACATGGTGACCTGGCGGTTTACTATCTGTACGTTTTTAAGACCACCGACCTGAAAAGGCACCATTGTTTTCAGAAGAGCAGTGCTGGTGAATTTCAAAACCCTTACTCAAGAATCTTTTGAGATTGTCTCAGATGTTTAAGAAAGAAGAATGGAAGCCAGTTACTGTTGTTTGTTGGAGGAATATACAGACATTTACAGTATTCAGAGACTCCAGGTTATTGAGTTTCTTAGCATTGAAAAAAATGTGACGGCTGTGCTATTGTAAGCATCGGCAAACCTGTGTTTTAATAGTAGGATTTGAAAAATCATTTTGATTGCAGTTTCACAATATATTCAGTCCTGACCCCTATATCATGATACATATTGTATCACCAGGATCTTGCCAATACACAGCCCTAGATACGTGATACTCATAGAACATAGCCACGTGACACCTCAACCACAGAACTGTAACCTGAAATATTGGTATTATTGAAAAATGATACTACTAAAACTAAATAATAAAAAACTCAAGCATAATGTTTCATATGTATCATGTTGTTACACTAAAACCAACCAGAGCTCCGCCTCCTGCATGTTTGCAGATACAGGCAGTTGGTCCTATAGCCCCAATAATCAAACGCAGTTAAACTGCCCCCCAGCTGAATGTCAGTACCACGTCTTATAAATTTATAGTTATGCTTTTCTGCTTTTCTGAGGTGCGATGACATAAAAAGCTACTACCCTCCATCTATTAGAAGTTCACTATAATAATTATATAGTATAATATAGTTTATATAGCATAATATAAGAATACCATACAATATCATGTGGTGTATTAGTATATTATGTAGTATAGTATGATAATGTATAATACATTATACCCCCCCTGGTCTCTCCTGTAGTTGCAGTTTTGGAAATACTTGTTTTTCCTTGGACAGCGACGATATACATACCTCCTCAACGAGGACTACTTCTTTCCCTACCTGGAAAATGCATTTGCCTACAACAAGACAATTAGATCTAGTTATTCAAGCCTCCCTTCACATAATACAGATTTTTAACTGTTCAACACACAGACAATGGACATGCTATTAATGATGCCATCCCATGTAACTGCATTGGTTAAACACCGGCACAGTATGGTCAGAGTACTGAATCCCAGTATTGATTCAAATCCAGTGATGGGCTGATCGAATAATGGGTTACCCACATATTAACCAGTTAGCTGCCTCCTCTTCCTTTATAATTACTGTAATTATAACTGAAACACAGATACTTATACAATCAAGAGGAATGCCTCAGAGAGTGAGGTCCAGATGGTCTAACCAGTTGCAGTGCATGTGGGAAATGGAATTTAGAGGTTAGTGCCCTTGCAACGTTCTTACCATTAGGCTATATTAGAGGTTGGTTACAGGTTTCAATCCCAGGTTTGGGTCCTACTGCTTGGACAGCGTATCAAACCTCCCACCTTTTCAGTTGGCACCACATTGTTGGAGTTTTTTAGCATAGAGAAGATACAGCACAGTCAAGTTTCCACTGTTTAAATGAAGTGTTTTAAAAAGATACAGACGGTAGGATATCCTTGGAAGACTAACGAGAGGCACTGAGTTCAGATACCGTTGTGGATATAGAAGTGAGTGACACAGAAGAGGTGCCTTGTGTTGGATGAGCAGCTTCTAATTCTAGTCTAGATACATGTAGAGGTGTAAGGAAGTATCGTAATATCGAATATCAGGATATTATGTTTGGTGATACTGTATCAATTCTCAAAAGCACAGTATTGATAAAGATTCCTGACAGACAGTGAATATTTGTGTGTTGTGTTCAAACCTCTGAGCACTAGATGGCAGTGTTGTAATCTATTTTCAGCTCCACTCCAACATTAACAAGCAGCACAAAGGTGCAGTGCTGTTGTAAGCATTGGTAAACCTGTTCATATAGTGGTGTGTTTTAATAGTAGGATTTGAAAAATCACAGTACATCACTTTGCTAGCAGTATCGCAATATATTCAATCGTGACCCCTATATTACGATGATACTTATAGAACAAAGCCACCTCAACCACAGAACTGCAACCTGAAATATTGGTATTATTGAAATATGATACTAATAATAAAAAAACTCAAGCATAAAACCAATGAGAGCTCCGCCTCCTGCATGTTTGCAGAGACAGGCAGTTGGTGCTATAGCCCCAATAATCAAACGCAGGTCTGTTTCGGGTTTTGTTACACACTCGACAGTCCAAACGGTGTTTAGTCTTGGTTTGCAGCAGTGATTCCCCTCCCTGGTCCTGGAGGACCCCCTGCCCTGCACATTTTAGAGGTGGCCTTGCTTTCAACACAACTGATCCAACAAATCAGCTAATTAACAAGAGTTGGGGTGGATGTGTTTTAGGAGGAAAACACAAAACATGCAGGGCTGAGGGGCCAGGGTTGGGAACCAAAGGTTTAAGGGACTGTTATCACAGTTCTTACTCACGTCCTCTGAACTAAACTGACTGTTAATTAAAATTATCATGTGTATAGAACGTGGAACTTTTCTCATGTGTGTTTTATTTAAAGATAGGCCGATCAGCGTTTTTAGGCCGATTCCGATCGCCGATCACGCTGAAAAGGTGATCTCTGATAGCCGATACCGATCCAGGGTGGAGTATATGCCACGGCAGGGCTACATGTAGTTATAAGCTCCAACAAGTCAATGAAACGGGGTCTAAACAAGTTTATTACCATTTTTAACAAGCTCATATGAAACAGCATAATATTAAATTAACAGTAAATAAACATTAAAAGTAAATCAAACAAATATCTCCATTTCCAAACATTTAGACACTTAATTTAAAACAAAAAAATCTAATTAAATAAATACAGTAAAAACTGCAGTCATTAAAAGCAGACTCTTGAATTTATCTTGAATTGCTGCTGCTGTTCTGTTCGTACCGGTCAGATCTGGTCTGTACTGGGTTATTATCTGTTCTGGGTTGTTTGTTTTGTGTTAGCTGTGCGTGCTAGCTCTGCTGTTTGCTGATACTCACTGTATTCAGCTGTGTACAGTGTCGTATCAGATTAGTAGTTAAATGTCTTTATCTTGGTTCCTCAACGAGACACGCAGATTTTACTAATTTAAAAACGTCCTGGATGAGCCTGAGTCACGTACGGTAAACACCGACAGACGGACGACATGCTTACTATCAGCACATGCTTTTCTCACAACGTCGCTGCTTCAGTCAGTCTGTGGAAAATGAAAGGGTGTGTATTTCCACCTAGTGGTTCAGATAGGAATTGCAGGGAGGGTGTTCTCCTCTTCCTGGATGAAACGCTGGAAATACAGAAATTAGGCTCATTTGTTTAACGCCATCGATCGGCTCTCAGGATCGGCTCTAAATTGGCGAAATATCGGCCGATCACATATTTTGATTAAAAATCGTCCGAGACCGATCGATCCATCTCTAGTTTTATTACCTGCAGACCTAAAAGTAAACGTAACGATGAAACTCTAGCCTCATGTTTCCCTACAACCCTGTTGGCTTCGAAGAGACTATACGGCCTGAGAAACGAATCTAGGCTGACCTCTGAAGTTAAAGTATATACCAGCTTGTTTTAAAGCTCTGCTATGGTGTGCAGACCTGAAACTGAATTCGGTGGCATTCGGTGACTTTACTAACTGCAGCGTCTCCTGCTTTTGCAAACGTGCTTCATGCAAATCTGCGGTGTAGTTTATCAGATCTGGCGACCGCAAGCAGTTCGGTGCGGTTAGACCTCAATGCAAATTTGAGTCCGGCTGATTTTCATGTGTTTGAGTGGCAGCTCCGTGCACAACGGGAAGTACTGGAGAGCAGAACTGACCACTGTGCTGCGTGAATGAGCTAATCAGACTGTATAAGTGGCTGCGTGTTTAGGGCTTGTCAGGTGGTGGTGGTGGTGTGTGGGCTACAGTGGATGCTCTGTGTAAAATGAGGCTTGAGTGTGGATTTTGACCCGCGCATTTCTCTGTGATTATATTACTGCTCTATTAAAGATCACACCTCTCTCTCTCTCTCTCTCTCTCTCTCTCTCTCTCTCTCTCTCTCTCTCTCTCTCTCTCTCTGCAGCAAGGTGGTGAAGTGCAAAAGCTTTTTTTTTTCTTCAGCTGTACAGAAGCTGACACACTAAGGAAGGGGGGTTGTAGGCCCGTCACTACGGCAACAACACAGATTTTAAGCATCGTCCGCCCACGTGGTGCTCAGTGTATGTCTGCGCTTGTGTGTGAGAGAGAGCAAACACACACACACACTCTCTCTGGCCTCTTTACCCCCCCCTCTCGCTCAGCAGAGTCGTTCCAGCCTGCGCTCTGCTCGAGACTCCAGCAGGACTTGAGGGACAGTAGTAGCCTAGATTGGAGCGATTTTTCTGGCCCACACTTTCCACTGCTGCCACTCTCTCTGTCACTATGGAGGCCACTCGTGCAGGGCTGGGGCCCGAGGCACCGCCGTATCCTACATATCGCGAGGGCAGCGCAAACTACTTTCTCTGTGTGAATTCACTTCTTTGGAGCTCTTTTGATCGCTGAAGTCGTCTGTCATGAAACGGTCTTTGGGAGTTTTGATAAGTAGTAAATGATTACAGGGGGGGTGGGGGTGGTGGTTCTGGGTTGTAAGTGCTGATTGGTAAATGATAATCTGTTCTATCTAGATTGTTTTGTAACAATCTACTGTTGACTTTTGCCGATATTTAGGGGTCCAAGTACTGATAAAGCTCTTTGAACTCTGGCCTTTTTGGTAATAAAGTAATGCAACACATTACACTACACTATCCCAATAATAGTGTTAGGGCAAGACTCCTAACACCACACTACACTATCCCAATAAGAGTGACTGGGAAAGATTCTTAACACCACACTACACTATCCCAATAAGAGTGCTTGGGCAAGACTACAAACACCACACTACACCATATCAATAAGAGTGCTTGGGCAAGACTACAAACACCACACTACACCATATCAATAAGAGTGACTGGGCAAGACTTCAAACACCACACTGCACCATATCAATAAGAGTGACTGGGCAAGACTACAAACACCACACTGCACCATATCAATAAGAGTGACTGGGCAAGACTACAAACACCACACTGCACCATATCAATAAGAGTGACTGGGCAAGACTACAAACACCACACTGCACCATATCAATAAGAGTGTTGGGGCAAGACTACAAACACCACACTGCACCATATCAATAAGAGTGTTGGGGCAAGACTACAAACACCACACTACACCATATCAATAAGAGTGCTTGGGCAAGACTACTAACACCACACTACACCATATCAATAAGAGTGCTTGGGAAAGACTACTAACACCACACTGCACCATATCAATAAGAGTGCTTGGGCAAGACTACAAACACCACACTACATCATATCAATAAGAGTGCTTGGGAAAGACTACTAACACCACACTACATCATATCAATAAGAGTGCTTGGGAAAGACTACTAACACCACACTGCACCATATCAATAAGAGTGCTTGGGCAAGACTACAAACACCACACTGCTGTAAGTCTCTCTGGATAAGAGTCTCAGCTAAATACCATAAATGTAAATGTAGTGTCATATTTAGGGTCCAGTCCACTGGGGAGGGGCGATATTGGAAAAATACTTGACCTTAAGAAATCAGGAATTTCTCTCAGTGCACCAAGTGTATTTTTTGTACTAGTTCTGCCACATAAAAAAAAATACTACCAAAGTGTGAGAACACATTTTGATCCACCTCGTCACATACTGCTCTAGATCTAAACAGCAGAACCCGTGCAGAAAAGCCCTGTTTGACTCTAGGTTTTCACACCAACACGGTCAGCTTTACAGAGTCTATTTATCCCGACAAGCGAACCTAGGGGGACCTCTGAGTGTCTTCAAAGCCAGCATTGTTGTCGCGAACACATAGGGTCAAATGCTGGCGTGCTTCTCTGAGCATATCGGATATCAGATACGCTCAGAAAAGCATATTGTGGCGTGATTTATCACCATGACAGTAAACATTGTTGTATTGCCCAGCCCTACAGTCAGCCCTGCTGTGGCTTTTGTAATCTTACTCCACATATTGGGGCACAGTTGGAAAGGAGAGAGGGAGCACATGCTGAGAAGCAGCCTTGGGTGATTTCCTAAATTTCTGATGGGGCACATATGCGCCGCTTTTCCGCTCCTCATCTCGATCTGCAGTTCGTACACACAGCGGCTCCGTCTAACCCGGCTCCCGCTGACGGGCCTCTCTATCAAAGCCTGGTTCCCTGAGAAGCGGGATATGTCGTCCTTTTGGGCCTTTTTTTTGGAAAACTGCTTTTGTCAGACCGCTTTCATAGCGCAGGAGAACGGGGGTAAGGAGGGGGGGGGTGAAAGCGTGAGCAATAGGACCTGCGCCGCGCCCGGCACATACTATAATAGATGCCCTCCTATTTCTAGGTCGTGTCAAAAAATAGAATGGAGAAATATTCTAGTTATGAATATCCTGAATTTCTGGTATAGGGGGGCTTTATTAAAAGTCGCGTTTAAACAGTTCGCCATTTCAGAGGGAATTGAAGACGGGAAGAGAGAGAGAGAGGGAGGGAGGGAGGGAGAGAGACTCTGTCGATCCTGTTTTGTGAAGGAATGAACGTTGAGGGAGGAGAAGGAGGCAGCTGGAAGTGGGGGGGGCTAATCTTGTGACAGGGTCACGCGAAATAAATCAGACATTTGAATAATTCTATTCCTCGGCTCGTCTGGTGAGGGGTTTGGCCGTTGTCAAGGCTTGCAGGAGGGGTCTAAGGGGACAGACGGGTCTCGAGACGGCTTCACTGTTGTTCTTGATCATGTTTCATCATCTCAGTGTGGAGGAGCCTTGCGTCCTCATTTCGTCTATTGTTTTTCAGACGTTGCCTTTAAGGTTGCGTGAAACTGTGATGCTGAAAAGATCAATAGAGATGCTCCGACACTGATTGGGAATACTTTCTCCATGAACTTCCATAGCTGACCTGTGTGTTACTGAGTGCTCTGTTTCTGCACCCGCTTTTTTTTTTTTTTTTAATCAGCTCCATGTGCCATACAGGAGCACTACAACTACAGACCATCCATCTGATCCTCTACATACTTAATTAGCCATGTTCTGGACCGCCACAGACTAGAGGTGCGTCCGAAATCGCTGACTCTACTGGATTAGAGTCAGTAGGTACTGCTCGAGCCGCAGACTAGTAGGTAATTGCCGTAGACGAGTTTTAGTAGCCACACAATCTCAGACGTACTACGTCCGCCATATTGCCAGCGTCATGTGACGCCAGACCACCACCATAAAAGTCCTGCTGTTCATTTTAGAGAACGATCAGCGTTTTTTAGGCTGATTCCAATCGCCGATCACCTTTCAGCGCCGATACCGATCGAGGGCGGGGCTACATATTAGCGCAAGCAGGTCATAAAACATGGTCGAAACTGCTTACCGTTTTTGACGAGCTCCTGTGACGAAGCATAAAATTAGAAGTTGGTCTATGTGGGTGTAAACCGCTTGATACAGCTCCGGAGGAGCGACATCTGAAAAGTATTTCACTAGGAACAGCAGAGCGGGGATCCAGGTGGAATATTAAGCGGCAGAATGAACGTCTTCTACAGCCGAGAAGAGCTGCTTATCTAGAACTATAAACTCAATCACTCTGGCTGTGGTTCTTTAGCTCTCTGGCTGTTTCTGCTGCTGTACTGTTAGTACAGGTCAGATCTGGTCTGTACGGTTCTCTGGGCTGCGTGTGCTAGCTCCGCTGTTTGCTGATAATCACTGTGTTCAGCTGCGTGGTGTACGCGCCGTATTAGATTAGTATGGTAAATGTCTTTGTCATGGTTCCCCCACGAGAGACTCTGATTTTACAAATTGTACCGATGTTACAAACTGTCCTGGATGAGTCTGAGTCACATACGGTAACAAACTGCCAGACGGCCGAAGTTTTCTTTTGAACGCTTAAACTGTTCTGGCGAGGCCGCTGCTTTAGTCAGTCTGTGGAAAATGAAAGGGTGTGTATTTCCTAGTGGTTCAGATAGGAATTGCAGGGAGGGGGTTCTCCTCTTCCTGGATGAAACGCTAGCTGTAAATACACAAATTAAGCTCATTTGTTTAACACCATCGATCGGCTCTCGAGAACGGCCGATCGATGATCACATATTTTGATTAAAAAACGGCCAATACCGATACATGGCCGATCGATCCTTCCATCTCTAAATCATTTAAAAGCTCGTTCACTGACAGATTTAGATCCTGTTTGTGACACTGATCTGTGTTTTGGTCTGAATATGTATCAGACAGTGTTGTGCTGTATCTCAGAGAAGACGAAAGCTACGTTCTAGCCGTAGCTACGTACACACAGCCACTGTTGCACTTTTCAACAGTTGCGTTTTTTTTCCACCGCTTTGAATTCATCCGCGGTTCCAGGTGAATCATGGGATAGCGCAGTGTGCTGTGTTCGCCTACAGTTTTTGTTTAAAATAACAGAGTCTGCGTTTAATGACTGCAGTTTTTACTGCATTTATTTAATTAGCTTTATTCGTTTTAAATTAAGGGTCTAAATGTAATGATTGCAGTATTTGGGGATATTTGTTTGATTTACTTTGTTTATTTACTGTTAATTTTGTTTAAAATATTATGCTATTATATTAAGCTTGTTAAAAATAGTTATAAACCAGTTTAGACCATGTTTCATAACTTGCTTGGGCTAATAATATGTAGCTCTGCTGTGGCTTATAGCCCCGCCCTCTAACGGCTATCGGCTGATCGTGTTGAACGGAATCGGCCTCAAAAACACTGATCGGTCCATCTCTATTATTTACTGGTAATTTTGTTAAAAATATTGTGCTGTTTCATATGAGCTCGTTTAAAATGGTAATAAACCAGTTTAGACCCTGTTTTATGACTTGCTTGCCCTAATAACTACATGTAGCTTATAACCCCGCCCCGCGCTGTAAGGTGATGTATCTCTATTTTGGTCGATCATCATTTACATGAAGCAGCTGCTGTTTCTACTGTGTGACAATTTGACGATGAATGGACCAATAGAAATGCTCCAGAATAGCTTGGAAAACATTCTGGTTCCACTGACTTGCATTGAAAGTGAAGATTTTGGTCTCTTCTGTAGAGTTGCCGTTTTGGAGGTACTTGTTTTTCACTGGACATCGATGATATATGTGTATATATGAATAACATTTATTTCTGTATATCTATATTTATGCATAATAGCATGTTATGTAAGAACTTTCTGTGATAAACTTGAAACTTCGTTCCTAAGAACGTTTTTCATCTCAGGTTATCCGAAAAGAAGCCTGTCTCTTACGTGTTCCCAAGGCCCTCAGTGCCTTTTCTTCTTTCCCACAGACCGTAATCACGCTTGTTGTTCATTCATAAAATGTCTAGTAGGCCCGAGCAACTGGAGAGAGAGAGAGAGAGAGAGAGAGAGGGAGAGAGAGAGAGAGAGAGAGAGCCAGAGAGGGAGAGAAGGAAATCAAATTCACATTTAACATCCTCCATAAAACAAACACAAGAAGGGGCGATGTTGCTATGACGACTAAAGGATTGCCACTTTGAACAACTGAATGCCCGTATGCTGTTTGTTTCTCTTCTGTTTTCTTTCTTTCTTTTTCTTTTTTTTTGTTTGAATGCTTAGCAAATATTTGTGATCAGTGGCGTCTCTCTTTGTTTCTTTCATTTCCAGTGCATGAGCATTCAGCTGTGGTCTGAATGGTCTAAGACCTGTTGTTCCAGTCGGATGAAACTTCTCCAGCAGAGTGAAGGAGTTTGAACACGGAAATCCCCCTTTAATAGAGCTCGAGTGCTTTTTTCTTTACTTCTGTTTGTTTAGTTTAGTCTGAACGAGTACCTAAAGTTACAGACAGAGCTGCTTCTCTCATTTTCACACCGAGCTCACGTAGTAAACCTCCGTCCAGTTCACCTGGTGGTGTATATAACTGAAACATGGTGTATCGGATAAGCTGTTGTGAATGAGTGTGTTACGTTGTGTAACTCTTCTCCTGCTGCGTTGACCACCCTGTGAAGTCTGCATAGGGTCTTCAGTAATGCAACAGGTACAAATCAGTATTGAGTTGACCGATCAGTCAACTGGTCTGATCTAATCCAGTCAATAATTGGACCTGACTGACCGGGATCTTATATCCTGCTCAGTCAACTGATCTTATCTAATCTAATCAATAATTGGACCTGGCTGTCTGGAAACTTATATTCTGGTCAGTCAAGTGATCTGATTTAATCGAATCCATAATTGGATCTGACTGACCGGGATCTTCTATCCTGGTCATTCAAGTGATCTGATCAAATCTAAACAATAATTGGACCTGACTGACCAGGATCTTATATCCTGCTCAGTCAACTGATCTTATCTAATCAATAATTGGACCTGACTGACCGGGATCTTATATCCTGCTCAGTCAACTGATCTTATCTAATCTAATCAATAATTGGACCTGGCTGACTGGAAACTTATATTCTGGTCAGTCAAGTGATCTGATTTAATCTAATCCATAATTGGATCTGACTGACCAGGATCTTTTCTCCTGGTCAGTCAACTGATCTGATCTAAGCTAATCAATAATTCGACCTGGCTGACCGGGATCTTCTATCCTGGTCATTCAAGTGGTCTGATCAAATCTAAACAATAATTGGACCCGACCAACTGGGATGTTCTATCCTAGTCTGTCAACTTATCTAAATTGATCTGGTCTTATCTAATCTAATCCATAATTGGATTTAACTGACCAGGATCTTCTCTCCTGGTCCCTCAACTGATCTGATCTTATCTAATCTAATCAGTAATCGGACCTGGTTGTAACTTATATCCTGGTTGGTCAAGTGATCTGATCTATTCTAAACAATAATTAGACATGACTGACTGGGATCTTCTATCCTGGCCAGTCAACGGATCTGATCTTATGTAATTAATAATTGGGCCTGACTGACCGGGATCTTCTATCCTGGTCAGTTATCTAATCTGATCTTATCTAATCAATAATTGGACGTGCCTGACTGGGATCTCCTATCCTGGCCAGTCAACTGATCTGATCTTATCTGATCAATAATTGGACCTGACTGATTGGGATCTTCTACCCTGGTCAGTCAACTGATCTGAGTACTGAGCAGCCAGGCTGACCGTGCTGTGCACATACACAGTAGGACAGTATGGTTCCTCAGCAGCCTGTTTTATAAGGATAGTTTATTATAAAAACAATGTATTAATATTTATTTATGGCTGTCATGTCCAAGTTGGTACATGCGGGCTTTGATGGCACAGTGTGAACTTCTCCACCTCCGCGTGTCTCCCGCTGCATTAGGGAAGCGACGGTGACTGTGAGTTTAACAGGTGGATTCCTGGCGGGAATGTACCGAGGCTGAATGTTTGAAGTGACCTTTGTGTCCGACTGCTACAGCGTCAGCAGCTGTCTGTGTAAGCAGACCCGCCTTGGCTGCCAGCTCCAGGCGTTTGTTCATCAGCATGGCAGAGTGCACTCGCCTTACGTCACTCGGGCATTGACATGTTGGTGTGGGTACGATAACTCATTCGGCCAAATATTGAATACGAATGACTGTATTCTCATATTATTATAGTATTTTCTGTTTTTAATGTAGCTCCACTGGTTCCTTTTCTTAGTTCCAGCTGATTAGATATCTGAAAAAATACATCTTGTGACATTGTTTATCGTAAGCATTTCTTAAAGTAAAATATTGATAAACAATATTGTGTGTGTATATATATTTTGTATATATATTTTTAATTCAGATTTTTTTCAGTTATTCAATCAGAGCCTTTAAGCAACAGTTTTTAATGGACTTTTTTCGCTTTAGTGCCAGAATACAAAGTGTTTATGGTTCTAGAAGTGATGAGGAAGAGCAAAGTAGGTAGGAGATCAAACGCAGACCAACCTCCCTTTAAAGCAGGCTGATATATGCTCAGTAGTATCGCTACAACCCTTCCCATGAGCCTTAGGAATGGAGTTAGATCCATAACTAGTCTTTCAACATCAGTATTTTTACTAATGCTCTGGTGCCTGCAGTCAAGTTCTCACAGCAATGTTCCAACATGTGGTGTAAAGGCATCAAATGGCAACATGCTTTCTATTAACGCCCTTTATTTCAGAAGAATTGTTGGACGAACCGATATCTACAAACTTTGGGACGTAGTGTGTATGAGAAAGCCAAAGGGTTTGGGTTGAAGATCTGCTGTAATCATTTTAAATGGAGTGAAGAGTCACTGAATGTACTCGCCAAGATGTAACATGATGAGAGCCATTTGGTGAGAACCTTTAGCCTGTCAGATCTTACTAGACGACCATGTGAATACATCATTATTCATTTTTATTTTTTCTACTTAAAACATAGAACAGATCTCGTCTGTTTGAAGAGCCCATATCTTCCTTGAAGTTTATGTAATAGGTCAACATTGATAATGGTTCAGATTATCAATGTTTTTGAGGCCAATTATAAATGTTTTTGAGGTTTTTGAGGCCAATTCCAATCGCCGATCACCTTTCAGTGCGATCGGCCGATAGCCAATACTGATTGAGGGCGGGGCTATGTGCCACTGCAGGGCTATATGTAGTTATTAGCACAAGCAAGTCTTGAAACATGGTGGAAACTGGTTTATTACCATTTCAAATATTATGCTCATGTGACGAAGCATAATATTTTTTACTAAATTAACAGTAAATAAACAAAGTAAATCAAACAAATATCAACCAATACTGCAAAACCCTTAATTTAAAACTAAAAAAGCGAATTAAATAAACGCAGTAATTGCAGACTTAGTCAGTCTGTCTAAAATAAAACTGTATGTTTTTCCACCTAGTGGTTCAGATAGGAATTGCAGGGAGCTGGCCGGAGGGGTTTTAAGGGGGGCTCCTCTTCCTGGATGAAACGCTAGCTGGAAATACACAAATTAGGCTCACTTGTTTAACGCCATCGATCGGCTCTCGGGATCGGCTAAACTGGAGAAATATCAGCCGATCACATACCGATACATAGCCAATCGGTCTTTTCATCTCTAGTTCAAATCATATTCATCAACCAGCCCATACGGTCCATCTGTGGAAACTGTGCTGCAGAAACAGCTTGTTTAAATATTTCAGTCATGTCAGAAACCCAAGACATTTAAATCGGTCCACCTCATCAGTGTGCAGCGGTCTAACTCTCCACGTTCATACTGGGGTTCTAACCAGTGTTTCAGCTTTGCTTCCTCTTGAATGAAAGCAAAACACAGGGCAGCCAATCAGAACAGAGCTCATTTATCTCTGGACAGTCTTAAAGGCACAACAACAAGAACAGCCTGTGTGATTCTGAGGGGCTCAGATAGGTTGAAAGTGGTCCTGTAGTAATGAATTATAATGCTTGCTGGTAAACCCCTGGCGGTTCCCTCGCTGAGTAACAGCTTTGACTTCAGCGTTGCCCCATCGGCGGAGTTTTCTAAGAACTGGGCTAAACTTTTTCACAGGGGCTTTTTCATTCACATTGGCCCCGAGGGGGGGGAAAGGGACTCGTTCAGGATTTCCCCAGCCACAGTAATCAATTGATTTTCCAGGAAGCAACTTATGACACTCATTAGCATTATAAATCAGAGCGTTTGTGCAGGAAGCTAACAGCGGACGGGAACGCACCCAGTCTCACTGCATTCGTGGTCACATGTCTGAAAAGTTGATGAATCAAAGAATTCGCATTGAGGAGATGAAGTGAGTAGCAAGGGTTGCCTTTCTGAGGAGAAAGCATTCAGATTCTCAGTTTCCTTCGGGTGAGACGCTCTGTAAAAGGATGGAGAGCTTGAACGGCTGGCTGTTCACGCAGCAGTGCTGAGAGTATGTGTACGGACCTTGCCATGAGCAAACACACAGTGTAATCACTTCTTTCATTGTCCCATTATTACAACATAAAATCCAAAACAAATACAAAACTTCCCGCACCTA
>CM038723.1:25374465-25421965 GCA_021613375.1 Megaleporinus macrocephalus | reverse complement strand
GCCTAACTGCGTTTAATAACGTTACCTACTTAACAGAGGACAGACACTCCAAGACTCTAATGATCTCAGTTATTCTGAGGGCACCAAGAAGAAGTCAAGGCTAAAACTAGGCTAAAACGGTCACTGAATCAGGTCACTGGGTTGAAACACAAGGTCATAGCCCACAAAAATAAAAGTACACATCATTATGTTATATATATATATATATATATATATATATATATATATATATATATATATATATATATATATATATATATATATATATATATATATATATATATATATATAAGCTTTCTATTAGTTCCCCAATACACACAGTACATGTTTGACCTAGGAGTGCCTCCATACCACACTCAGACCACATTTTTGAGTATGTTGATAGTGATACCATTGTGTTTTTCTCTTTCCTAAACACTTGAACTGCTAATATTGCATTTGTCTGGATGCACTTTGCTTAACCATCTAAATAACATCAAGCTCAAACTATAGATCACATATTCTCTTCCCCTAAAAGGCAAAATACATAACCCACAACATGACTCAGTTATTCTGTTTCTTTTGAACCCATAGCAGATTTAATCTTTGTTAGTATTTAGGTACCAAAAGAAACTGGAATACTTCAGTGTGTCAGTATGTGTTTCATTACAGTGAAACACTACATTACAGTAAACTGCCCTGTAGAATATGGAACACATTCTAAAGTATTAGTGATTAATTAACTAGTTTTTAAGTAATGAACTGCAGTAAAGCTATATTGTGATGCTGTATAAAGCTAATGGTGTTAAGTATACACTAATAAAATATAAGTTTTGATAATGTGTACAAATTTCCATAATTAGTATTACAGCTATATCGTTGTTCGGTTTTGGCTTTCTGTCAGATCTTCGCCACATAACTTGTTTTTGAAATATCAACACCTCCGGATTGTCCGGTATAACTGTGTGATTCGGGCTTCCATACAGCTTTTTGATGGGATGCTCAGATTCCGGAAAACAACAGGTTGTTTTTCTGGAATTGTTTCCTATAGAGAATGAGTAGGATGGAAAAGGGCACACCAATCTACTGAACTTCAGACACCGTTCCACCTACACTGACCCAGGGCAGACCTCCGACCACAACCGTAATGTTGGTTTGACCCACACTCGTCTGTAGAAAGTCCTGATTATTTTCAGTCACATCCCAAACCTCATGGTTTCATTTAACCTACAGCTTCCAAACTGCATGTACTCACCCAAACACTAATCCACAGACATTCTGACCTGTGCTTGTGTATTTGTTGTTTATTCATCCCTCGTTCCTCCCATAGGATCCCATTCATTTTTGGCCGAAGCCAAACTTTTTAAACCTACAGCCACCAGACTGCCTGTACTCACTCAGAGCAGACCCCCGAACTCTAATCCCCAGACGTCCCCACGCCTCTATTTGTCGTTTATGCACAATCCATTCTGCACTTTTCTAGTTATTATTGTAATCATAATTCAGTCATTTGCGTAACAATGTTTTAACAAAGTATTCATTGTGCATTACTGCAGCGACTAATGCAATTATTAGTGATGCACTAATATATAATCAATAAAGCTTAATGCTCAGTGAACAGACTAGTGTTCATAATGCCACGTCTGTCAGATGGTTGTTAATTACGCTGGCATCACAAAGTTTCAGCTACAGTTTGAAGCAGAAACAGGAGACGGGCTTTCAGTTGCACACAGTCAGTGATATCATGATGATCTAGACTAGTGGCTGGGAACTTCCTCAGCATGACCACTCTTTGTTTGCTCGTAAACCTGATTTTCAGTTTACAGATAGCATCTGTAAGAATTTGTAGTTTCGGGTTTCGGTTTCACACAGTGTGCCGTGCCGGCTGTACCCCGGTCTGTGCTCTGGGTAATTTAGAGATCTGACACTTATTTTGGAGTTTAATTCAGGAAAAAACTTAACTGAACAATAACAACCCGTGCCTGAGTTTTTAAATATGGCAGAATACTTCACACAAAGTCTTTTAACAAACAAACAAATAAATAAATAAGTATTTTTCAGTCACACCAATCACAGTACTTTTTTTTTTTTTTTTTTTTTTTTTTAATAATATAACCTGTCCTAAGAAAAACAGTAACTTTACAAGTGAGGACAAAAACATTCTTTACTTTTAATTAGAGCTGGGCGATACATTAATTTAATCAATTAATTTGAATTTACAGCTAAGGACGATGTGTTTTTATGAAAATTGTTTTTCTCTCAGTTTTAACTTTCGCCAGCGACGCCCCCCTTTGGGCTTCCGTAGTTCAGGGTGATCACCCAGTGTACAACAATGCAGCCCTAAATGAGTTTACGATACATGTTGTTAACGACACCTGGGCTCTACGCAGTGTCTGCCTTAAAACCGATTAAATCGATTAAAATCTAAAATGAAAGGCCATATCGACCAGCTCCAGGTGATTTTGGAGCATTTCTATTGGTCGGTTCATCATGACAGTTTCACAGGATACAAAGAGCAGCGGTCGTGTTCAGATGATGTAGAAATGATGTAGGCACTGATATCAGATCAGTCCTCTGGAAAGATTTGCAGCATTGTTAGATGGTACACGTTCATTTCGGTCCTGCACCTCTGTTCGGAGTCTCGTTAATGTTTACAACAGGTTCTCCGGGTCTCTTTGGAGAACAGGGACCTGATATGAAGCGGCGTCTGCAGCAGGCAGCAGTGAGAGACTGCAGGACGTCGTGCTTGTTGATGTGCAGACAGATTAGTGTGCTTCTTGTGGTTGTGGTGTACTTCCTGTGGTTGTGGTGAAGCTGAAGGAGGCGCTGATTCGTTACCTCTCCTCTCTTTCAGTCTTCCCCTCGTTCTCTCTGTGAGTGTGAGCTTGTGTACGTGTGGGGGCGTCTGAAGGCCTGTGTGAAGTGCGAGAGCGAGCTCAACGCAGGTTTCGTGTCAGCTGTTAGTGTATGTTTCTATAGATGTCCAGATACATACACTGATCTGTGACTAAGGCCCCCCTCCCCCCAAGGACGACCACAGGACCACCACAGAGCTGGTGTTATCTGGGTGGTGGATCATTCTCAGCACTGCAGTGACACTGACATGATGGTGGTGCGTTAGTGTGTGTTGTGCTGGTGTGAGTAGATCAGGCACAGCAGGGCTGCAGGAGTGTTTAAGCACCTCAGTGTCACTGCTGGACTGAGAGTAGTCCACCAACCAGCAGCAGCGTCCTGTGACTGATGAAGGATTAGAGGATGATCAACACAGACTGTGCAGCAACAGATGAGTCTTCTCTGACTTTACATCTACACCGTGGACCAGCAAGATGGGCGTGTCTCATAGAGTGGACAGTGAGTGGACACAGTGTTTAAAAAACAACTCCAGTAGCACTGCCGTGTCTGATCCACTCACATCAGCACATTACACCTTTACAGGTATTGTGGAAACAAGGAGCTGATTTGAGTGTTGAGTGTGTGTGTGTGTGTGTGTGTGTGTAGGTCTCAGATCTGGACTGAAAGTGTTTGGACTGTTGGCAGTGCTGGGCTGGAGCGGTGCTGCTGTGTGTTTAGTTATTGAGAGATTCTCAGTCTGTAAAGAGCCTCTTCACTTTATCTTAAGAGCTCTACACACTGACATCAGCACTTCTCTCTCTCTCTCTCTCTCTTTCTCTCTCTCTCTCTCTCTCTCTCTCTCTCTCTATCTATCTCTCTCTATCTATCTATCTCTCTACTACACTCTCTCTCTCTCTATCTATCTCTCTACTACTCTTTCTCTCTCTCTCTCTCTCTCTCTCTTTCTCTCTCTCTCTCTCTCTCTCTCTCTCTATCTATCTCTCTCTATCTATCTATCTCTCTACTACACTCTCTCTCTCTCTATCTATCTCTCTACTACTCTTTCTCTCTCTATCTCTCTACTACACTCTCTCTCTCTCTCTCTCTCTCTCTCTCTCTCTCTCTCTATCTCTCTACTACACTCTCTCTCTCTCTCTCTCTCTCTATCTATCTATCTATCTATCTCTCTACTACACACTCTCACTCTCTCTCTCTCTCTGTCTCTCTCTCTCTCTATCTATCTCTCTACTACACTCTCTCTCTATCTATCTCTCTACTACACACTCTCTCTCTCTCTCCCTATCTCTCTACTACACTCTCTCTCTCTACTACACTCTCTCTCTCTATCTCTCTCTCAATCTTTCTCGATCTCTACTACACTCTCTCTCTATCTCTCTACTACACTCTCTCTATCTCTCTGTCTCTCTCTCTATCTCTCTGTCTCTCTCTCTATCTCTCTCTCAATCTTTCTCTATCTCTACTACACTCTCTCTCTACTACACACACTCTCTCTCTCTATCTCTATCTCTCTCTACTACACTCTCTCTCTATCTCTCTTTCTACTACACTCTCTCTCTCTCTACTACACACACTCTCTCTCTATCTCTCTCTCTACTACACTCTATCTCTCTCTACTACACTCTCTCTCTCTCTATCTCTCTACTACACTCTCTCTATCTCTCTCTACTACACTCTCTCTATCTCTCTCTACTACACTATCTCTCTACTACACTCTCTCTCTATCTCTCTCTCTCTACTACACTCTCTCTCTATCTCTCTCTCTACTACACTATCTTTCTCTCTCACACTCTCTCTCTACTACACTCTCTCTCTATCTCTCTCTCTACTACACTATCTTTCTCTCTCACACTCTCTCTCTACTACACTCTCTCTCTTTCTCTACTACACTCTCTATCTCTCTCTCTCTCTACTACACTCTTTCTCTCTCTACTGCACTCTCTATCTCTCTCTCTACTACACTCTCTCTATCTCTCTGTCTCTCTATCTATCTCTCTCTCAATCTTTCTCTATCTCTCTCTCAATCTTTCTCTATCTCTACTACACTCTCTCTCTCTACTACACACACTCTCTCTCTCTATCTCTCTCTCTCTCACACTCTCTCTCTACTACACTCTCTCTCTTTCTCTACTACACTCTCTATCTCTATCTCTCTCTCTACTACACTCTTTCTCTCTCTACTGCACTCTCTATCTCTCTCTCTACTACACTCTCTCTATCTCTCTGTCTCTCTATCTATCTCTCTCTCAATCTTTCTCTATCTCTCTCTCAATCTTTCTCTATCTCTACTACACTCTCTCTACTACACACACTCTCTCTCTCTATCTCTATCTCTCTCTACTACACTCTCTCTCTATCTCTCTTTCTACTACACTCTCTCTCTCTCTACTACACACACTCTCTCTCTCTCTCTATCTCTCTCTCTACTACACTCTATCTCTCTCTACTACACTCTCTCTCTCTCTATCTCTCTACTACACTCTCTCTATCTCTCTCTACTACACTCTCTCTATCTCTCTCTACTACACTCTCTCTATCTCTCTCTACTACACTATCTCTCTACTACACTCTCTCTCTATCTCTCTCTCTCTACTACACTCTCTCTCTATCTCTCTCTCTACTACACTATCTTTCTCTCTCACACTCTCTCTCTACTACACTCTCTCTCTTTCTCTACTACACTCTCTATCTCTATCTCTCTCTCTACTACACTCTTTCTCTCTCTACTGCACTCTCTATCTCTCTCTCTACTACACTCTCTCTATCTCTCTGTCTCTCTATCTATCTCTCTCTCAATCTTTCTCTATCTCTCTCTCAATCTTTCTCTATCTCTACTACACTCTCTCTACTACACACACTCTCTCTCTCTATCTCTATCTCTCTCTACTACACTCTCTCTCTATCTCTCTTTCTACTACACTCTCTCTCTCTCTACTACACACACTCTCTCTCTCTCTATCTCTCTCTCTACTACACTCTATCTCTCTCTACTGCACTCTCTCTCTCTGAGTGTTACCAATCTCTCTACGGTAACACTCAGAGACTGAGGGAGCGAGAGAGCGTGTGAGAAAGAGATAGACAGAGAGAGTATAATACAGTATAATACTATACTGAGTAACTATACTATACTGAGTATACTGAGTAACTATACTATACTGAGTAACTCGACATGTTTCACCTCTCACTGAAAAAGTGATGCACTCAAAGCAGCTTGCAGGCTGATGGGGCATTGTGGGTACGCTTACTGGCTCTTTTACTTCATATACCTGAAACTTTTATTACTTTAACTAGACCAATTAGCGACTGTAAACATTCGGGTTGGGTGTGAGGAGGGATGGTGGGGTTTTCAGAGCCAATACACTTTAAGGAAAATGACTGTCATAAAATATAGTATGGGTTAGGTTCTCTAGCTAAAGCTACTGAGGGTGACAACCCCAGTGACGGGAGAGGTACCATTCAGTGTAGTCGACTTCTTTCTTTCAAATAGTGTAAATACGCAACATGTGGCAACGGCTATGGTCGTATGCTGGGTATAAATAGGAGTTTAAAGATGGTTTCTCTTGTGAAGGAGTTGGGATTTGAACCCATAACTGCAGGGAAGTTGTGCAGGTTGTTCACGGTTTGCTATGTATGTAAAGGTATGTAACGGATATGGTTCCATTATGCTTCACAATTAGTCCGGTTAAAACGCTTTGCTTCGTTTGCACTCTTGGTGCGGTTCATTTAGGCAGGTGTGAAAACGGTAATCGCACTCGAGTGCGGACCAAAACAACCACACCGAGACCCTCGAGAGGAGTCCGGTTCCAAACCAACTCCGGAGCGGTTCGTTTGTGGTGAGAACGTGATCCGACCTCGATCCAACCGAAGTATTAGGTGTGCTCCACAAGTTTGATCTAAACATCTCCTGCAGCCAGGTGTGCTTTGCATTATGGGATGCAGCAGATGGCGTAAACAGAGAACTGGAGAACTGTAGCAGCTAACAGGGCGAGGACTATGAAGCGAGGTCTCTCTTGGACTAGCAGTGAGGGACGTTGTCTACTTGATGTTTGGAGTGAGCTGGGTGGTCTGCAGGTGGACTGTAGTTTGGTATGTTATCAGATTATTATTACAGCTATGAACAGATGCTGTCTCTTCCGCTGCTCCGTGATACGCTGTACAAGAAATGTGCAATAGTTTGGGAAAACCGAATCTTCTCCCTGTGTTTACATTCTTGCTCGCACGCCAGATAGTTCTGACCAATCAGAGGAGATGACGTGCTCACGTGATGCCCTTCGTGTAGTGGTATAAATCCCCTTGTACCAAATAGAGATATGAAAGTGCTGCTGTATCGTATGCCATGTTCAGAGAACGTTTACACCATTGCATTCACTCAGCACCTGTGTGTGTGTGTGTGTGTGTGTGTTTGTGTGTGTATTAGTCATCAGTAAGGCCAGCACACTTGGGAACACTAAGCCTCAATGCTGAGCCATATTTAAAGCTCTGTTGCCAAAAGGTTACGTGCGGTAACTTTGGATATTTTGTGATCTAGTACACAAAAAGAATGAGCGTGCTATCTTTCCAGACACTCTTCCTCACAGAAAGTGTCCATCAGTGTGTGCTTTACTTCTGACTGAAGCTCATGGTAGTAAAATTAGATCTTATTCACTGACGTGCTGAGTTCAGTCAGATATGCATGGCGCACGTGAGGATGGGTGAATAAAAGAAACACCTGGAAATGTATTAGTAGACCTACATCAGTAATAGCCCGGCTGTTTTCAGTCCTTCTAAGAAGGCCATCATAGGTCCTCGGAAGAATTTCTAATAGGGGAAAGTTGAACTTTTTCAGCTTTTGGACGCAGGAGATGCCAGAAGAAGGCCTTCTTTGGCCTTTTCCAAACAAAAGCCGGTCCAGATGTTGCTAGAAACATAACTAATGCATCCTCAGGACACACTGCTTCCTTCAAATCTGAGCTTTCTTTATTTATTGCAGCAAAATCTGTGACTTCTTTAATGTCTCTGGTTACACGCGGTTGCCAACATCAACAGCAGGGTTCATAGTTTTGGTTGAGGCCTGGTCATGGACGCTTCAGTTCCAAGTATTAACTGCTGCTCCTCATTTTCCAGACGGCTTTTCAGCAGTTAGAGACCGGTTAATCAAGTCAGTATGAGGTAAAAAAAAAACAGGAAACATATATTTAATAGCAAATTACACACAAATAATTAAATATACCAGTAAATATTTCTTTATTTATGTCTTTACTGATTCCTTCTTTCGCCTTTATTACAGCTTCCAATTGAGACTTGCTTCCAAGAAATCCATAAGGGATATTTTTTGCACCTCCAAAGTTCAGTTTTAGTGACTAGATGCATTTTTGCTTCTCACAATCTAAAGAAGACCCTTACTCCACATGTCAGATGTCCAGTTTTAGTGTCCTTGTGTCTTCTTCATTGATACACATGCTTTCAGATGCATAGCGTTCAGGTGTGTTTTCATAGAGGCAGAATAGACAGAAACACCTGTGGATGCTCTTTGATCTGAAGCATGAATAAAGCTTGATGATGTGTTTCTTAAAAGATGAAACCTGTAAGTACTGTTTATGTGACAGTGGTCTACAACCGTGCCTCCGCGCCCTAGTCCTGGAGGACCCCCTGCCCCACATGTTTGTGTTTCTTTATGCTCCCAACACACCTGAACCAACCAATCAGCTAATGAACAAGCTTTTGCTGAGATGCAGTTGGTGTGTATTAACAGTACAACAAACAAATGTTAGAGGGCAGGGGGTCCTGGGTTGGGAACCACCGGTGTACAGGGTCTTGCACAGTTACTAGGGGTCCAGTTTTCTCTAGTTTTCCCGGATTCTTGGTAATATCTCCAAAATTAGTGGGTGTTTTGACTGGAAAATAAGTTATAGGGTGGTCTCTGACTTCTGTACAGGATGCAGCCATCACGGTGGATATTCCTTATCTGTTCTGCTTCTGTTCAATTCAGGATTGTTATAATTCACTTTCACATCGTGCCAGGCCCTCTAACTGTGGCTGTTTGATCATTTGGCCTTATCTCAGAGGCTGTGTTCCTGCATCACCGCTGGCTCACCCATCGCAGAACCCAGACTGAGCCCTGTGCGTGTTGGTTGACCTTCGCAATAAAGATGGTTTAGGAAGATGGTTGATATTAGAGATGGAAAGATTCTATGTATCGGTATTCTCCAGTTTAGCCAATCCCGAGAGCCGATTGATGGCGTTAAAGAAGTGATCGTCCATCTGGCAGTTTGTTACCGTATGTGATGCAGACTCATCCAGGACGTTTTTAAAATTTGTAAAATCAACGTGTCTCATTGGGGAACCAAAGACATTTAACACTGCTAATCTGATACGACACTTAAGAGTACACTACGCGGCTGAATACAGTGAGTATCAGCAAACAGCAGAGCTAGCACGCACAGCTAACACAAAACTAATAACCCAGAACACCATACAGACCAGATCTGACTGGTATGAATAGAACAGCAGCAGCAATTCAAGATCTACATTTAATGATTACAGATTTTGTTTAAAATAACAGAGTCTACGTTTAAGGACTGCAGTTTTGACTGTATTGAATTAATTAGCTTTTTTAGTTTTAATTAAAGGTCTAAACGTAATGATTGCAGTATTTGTGGATATTTCTTTGATTTACTTTGTTTATTTACTGTTAATTCTGTTAAAAATATTATACTGTTTCACATGAGCTCGTTAAAAATGGTAATAAACCAGTTTAGACCATGTTTAATGACTTGCTTGTGCTAATAACTATATGTAGCCCTGCCGTGGCATATAACCCCGCCCTCTATCGGTATCTGCTTTTGGCCAATCGTGATAAAAGATGATTGGCGATCGGAATCGGGCTCAAAAACTCTGATCAGTCCATCTCTAGTTGATATGCCTTGACTAGATATAAAGGCTGTAAGCTAGATACTGAATCATTTTGAACCCAAACTCACTGGACACTATATAGGACACTAAAGGACGCTCTAATATCGTGAAAGAGCCACAAGAATGTTAGCAACTTGGCATTTTACTCAGGTTGCTCTTTTAACGTCTGGTCTTTATGGCTGTCCTGGATTCTCGATATACCTCCTCCTCCTCCTATGGAGTGGGAGGGAGAGCTGCGGCCCTTTGCAGGTGCTCCAGTGCTGAGTCAGGATGTGGAGCAGCACCTCTACTCCCCACTAAAGACCTAGTGCTCCAAGCTATTCAGTATTTATTTGCGCTGTCTAATCCTCCCCTTAGTAACCAAATGTTGTTATAAATAACTATTGTAGCTCTAAATAACTCTTCCAGCGGCGGGTCAAAGAAACGGCCCCTACGTCGTTGGCGTTTGTGTGCTCCTCTTTCTTCTCCTGACTGATGAAGCTGCCGAGAGGGCTTTCTGTGGTTTTTAGGGTAAATACTGGGAGAACTGTGACTCATTGTTAGTTTATAAATACTCTTTGAATGTACTTCATTAGGAACACGTCCTTGTTTTACAGGCGTTGTTAGTTTTATCAACATCACTTATCATATAGGTGCACTGTGTCCTGTTCTCCCATGGCCAGGGCCCCCACAGGACCACCACAGGGCACAGGTATTATTTGGATGGTGGTGGTGTTGCACTGGATCAGACACAGCAGTGCACAGGATCACCAGCTGTGCAGCAACAGATGAGCTGTCATATTTCACTTTACATCTACAGCAGTGTGTGATCCACTCTCACCAGCGCAACACACACTAACACACCACCACGCCAGCGTCACTGCAGTGCTGAGAATGACCCACCACCCAAATATGATCTGCTCTGTGGTGGTCTCGACCAAAGGGGGATAACAGAGTATACAGAGAAACAGATGGACTACAGTCGCTAATTGTAGAACTGCATAGTGCTCCTATATGGTAAGCGGAGCTGATAACATGAGCAGTGAGTGTAGAAATGAGGAGGTGTACCTAATAAAGTGCTCATCCAAGTGTTGGTAACTATAAAACCACAAGTGTATAGTAGGGCTGTGTATTGGCTAGAATCTGGTGATACAATACGTATCATGATACGGCGGTCACGATTCAATATATCACGATATATTGCGATACTGCAAGCAAAGTGATATACTGTGATTTTTCAAATCCTACTATTAAAACACACCACTATATGAACAGGATTATTAATGCTTACAACAGCACTGCGTCCTTGTGCTGCTTGTTAATGTTGGAGTGGAGCTGAAAATGGATTATAACACTGCCATCTAGTGGTCAGAGTCTTAAACACAACACACAATGATTCACTGTCTGTCAGGAATCTGTATCAATACTGTGTTTTTGAGAATTGATACAGTATCACCAAACATAATATCCTGATATTCAATATTTAGATATTTTTTTACACCCCTATGGTATAGTATCCCGATAGGCCAGTCATCCGTCCATACTTAGTAGCGCTAAGTAAAGCTCAAGCTCAAGTAAACAAACATTGCTCATCGCTGCTCTCTAATGGTGCTAATAATGAACGTCAGATAAACCAGTGTTACTCACCTCTGCTCTGCTCTCTAGCATCTTAGCACCAGTAAGGCGCTTGACATGTCTGAATAGATATGATTGTGAAAGCTACTGACTGTGGACAGTAAGTGTGGTCAGCTCAAGTCATTGGGATCAGGTGATTAATACATTCCTATATAGAAGATCATCTTTTATCTACTGATGAACTCACTGTGATGTACTGTGGTCTACTGTTGCTTTGCGTTCTAGTAAGGATGTTTGGGATATTTGTCTTTGCCTTACAGATATCACTCAAAGCTCAAGGCCTTTACATGATCTTGGTGCTGAGCTGTATGACTAAAATTCAATATCACTGTTTTTTTTTTTTCAAAATTCTACCGGTTTCACGGTATTGGAGGGGTTTTACGTGTTAACCGTGTTAAACTGCTCAGATATGTTCCAGTGGGTGACTGTAGCTGCCTCTGCTTGTATCTTCCCTCTGTGCTCGTGGTACAGCTTGGGGATCGTGATTTCACTAAAGTATTTTCGACTTGTCATATCTAGAACCGAGCCTCTTTCTCGACTGTGCTTATGGGAACCGTGTCTTTGGATATTATGTTTAGTGACACTATTGATTCTCAAAAACACAGTATTGATACACAGATTCCTGGCAGACAGTGAATCATTGTGTGTTGTGTTTAAACCTCTGACCACTAGATGACAGTGTTGTAATCCATTTTCAGCTCCACTCCAACATTAACAAGCAGCACAAGGGTGCAGTGCTGTTGTAAGCATTAACAAACCTGTTCATATAGTGGTGTGTTTTAATAGTAGGATTTGAAAAATCCAATATTTAACTTTGCTTGCAGTATCGCAATATATTGTGATATATTGAATCGTGACCGCCGTATCACAAGACTTATTGTATCACCAGGTTCTTGCCAATACACAGCCCTAGTAGGGAGTACCTTTAGCAAACGCTTCAACATGTAACGTCCTTTAGCCGTGATTGTTTGGTCCACGTCCGACTTTTTAAACCCAAAGCACCTTCAGACGACAGACACGACTCCTTCTTTCAGCAAACGTTCTTCTGGGTCATCATCTTCTACTTCAGTGTCTGGGACAACTTGTGGTTCAGAACCTGTCCATGCTTAACAACTCCACTAGTACTTGCCCTCCGTTAATGTTTGTTTAGTGGCCCTGCATTGAAAATGTCCCCTGTGAAACCACCGCGCTGCGTTCTGGACGTGTATGAAAAATTCATATCATAACAAAAATAAAAAACAGTTTTTGGTGTGAACCACCCAGCACTACATGATCTAGCAGCCGGAAATGTTTTTGTGAAGTCTAATCGGACTTCATAGCAGTCTCCAGATATGAATGACTGACCCTAACGTTGTCCTCTTTTCTTTTTTTTTTTCTAGGCACGGGAGAGAGTGGCAAGAGCACGTTTATAAAACAAATGCGTATCATCCACGGCGCCGGCTACACGGATGAAGACAAGCGTGGCTTCACCAAGCTGGTCTACCAGAACATCTTCACCTCTATGCAGGCTATGATCCGAGCCACCGAGACGCTGAAAATTGGCTACAAGTATGAGCAGAACAAGGTGAGGGGGAGCGTTGAGTTCAAACCAAAGCTAATGAACGGATAAACCTGTGAACCTCCAGGAACATGGTCAGCAATGCATTTACATTCATGTAACTAGGGCTGGGCGATATGGGAAGAGTTGATGAATCTCTCTGCAGCTGTCCAGGTGTTCGGACATACTAGCTGAGCTCGCCTACTGAGTAGTAGGCAGGTAGGCGATTTCGTACGCATCCCCCAGTCTTCAAAAAGTCCCACCGTTTCCTGTTCGTTGTGTCCGTATGAAAGTGCTCACGTCTTGCACTGCCCCCACAGTCAGCATCAGTATAGCTCCGCCCGTCTGTATCCGTAAACTTTCCGAAAACGTGTTGCTGTCAGTCATGTAGTGTAAAAGCCACAACAGCTGAAAGACGAGCCATTACATCACAGCCAGTCATGTAGGGTGTGTCTCAAAACCTAGTGAGCTCCTACATAGGCAGCATTTTACGTCATAGTATGCGCCCCTGACATGTAGACTGTCCCAATTCTTACATACCTTAAACATGCTGACTACTGAGGAACCTTATTTAGACCAGATTTTAAGGAAGCATCGAACACTTCCTAAGACAATCCCATGATGCAGCGCAGGCAGATCTACGAGCAGTGAAGTGGTTTTAAAATGAGTTATTTTGATTATTGTGTTTCTTGTCATATAATCACACAAAACAGGATTTTATTATCAACTCTGTAACGAGTCCTTCACCATTTAGCAGTTTTATACTTGAGCTATTAGCATTTATGCTAGCGGATTTTTAAGGCTATTGTTTTGGATGCCGGCTGGTAACTTAGCAACCAGCTAAACCACCGGTCGCACTGCAGTGGGCGGGAACAAGCCGTGACGCAGTCTCTCTCTAACTAGAGTCTCAGTAATCTGTTTATGAGGAGAGATGAGGAGAGAACACTGCTACTTAAACAGCTGCCTACATAGACAGCCTACTTAGACACTCACTAGGGTTTGAAACAGACCCGTAGTGTGAACCAGACGTAAGGTGGAGTGAGAAAGGTTGAAGGAGAAGCTGGGAGTTCTGAAGTGACTCGTTTTCTCTTTACCTGTTTTTGTTACTACATTTCTGAGCTGGGGATTCGAGCAGGACTGTTATCACAGCAGCAGCTCCTTGTTTGGTGACTCCTTGTTCGTTCCAGAACTATAACCAAGCAGACGTGTACAAAGTAGGGGAGATTAGCATGGGAATAAAATCCCAGAGGCTCTTGGTAGTCACGCAAATTCCAGCACGGCCACCGTAGGTAATGCTAATCCTGCTTGAACAGGCTTTAAATGAAGTAAGATTAATGAGTAGTTATGGTGATGTGACACATTTCATGTTGGCTGGTGAGTCATTGTACACATTTGAATTATGTGTTTTGTAATTTGTCATTTGATGCAACGTTTACATAATACTCTCATTTTTTTCAGTGTAGATTGAACGAGTCACATGACCGTTGTCTGTGGTGAACTCAGGGTTGGAGAGCGAAGAAGGGCATTTTTTTAAATTTAAAATATTTTATAAATATAATAAGTCATACTCCACTACATTCAAACAGCAAATCTTGTACCTGCTGGTTATTTGAATTTTCCCATTGTCGTATTGGGACGGATGTCTTGTCTCTACTGTTTTAACTGGTTCTAACTGGATCTTGGTTGGTTTTTTGGTAGATGGCTGTGATGTAGTGCTCACTGCTTGCTTATACAAACATATTCGTTGCAGTAGAGATCAGACGCTACCTGAAAGTCAGAAGTAATGAGTGACCAGTCTGGAGACACGGCAGAACAAAGGTGTCAAGTAACGAAGTACAGATACTTTTTTACCTTACTTAAGTAGAAAGTTTGGTTATTTATACTTTAATGGAGTAATTATTTATCAGCTCACTTTTTACTTCTACTCCTTACATTTACACTCCATTATCAGTACTTTCTACTCCTTACATTTACACTCCATTATCAGTACTTTCTACTCCTTACATTTACACTCCATTATCAGTACTTTCTACTCCTTACATTTACACTCCATTATCAGTACTTTCTACTCCTTACATTTACACTCCATTATCAGTACTTTCTACTCCTTACATTTACACTCCATTATCAGTACTTTCTACTCCTTACATTTACACTCCATTATCAGTACTTTCTACTCCTTACATTTACACTCCATTATCAGTACTTTCTACTCCTTACATTTACACTCCATTATCAGTACTTTCTACTTCTTACATTTACACTCCATTATCAGTACTTTCTACTCCTTACATTTACACTCCATTATCTGTACTTTCTACTCCTTACATTTACACTCCATTATCAGTACTTTCTACTCCTTACATTTACACTCCATTATCAGTACTTTCTACTTCTTACATTTACACTCCATTATCTGTACTTTCTACTCCTTACATTTACACTCCATTATCTGTACTTTCTACTCCTTACATTTACACTCCATTATCAGTACTTTCTACTCCTTACATTTACACTCCATTATCTGTACTTTCTACTCCTTACATTTACACTCCATTATCCATTATTTTGGAGATATTTGTTTGATTTACTTTGTTTATTTACTGTTAATTTTGTTAAAAATATTATGCTGTTTTATCTGAGCTTGTTAAAAATGGTAATAAACCAGTTTAGACCATGTTTCTTGACTTGCTTGTGCTAATAACTACATATAGCCCTGCCCGCGATCGGTATCGGCTATCGGCCTATCGCGCTGAAAGGTGATCAACCTCAAAAACGCTGTTCGGCCCATCTCTAGAGCAAAAGAGCAAAAAACATGAAAGGATGCGCGTACAGTTCTTCTTTCGGCGCCCACGAGTGAAAAAATGTACATGCGCGAAATGTGAAACGCGCAGGTTTATATTTTTGCAGCCTAGTTTTGACCCTGATGTGATGCCATAATAACACCAGCGCCCTCTGCTGTTTCAAAAGAATATCGATCCATTTTGCATCCCAATCGATTTGGCATATTTGCATCGATTATTAACTTGTGATCTGGCGATGCATCACTACATCCCTGCTATTTAAGCTGGCTCTGGCAGGAATGTGCAGATCTCTACAGCTAGACGCGCTTTCCTCGCTGGCAGCACAGGATTGATACATATCCAGTGATGTTTCTCCAAGGCCTGTTGGTGGAAAACCTACCTCATCTTTTACGCAAGTCAACCAGAAATTTTTCCATGCTATTTTAGAGCATTTCTATTGGTCCATATATCATAATGTAGAAAATAAAAAATCGATAGAGATGCATGTTTTTCACTGGACAACGACTATACTTTTTTTTCTGTACTTTTGTGTTAGATACTGTTTTGTATGAAAATGGTAAAAGTGAGACGATAGATAGATAGATAGATACTTAGTTAAAGATCTCCGCATTTAACCCATCTGTGCAGTGAAACACTCACATATACACACACACACACATTAGTAAACACACACACTAGGGGGCAGTAAGCATGCTTGCCCAGAGTGGTGGGCAGCCTACCACAGCACCCGGGGACCAGTCAGGGCTTAGGTGCCTTGCTCAAGGGCACTTCAGTCGTGTCCTGTCAGTTCATGGGATCAAACCAGCAACCTTCTGATCACAAGGCTGGTTCCCGAACCTCCAGCCCACGACTGCCTGTAATTGAACGACATTGGTCCAGTTATTGGTCCAAAATGCTGGTGATTTGGGGAAGAAGGTGCTTCTAGATCTCACTGTAGACCCGTAACATGCAGAGCAGCCAGCTCTGTCCTACTGGAAGCTACTTGGTCCTCACTGAAGTGTACTCTTTTCTGAGGTTGACGAAGGGTGAGCACAAGGGGGTGTATGTCTTCAAGGCGTCGGAGGGTCGAGAGCAGAATCAGGAGGCACTTCAACAGCGCCTCTTCAGCTGTTTGTCACTGTTTGAACTCAGCTTGCCATGTTCAACCACAGCACTAGGTTCGTTTCCCCCACTTTCTTTAGCATTGCTGCGGAGTGGCTGTCCTGCCCACTTCTTGATTTTGATTGGTTTCCCAATAAAGAGCTTTAATTTCATCTCTTTAGAATGTTTGACTAGTCGTTTGGACAGAACTGTGTAGAAAGTTGTTGAGACAGAACTTAGGAGGCGTTTCTGAGACCCATAAACAGTCTTTCCTTGTCTGCTCTGGTACGTTTGGCGGAACCTTAAAGTTACACAAAAATCCAAAACAGAAGATACCTGAATAGTCATATCACTGCTGTCCCCAAAACAGCAACTTTATAAAAGAGGACAAAACAGTCTTTACTTTTAAAGTAAGTCAATGGAACCAGTTTTTTTCTATTTTGGAGCATTTTCATTGGTCCATTCATCATAATGTTTTCACGCAATGTCAAGGGCAGCTGCTAAACTGAACAGAAATAGGGCCACGTTTTTCTTTGGATAGAAACTACATACATTGTATTAATAAGGCAGGAGAAGAACATTACTAGGAAACTGTGGTTTCTATGGAAAGTAAAAGTATTTCAAAGTGAGTTCCTGTTCCTTTATCAAGAATATGTTACACCTGCCGTATACACCATAAATGTTTATGGTGTTTTCCTTTAAGTAATGTTAAAATTTAAACCTCTCCGTGGTGTGTGTGTTGATCATTAAAGTCTTCAATTTTATAAAATTTTGTTATACACATATTTTAGGGTGTGTCTCAAAACCTAGTGAGCTCCTACATAGGCAGCATTTTACGTCATAGTATGCGCTCCTGACATGTAGTCTGTCCCAATTCTTAATACCTTAAACATGCTGTTTACTGAGGAACCTTATTTAGACCACATTTTCAGGAAGCATCGAACGCTTCCACAGCCGCTAAGGCAATCCCATGATGCAACGCAGACTGAAATTTTTCCCAACGTGGCGGACAAAAGCGGGGCTACAAGTGGAGAAGTCATCTTCAAATGTAACTTATTTCGATTCACTTTGGTGTTTTAATGTGTTTCCTGTAGTGCAACCACACAAACCAGTATTTTATTTACAACTAGCTAAACCAGTGGTCGTGTGCTGTAGTGGGCGGGAACAAGCTTAGAGTCTCAGTAATCTGTTTTATGAGGAGAGATGAGGAGAGAACGCTGCTACTTAAACAGCTGCCTACATAGACAGCCTACTTAGACACTAACTAGGTTTTGAGACAGACCCTAAATATTACTTTGATATTTAAATCATAAACTGTTATAAGGAAAGACTATGAAAGCCTATGAAAGTAGGGTTGTGTATTGGCAAGAACCTGGCGATACAATACGTATCGTGATACAGCGGTTACGATTCAATATATCACGATGTATTGCGATACTGCAAACCATATATATTGAGATTTTTCAGATCCTACTATTAAAGCACGCCACTATATGAACAGGTTTGTTAATGTTTACAATAACATTGCGTCTTTGTGCTGCTTGTTAATGTTGGAGTGGAGCTGAAAATGGATTACAACACTGCCATCTAGTGGTCAGAGGTTTAAACACAACACACACTGATTCACTGTCTGCCAGGAATCTGTGTATCAATACTGTGTTGTTGAAAATCGATACAGTATCACTAAACATAATATCCCGATATTTAATATTTTCGATATTTTCTTACACGCCTAGTACTTAGTATATGCATTAATCTCACAAATGAAATACAAAATGAAAAGCGAATGCAAGTGCTTATTTTCCTTCAGTATTCAGAACCATGTCACTTGTAATAAAGAAGATAAATGATTCTGTTTACGCTTATACTGATTTCGAGACGACCCAAAAACTGGAGAAAAAAATTGACTCTATGTGAGGAGCTTCACAGGATTATGGTGGGTTATGGGTAATTGGCTTCACGAAAGTGTGGTCCGATGCTCTAACACTTGAAAGTGTGGTCAAGTGCTTACAGGGGGCGCTCGCGAGCACCTTTGTTTGGGAAAATGAAAGAAACAGGACAGCCCACCGCCATACACACATAAACAGGCACGCCCAAACAAGGGGTGTGAGGCTGCAAGTGCGCGTATTGGGACGGGGCCGCAGATTCATGCATCCTGTGCCTTCTTTCAGAGACTTTCTGTAAGCTCTGTCTCTGCCACTTTCTTCTAATGTCTCTCGTTTGTTTCTCTGCTGTGTCGCTCACTTGTCTCTTTGTTCTGTCCTCAGTCTGTTCACCTCTAACGTGTGTGATTCTCATCCGATTGCAGGCCAACGCCATGGTGGTGAAGGAGGTGGACATTGAGAAGGTGGTATCGTTCCAACAGCCCTACATTAGCGCCATTAAGATGCTGTGGTCGGATCCAGGCATCCAAGAAGCCTACGACCGCCGCAGGGAGTACCAGCTTTCTGACTCCACTAAATAGTGAGTAGACACTCTGGGGTGATGCTTGTGTGTAGGTTCACGCTGAGCTCGAGGAGGGCGTGTTACGGCTGCACAGTATATATACATATATCCTGTTATTGTCTTTAACCTCGTTACATCAACGTGGTTCTGTTACGTAACAAGGCTTATCGCAATTGGGCGTTTGCAAAATGCGATTGAGGCGCAGCTCTCGCAACCACAATAGTTGCCATAATGCTAATAATGCTACTTCCTCCGTCAAGCAAAGGAAAGACGTACACAGAGCGAGCTCCTCTGAACAAACCTTTACCGAGGAAAGTATAATGCCTGATGACGACCCACCTCTCATCATCTGGAGGCTTCAATTCTGGAGCTGAATATATTGTGCTTGTTCTGCAACAAGTCTGTAATAATAATCCTAGAAGATAGAAAGAAATAGTAAAAAGCCATTCAAGTAAGTAAGACTTTTAAATTAAATAAATCTTTTAAGCCTAATCTTTTCACTGGTAACCAGTTCTACTTACTGGAATCAATACAGATTCTTTGTGATTTGGCCCAGTTTGCAGTACTCGCGATTACAGGATCAGCTTAGCTCCAATTTAAAGCTGTTTTAAGTTAAAAACTTCAACGCTTGTTCACTAACGAGGACTGTTTTCAAGACAAGATTCAAAAGATGCTGTTCCTGTCGCCGCCCACTGCTGTTCAGAGCCAGATCAGGGTTGCCAGATCAGGTGGTAGTAGTATGGTCAGTTTACTATGAACTAATTACTTTATTGTTATCATCAAACAGAAGTTAAAGCTGGTTAAACTTCATGTGGGCTACTATGTAAGTCCACTTCACCCTGCAACCATTGCTGCAAGAACATAAGCCTGTGCTAGCAGCGTTCTGGTCTTGCAGATGTTTTGGTGGCATCCTCTGGGCCCGGTCATCCAAATTGGGTACGAATCCATCCATGTAGATCACGTACGCCCACTCCCCCAGGATCTTCCAGCGTTCGTCCCACCACATGGCTAGAAATGTCCCACATTGGTTGGAAGATCATGGCCAAGACTTTCAAGTATCACCCTGCCCCACCTAATTCCACAATTGAGAATCTATGGGACCACCTCAACCTTCGTGTTCACTCTACACATCCTCCAGCAGCTGAGGGATGCACTGCAGTCAGCATCACTCCAGATACCTGTGACAACCTAAAAGAACCTGTACCAGTCCATCCAGCTGCTGTCCGTGCTGCACACAGCGGTTACTCTGGATATGAGCTGGTGGTCATAATAATATGACTCGACTGTGTAATAAGATCAGTTTGCGTCTCTTCACTTAGCTGCTCACAGTTAGCTGTGTTAACCAATCAGATTAAACGGAGCTGTGTAGCGCTTCCAGTCGTGATTTAAACGTTCCATGTGAAGATAAACAGCGTCTCTGGTTTGATTAAACATGGTTTCAAGAATCCGTTCTTATTTGCTTCAGATTGGCCAAAATTCCTATCCTGCACTCAAAGCCCTTTTTAAATAGCCTCCGTGCGCTTCCACATTTTCCTCCGCTCTACGGATGAACAAGTAAACATAAGCCAATGGTTTGACAGACATGGCAACAGCAGCTAAGAGAGGCGGAGCTTGTCGGGATTTTGCAAACGCTCCATTTCAATGAGCAGCATGTTCGTAGTATGTTGACAGTAAAGTCCTCCGTATCCCGCAGCCCCAGTGCTGGTAAGAGTGATGCTAGTGATTAGATACTTTCCTGTTGTCACTGTATGTGCATGTGTGTGAGAGTGAATGAGTCCAGTCCCAAACGTAAATGCAATAGTGAACTTCTGTTCTCAACAGTGTGTGTCATAAACAATTATTTAAACTCTATGGACCCGTTCAGGTATAATGTAATTGAACTGGCTAGGTTGCTCTTAACTGGGTTCTAACCTGTGGGTCTCTGAACCCACAGAACCTTATGTAAAGACTATGTTTGTCCTAGATTGGCCGTTCTAACTGGCACACTCAAAGCAAGAAGATTCTCACATACCGCCCTCGAGCCTCTCGTCTGAAAGCAGCGTAGACTCGGACGTTAACGAGCGTTTACAGTTATTGTAGACGAGTTAGTGAGCAGCCCTGGTTTCTTCTGAATGAACTTGCCAGGTCACGGACCTACAACTTGTAATTAGCCGATGCATGAATCGCTGTTGGAGAGAGCTCAGAGTTACAGTGTGATGGGGGGGGGAGGCGCAAAACACTGCCCCCTGCTTGTATGAGCGGGTACTACATGTAAGTGATTTAACTTGGCACTTCAGAGGCCTAAACCGCTCAGGTTTTGATTCTTTATCTTCAGGGTTAGGTGTTATTTGGGTATTTTTATATTCTATACTGTTTCTATACTCTTGTTTTGGTTACAACATAAACTGGCCCAGTGTCCAAACAGGCCAGTGCAAATGTTTAGATGTCTACCCGTGTGCTATATTTGTAAAGATAGGTGATGTTAATGGTCTTATTACCAGCCAGTCGCTAGATATTGGAACAAGCGTGCTTAGTAACTCAGTAAAGTAAGTAAGGTTGACTATTTAGGTATTAAGTTTCCTAATGCCTTTAAGTGAAATACACTACATTGCCAAATATGAGGACACTCCTCCTTATTGAGCTAATTAATCTATCGCTAACAAGCCATGCAGTCTCTGACAAACGCTGGCAGAACAGTAGGTCATGGTGAAAAGCTCATTGACTTGATTGTGGCAGTTAGTTTGTGAAAATTTGACCCAGCTGTATCTGCCCCAGTCAACTGTAAGTGCTGATATTGTGACAGAGTTCCACATCGCCTCTGGATGCAACCTCAGCACAAGAACTGTGCGTTGGGAGTTTCAGTGGCTAAGCAACTGCACACAAGCTTGGAATCGGACTCCGGAGGTTCCCTGGAGTGATGAATGCTGTTTGTCTATCTGGCAGTCTGGTGGAGGCCAGGAGAACACTACCTACTGGAGTGCAGCAGTAGAGTTTGAGGGAGGGGGTAATAATGGGGTCTGAGGCTGTTTTTGTAGGGCCCCTTAGTTCCAAAGGTTAATGTTAATCTCATAGCATGGCAGCAACTTTTAGATAATAATATCGTCACTGTCCAATGAAAAACTTTACAGGAGAGGACAAAAACATACTTTACTTTCAATGTAAGTCAATGGAACCAGAATTTTTTCCAAGCTATTTTGGAGCCCTTCTATTGGTCCATGCATCATGAAATTTTCACACAGTGTAAATGACAATTGGGGTGTTCAAACGACGTAGAAAACTCAAAATTGACAAAAATGGAGATACATGATTTTCATTGGACAGCAACAATATGCTTGCAAGTTTGTGGCCACAGTTTGGGGAAGACAGTTTCCTCTTCCAGCATGACTGTGCCCCCAACCACCCCCCCCCCAACCACACAAAGTGAACTCCATGGATTGATGAGTTTGGTGGCCTGCGCAGACCTCATCCTCACTGAAGACCATTGGAATTGATTGGAATGTCGATTGGCTTTCTCGTACAACGTCAGAGCCTGTTGTCACAAATGCTCTTTTAACTGAATGGGAACGAATTCCTACAAACACTTCCCAGAGGAGCGGAGCCTGCTGTAGCTGTAAAAGTGGGAGTGGGGGAGCACGTCCATGCCATGGTTTTTAAAGAAGTGGTCCAATAAGCTCATGTAAGTGAGCTGGTCAGGTGTCCACATTTTTTTGGCCATGTAGTGTATCTTAGCGTGACTAAGAGTACTGCCAGAGCAGCGTGTCCTCAGAAAGTGTGTTTTACCAACACATCCTAATCCAGCTATAGTCTTTGCTGAAGAGGGAGCAGGTAGTTAGTTTAAAAGTGGATTAATACATCAGTGGCCAGAGACATCTCTGATCATAAACAAACCATCGTAGCTTTAATTAAGCCCACCCTGTATACGTGGATGCATTCAGAGCAGTTAGCTCGTCATCATGTAGCACAGCTCATTTAAAGTAGTGGCGTTAGCGGCTTAGCTAAGGGCTGCAGAATCTCAAAAAATACACTTATGATTGATGTTCATTATGTTGATGTATTTTAGGTGTGTGTGTGTGTTTGTGTATGTATGTGTGTGTGTGTGTGTGTGTGGTGGGTGGGGGGGTTGTTGGGAGGGGCTGGTTGAGCTTTTGTTTGTTATATTGCCCTTCATCCTGCAGTTACCTAACTGATCTCGAGCGCGTCACAGCCTCAGGGTACGTCCCCACTCAGCAGGACGTACTGCGGGTACGCGTGCCCACCACAGGCATCATAGAGTACCCCTTTGATCTGGAGAATGTCATCTTCAGGTACCAGTACTGGAGCCCACAAAGTGTTAAAGCACTGCTGCAGTGCACAACGTCTGTCACCTAAATGTACACCGTACACTGCTAACGTTTATTAGTGTGCCCCTACTGCGGCCCCTCTGGGACTGGCCATGATGCGACACTGATAGTGACCAGTGATTTAAGAATGAATGACCGTTTATCTTGGTCACCAGCACAACTGTCCGTATCACTTTAATAATTTATTTTTTGTATAGATTCTTTGGTTTTGAAACCCTTAACCTCCAGCCACATGTTAGAAGGTTAATCAGAATCTTCCTTGTGTTTTTGAAATTTGAAAATGTTTCATATAGTATGTTAGTACGTTGACACTGTTAAATGTTCAAGTTTTATATGTACCGGTCGAACGTTTTAGATACACTACCAGTCAAACGTTTTAGATCACTACCAGTCAAACGTTTTAGTACACTACCAGTCAAACGTTTTAGTACACTACCAGTCAAACGTTTTAGATACACTACCAGTCAAACGTTTTAGATCACTACCAGCCAAACGTTTTAGATACACTACCAGACAAACGTTTTAGATACACTACCAGACAAACGTTTTAGATACACTACCAGTCAAACGTTTTAGATCACTACCAGTCAAACGTTTTAGTACACTACCAGTCAAACGTTTTAGATACACTACCAGCCAAACGTTTTAGATACACTACCAGACAAACGTTTTAGATACACTACCAGTCAAACGTTTTAGATCACTACCAGCCAAACGTTTTAGATACACTACCAGACAAACGTTTTAGATACACTACCAGTCAAACGTTTTAGATACACTACCAGTCAAACGTTTTAGATCACTACCAGTCAAACGTTTTAGTACACTACCAGTCAAACGTTTTAGATACACTACCAGACAAACGTTTTAGATACACTACCAGTCAAACGTTTTAGTAACACTACCAGTCAAACGTTTTAGATACACTACCAGACAAACGTTTTAGATACACTACCAGTCAAACGTTTTAGATACACTACCAGTCAAACGTTTTAGTACACTACCAGTCAAACGTTTTAGATACACTACCAGTCAAACGTTTTAGATACACTACCAGTCAAACGTTTTAGATACACTACCAGCCAAACGTTTTAGATCACTACCAGTCAAACGTTTTAGATCACTACCAGCCAAACGTTTTAGTACACTACCAGTCAAACGTTTTAGATACACTACCAGCCAAACGTTTTAGTACACTACCAGTCAAACGTTTTAGATACACTACCAGTCAAACGTTTTAGATACACTACCAGTCAAACGTTTTAGTACACTACCAGTCAAACGTTTTAGATACACTACCAGCCAAACGTTTTAGTACACTACCAGTCAAACGTTTTAGATACACTACCAACCAAACGTTTTAGTACACTACCAGCCAAACGTTTTAGATACACTACCAGTCAAACGTTTTAGATACACTACCAGTCAAACGTTTTAGTACACTACCAGTCAAACGTTTTAGATACACTACCAGCCAAACGTTTTAGATACACTACCAGTCAAACGTTTTAGTAACACTACCAGTCAAACGTTTTAGTAACACTACCAGTCAAACGTTTTAGTTCACTACCAGTCAAACGTTTTAGTACACTACCAGTCAAACGTTTTAGATACACTACCAGCCAAACGTTTTAGTACACTACCAGCCAAACGTTTTAGATACACTACCAGTCAAACGTTTTAGATACACTACCAGTCAAACGTTTTAGTACACTACCAGTCAAACGTTTTAGATACACTACCAGCCAAACGTTTTAGATACACTACCAGCCAAACGTTTTAGATACACTACCGGTCAAACGTTTTAGATCACTACCAGTCAAACGTTTTAGTACACTACCAGTCAAACGTTTTAGATACACTACCAGTCAAACGTTTTAGACACTACCAATCAAACGTTTTAGATACACTACCAGCCAAACGTTTTAGATACACTACCAGTCAAACGTTTTAGATACACTACCAGTCAAACGTTTTAGTACACTACCAGCCAAACGTTTTAGTACACTACCAGTCAAACGTTTTAGTACACTACCAGCCAAACGTTTTAGTACACTACCAGTCAAACGTTTTAGTACACTACCAGTCAAACGTTTTAGATACACTACCAGTCAAACGTTTTAGTACACTACCAGTCAAACGTTTTAGATACACTACCAGTCAAACGTTTTAGATCACTACCAGCCAAACGTTTTAGTACACTACCAGTCAAACGTTTTAGTACACTACCAGTCAAACGTTTTAGATACACTACCAGTCAAACGTTTTAGATACACTACCAGTCAAACGTTTTAGATCACTACCAGTCAAACGTTTTAGTACACTACCAGTCAAACGTTTTAGATACACTACCAGTCAAACGTTTTAGATACACTACCAGCCAAACGTTTTAGATACACTACCAGCCAAACGTTTTAGATACACTACCAGTCAAACGTTTTAGATCACTACCAGTCAAACGTTTTAGATACACTACCAGTCAAACGTTTTAGATACACTACCAGTCAAACGTTTTAGATACACTACCAGTCAAACGTTTTAGTAACACTACCAGCCAAACGTTTTTAAGGGGTTTTAAACTACACAGGAATGATTTTGAGGTGCTTTGTGAATGAAAGTCCCTCCTTCAGTGAGAGACGCATGAAAAAGACCACAGTGGTCAGACCCAGAGAGCCTACAGTGGAGCACAGCTCCAAATCTGAGCAAGTCTGTGGTGGCGTGACAGATACTAACAACACACCTCTCCGTTGGAATGACCCGACACAGAGGCCTTTAGCACTGGACCAGACCACTGGCTTGTGAGGTAGAACATGTTGTCACGATCAGTTTTCATTATGTTGTTGTTTGTGTCTCTCTCTCTCTCTCTCTCTCTCTCTCTCTCTCTCTCTCTCTCTCTCTCTCTCTCTCTCTCTCTCTCTCTCTCTCTCTTTCTCTCTCTCTCTTTCTCGTTCTCTCTCTCTCTCTCTCTCTAGCTATCTATCCGATCTGGATCGTATCGCTGAATCGTCCTATCTACCCACCCAGCAGGATGTGCTTAGGGTCCGAATCCCCACCACAGGGATCATTGAGTACCCTTTCGACTTGCAGAGCATCATTTTCAGGTAGAAGACACTCCATCTCAGTCCTGCCTCGGTGTCGGTAGTGACGAGGGGTTTCAAACGACTTCTACGTCCATTTAATACACGTAGCTTGTTGCCGAGTCCTCAGTTTGACGCCCGCACGGTCCGAGCCCGGTTTTGTGACCTGAACAGATCAAACTGCTGTCGGCCTATTGATTTCTCATCATCTCAAACATGAAATCCAGCCCACGAATCTTTGTCTGCCAATCGTCTGGCGAGAGAACCGCGGCTCTCTGGGTTCCACTCTTTCAGAGGGCTGTTTTTGTGGAGCGAGGCGAGGCAGATGAGATATCTGTCTATGGAAGAGGCGCAGCTGACGTGCATTGTTCGACGATATCGATTCCAGAAGCCACGGCCATCGGCTCGCCTTTCCTCACAGTCTCGAGTGTTCATAGCAGAACAAGTTCATAAACAGCCACCTCATTCTCCCTCCCTCTATCTGCTCCCTCGCTCCTTCTCACAGCGCTTTCTCCTTCTCTCGCTCTCTGTTCTCCATTAGTTTCTCCTTTTTTTTCTCCCATAATTCTTCTATGTCCCTCCTTCTCCTTGCCTTCTGCCTTTCCTTCCCCTCTTTCTCACTCTCTCTCTCCGTCTCTCTCTTTCGTTTACCTCTGTGATGCAGCCATATATGGGCTTTCTGGGCTCGATATTAAACACCCTATCGCAGTCGATTGAGATCATAGACTGATAAGTGTTTTAGAGTCAGTATTTGAGTACTGCTGAGCAGGTACTCTTATCTAAAGCCATTTACAGCAGTGAACAGACATACAGGTGATGTTTTCTTATGTGGGCTTTGTTTAGAACAGGGGTCTTTAATTAGAGGTCAGTAAGGTCCAGTTAGGCCAAGGTCCGGACCGTCATCATTTCTAACGTGTGTTATGATTCAGTGGTGTATCCTGTTTACTGAAGTAGTCTAGTATCAGCATCTTATACCATCAGCTACTGAAACACCAACACATCACACATACCATTCAGTATATTTCAGTATATTTACTGTTTAAATGGTGATCTGAATGAATTACTTATAAACTTCTAATTAATGTTTTTTACTCACTTCAAGTAAAAACGAGCTACATTTAAAAAAACAGAAAAAAGTGCATCTTAAAGTGTTTATTTATAGAAACAGTAAATACAGCAGCGTCTTCTCGTTAACTCAGTTTCACAACTTGACCTGTTGGTTTGGAGCAGCCTCTGAAGAATAAACAAGTCTCGATCCATTGCCGGTTAAAACAGTCGGGTTTCGCCGTCAGCTTTCCTTTTTTAGAGCACGTTATTCTTTCTCCGACCTGCTTTACTTTCTGACTGCTGTTTCTCGCTTTATATCTCTCTGCAGGCCGAATATGCACATATCTGATTGGCTGAGGAGCGCCTTTGAAGAACGCCTTTGATGATCTTAGATCGCACGCGATTGGTCTGTGAGGTTAACGCGCCGCAAAGCCCGTATACAGTAAAGACAAGAAAAGCTCCGCTGCTTAAAATTATTTTAACGCTTACAATTAAATAATAATAATAATAATAATAATAATTATAATGAAATCGCTCTTAATAGTTTATCAGTTTGGGTCCGCATTGGACAATGTCTGGGTCCGGCCCCGGACCGCGGTTCGCCTATTAGTGACCTCTGATTTATAATCTTCACGCAAGCACGAGCATCAAGTTGCGACTAGTTCTGCAGTTTAAGAACACGTCATGAATCTTCCTTAGAACATTTCTAATGTAGGAAAGCCGGTGCTGTCACTGCTGCTGCACTACTGAGCGGAGCTGGCGTTCACCGCCAACGACATGATAATGCAAAAACATCTAGAAAAGAAAAGAGTCGGCGAGTATACTTCACTATATTTACTGTTTAAATGATGAACTGAATGAATTATTAATAAAACTATTAAACGTTTTTTTCCAAGTAAAAACAAGGGCTGCAAATAAACAGAATGGTTTTAAAAGAAGTGTTTATTTCTAGAAAAGTATATAAAGAGTGTGTCGTCTTGTTAACTCAATTTCACATCTTCACATGTTGGTTTGGAGCTGCCTGTGAAGAATAAACAGATGAGTCTCTCCGCTCCTGGTTAAAAAGTTGTTTTTCGCCGTCCACTCTTCTTTTTTCACTTCATTCTCCGACTAGGCTTCTCGCTTCAAACCTCCACACTCCCGAATCTGCACAGATCTGATTGGCTGAGGAGCGCCTCCGGTGATTTTACAAGGCACGCGATTGGTCTCTGAGTTTATGGCGCCGCAAAGCCCGTATACCGTAAAGACCAGAAAAGCTTCGCCTCTTAAAATAAACACCATCAACATTAAATCCTTCTCAGTTGTTTATCGCTTTGGGTCCGCACTGGACAACGTCTGGATCCGGACCACGGTCCACCTATTAGTGACCTCTGCTCTACACCGACCACCCAACCATACAGCTTGAGTAGTTCTATTTGACGGCTTCCTTTTTTGGGTTCTCCAGTTCCACCTTAAATCCTGTAATAAGGCACCAGATCGGAACTGCTTTGGCGTTTAAGGTGGAACACAAACATCTTAACAAGAAGCTGCTGAATATACAATTTTAGTTCTAGTTTGTCTCGTATGTAGCCCACAAAGCAAGTTCAGACAGACGCCCAGGTAACTCTGTAGGCTTGGAAGTTATACCTGGACCGGAGGAACAGTAAAGATCACAGTGACCACAAGGAGTTATATTCTACTGTCCAGTCCAGCCACCTTAAATTTCAGCAGATAATCACCTGCTTGATTCCTAGTTTCCCCCTAATGAGTTCTTCTGTACTGTTTTTGCCCCTCTGTCTCAGACTGAGGGGGGCACGTACTCCAGCAGGAACGTGACGTCAGTGCGTACCCCAGTTTTTAGGATTGCCATGACCCAAAAGTGAACCTGATGCGTGGCTATAAATAAAGAAATAATAATATCATATTCATTTGGTGCTCAGAATAAAACTCCCCACCTTCTACTCCCCATAGTTTGAAAGACTGAAACAATAAAAGTGTTTGCGTAAAAGAAAGTAAGTGACTGCAAATCAGTGTTTAGTAGTTGTTTAAGAGCTGAGCGCGTCCTCCACTGGTCTGGGATATAGAATGGTGTCTGTATGAACCCAAACAAATAAACTTTGTATCAGTATCACAGACGATGGACTTGGCGACGGAACATAAACAGAAAATACTATAAAAACATAAAGTCCTCGTAGAACACTGGCCTCCAGACCCTCAGCGCTGTCAGCAGGCAGCCTGTTAGGAGCGGTGCTCGTAATGAGGGGCGTGTAAACGTGCGAGATCAGAAAATGCAGATTGTATGAAAGTCCTACACTGACATGTGATTGGTGGCTGTTGCGCTGTGGGGGGCACTGTGGGGTCTAGAAGAAGGAAGAAGGTGTGTATGCAGACTAAACACAGGACAGTGATTTTAATATCAGACTGATTAATAATGATTGTGTTAATATCAGCCACCCATATATCACACATCTCTAAACTTTCCCTTCCTTTCCTCTCTCTCTCTTTCTCTCTCCCCTTCCCTCTTTCTCCTCTTTTACTTTCCTCTGCCGCTCTCTCTCTTCTTCTCGAAGCACGTTCTACTTCTCTGTTTTTTTCTTCCTTTCTGTCATTCACCTCTATCTCAGTACTTTTCCTTGGTCCCCTCTTTCTTGTATTTTTGTCTTTCTTTCTCATTCTCTCTCTCCATGTATTGCTTTTTTCTCTCTCTCTCCCTCCTCTTCTCTTTCCCCCTTTCTCTCTATATTTTTTCCTCTTTTCTGTCATTCTCCTCTTGTTTTCTGCACTCTCTCTCCCTCTGTCCCCTCTTTCTTTTTCCCCACCCTTATATTCTTTCTCTTTCTTTCTCATTCTCACACTTTCTACCACCCCCCTCTCTCTCTCCCCTTCTCTTGCCCCTTTCTCTCTCTCTATTTTCTTCTTTTCTCCGTTTTCTCTCTTTCATTCTCTCTATTTTTCTTCTTGTCTCAATTCTCTCACTTGTTCTCTATTTTTTATTCTTTTTTTCCATTTCTGCCCTTTTTTGTCTGCCCCTCTTAGTTTTTCCCCATCCCTGTTATATTCTTTCTCCCCCTCTCTCTTTCTCCCCCTTCTCTTTCCATCTTTCTCTCTTTATTTTTCTTTTTTCTCCATTTTCTCTTTCTCGTTCTCTCTATTTTTTCTTCTTTTCTGTCATTCTCTTTTTTTTCTGCACTTTCTATCTCCCTCTGCCCCTCTTTCTTTTTCTCCATCCCTGTTGCATTCTCTCTCTCTCTCTCTCTCTCTCTCTCTCTCTCTCTCTCTCTCTCTCTCTCTCTCTCTCTCTCTGTTCCGTGTCCGTTCTGTTCTGAAGTTTTGCTGGAGCGACCGCGGCGGCTCGTCCTACATTAAAGAGCCCGTGCATGTTTGGAAGTAGGTCAGCGAGCCCCCGGCTGAAGGAAATGAGGACGACGATGTGAAGGAGCTTTATTTTAGGCAGGCTCTCCTAGAGGGCCTCATTTATCAAAGGCCCCTCTGTGGGCTGCTGGCTCAGGACTGGAGCGGCACAGGGGCGCTGTTCGGCCCGAAACTCGCCCTGCGCTCAGCCGCCACACCGGCCTCCAACGCCACCTAGCTCTTTATCTGTTCCTCACGCCGGCCCCCCGCAGACAGAGGTGAGCGGTGTTTAACCCTTAGAGGAACAGAAGCTCCGCGTAGCTTTTATTAATCATTGCTAATAATTAAATAATTACATTCCGTTCAAAGCGCAGACTGTGAGCCTTTAGTCGACACTCCAGTTTTATTACCTTCATCAATACAGTTTATTTATTAAGCCCCCCACTAATAACGTATATAACTTATATAATCACGTGAGACTTCAGTCGACACGCCAGTTTTATTACCTTCATCAATACAGTTTATTTATTAATCCCCCCACTAATAACGTATATAACTTATATAATCACGTGAGACTTCAGTCGACACGCCAGTTTTATTACCTTCATCAATACAGTTTATTTATTAAGCCCCCCACTAGTAACTTATATAACTTATATAATCACGTGAGACTTCAGTCCACACGCCAGTTTTATTACCTTCATCAATACAGTTTATTTATTAAGCCCCCCACTAATAACTTATATAACTTATATAATCACGTGAGACTTCAGTCGACACGCCAGTTTTATTACCTTCATCAATACAGTTTATTTATTAAGCCCCCCACTAGTAACTTATATAACTTATATAATCACGTGAGACTTCAGTCCACACGCCAGTTTTATTACCTTCATCAATACAGTTTATTTATTAAGCCCCCCACTAATAACTTATATAACTTATATAATCACGTGAGACTTCAGTCGACACGCCAGTTTTATTACCTTCATCAATACAGTTTATTTATTAAGCCCCCCACTAGTAACTTATATAACTTATATAATCACGTGAGACTTCAGTCCACACGCCAGTTTTATTACCTTCATCAATACAGTTTATTTATTAATCCCCCCACTAATAACTTATATAACTTATATAATCACGTGAGACTTCAGTCAACACGCCAGTTTTATTACCTTCATCAATACAGTTTATTTATTAATCCCCCCACTAATAACTTATATGACTTATATAATCACATGAGACTTCAGTCCACACGCCAGTTTTATTACCTTCATCAATACAGTTTATTTATTAAACCCCCCACTAATAACTTACATAACTTATATAATCACGTGAGACTTCAGTCAACACGCCAGTTTTATTACCTTCATCAATACCAATTATTTATTAAGCCCCCCACTAATAACTTATATAACTTTTATAATCACGTGAGACTTCAGTCGACACGCCAGTTTTATTACCTTCATCAATACAGTTTATTTATTAAGCCCCCCACTAATAACTTATATAACTTATATAATCACGTGAGACTTCAGTCAACACTCCAGTTTTATTACCTTTATCAATACAGATTATTTATTAAGCCCCCCACTAATAACTTATATAACTTATATAATCACGTGAGACTTCAGTCGACACGCCAGTTTTATTACCTTCATCAATACCGATTATTTATTAAGCCCCCCCACTAAAAACTTATATAACTTATATAATCACGTAAGACTTCAGTCAACACGCCAGTTTTATTACCTTCATCAATACAGTTTATTTATTAAGCCCCCCACTAATAACTTATATAATCACGTGAGACTTCAGTCGACACGCCAGTTTTATTACCTTCATCAATACCGATTATTTATTAAGCCCCCCACTAAAAACTTATATAACTTATATAATCACGTGAGACTTCAGTCAACACGCCAGTTTTATTACCTTTATCAATACAGATTATTTATTAAGCCCCCCACTAATAACTTATATAATCACGTGAGACTTCAGTCGACACGCCAGTTTTATTACCTTCATCAATACCGATTATTTATTAAGCCCCCCACTAAAAACTTATATAACTTATATAATCACGTGAGACTTCAGTCAACACTCCAGTTTTATTACCTTTATCAATACAGATTATTTATTAAGCCCCCCACTAATAACTTATATAACTTATATAATCACGTGAGACTTCAGTCAGCACGGCAGTTTTATTACCTTCATCAATACCGATTATTTATTAAGCCCCCCACTAAAAACTTATATAACTTATATAATCACGTGAGACTTCAGTCGACACGCCAGTTTTATTACCTTCATCAATACAGTTTATTTATTAAGCCCCCCACTAATAACTTATATAACTTATATAATCACATGACAGTAGTGCAGCAAAGCCAAAGCAGTCTAGAATAATAAGAGCCGTTGCCTAGATTTAATTTAGTTTGAGTCTTCAGTTGGCACTCGGCTTTAAACCTGAAAATAGACCCTCTCGTTTACAGACCCTCGTAGCAGCAGACGCGTTGCAGACGCAGTGATTTGAATGAATTCGTTAACCGGCTGAGCGGCTCTCATGTGCCAGACACTGGAATCTGCATGGCTACTTGAAAGTGGTTGTTCATTGTGAGGTCAATTCAAGAGCCTCCATTCTTTTCCTCCTGCTTTCTTCTAAAGTAGTGTCCTCGTTTTGTTACTACCGTTACTATGAGGTATGACGACGGACCACCAGTACCAGACTGTGTTATAAACCAGGATAAACGAGCCCTCCTCCCTGAAATGTGTTTGTTTAGTTGTTCTCGCCTGGTTAACTGGAGATGGACAGCTTCTTCAGCAGGAGCAAGACGAGGTGCCCCCGTATTCTTCTTCATATCCGTCTCTCTTCTTGCCCTTCTCGCTCTTTCTCGCTCCCTCCCTCCCTTCTTCATCGGAGCTACACCCTGTCACGTCACTGCCTGGCTTGTGCTGTGAATTGAACACTCACTGGGGACACTTGGCCGTGTTTTTTGGAGGCCTGCTTATTTTTGGGGGGGGTGCATGTTGAGTAGTGGTAGTGATATTGGTAGCGACACAAGTGACGCTCAGCTCCTTCATAGTTACCCAGAGGACGGTCCTCTGAGGGGGTTAGGGCCGAACAGGTTGGCTTGAATACACTCATGGAGAAGTTGCCTCTGAACTGACTGACACCGGCGCTTTGATTTGTGGAGCAAGGAGGCCTTTGTGGTGTGACTTTGATCAGCCAAGACATGTTTGGAACCTAAAGATTCATAGTTAATCTGGTGCTGACGTTAACTTAAGCTTAGCTGTATACCATATAATGGGTGTGTCTCAAAACCTAGTAAGGGTCTACATAGGCAACATTTTACATCATAGTATGCGCTCCCGACATGTAGGCTGTTCCATTTCCTAATACCTTAAACATGCTGACTACTGAGTCACCTTATGTTGACCTAATTTTAAGGAAGCATCAAGCGCTTCCTCAGCCAATCCCATGATGCAGCGCAGGCAGATCTACGAGCAGTTAGGTGGGTTTAAAATTTGAGTTATTTTGATTCTCTTTGGAGTTTTAATGTGTTTCTTGTCATATAATCACACAAAACAGAATTTTATTTACAACTTTTTTTAAGTTTTAAAAAAAAAAAGCCTTGGGCTACTGTTTTGGATGCTGGGCGGTAGCTTAGCAACCAGCTAAACTACCAGTCGCGTGCTGCAGTGGGTCTCTCTAACTAGAGTCTCAGTAATCTGTTTTATGAGGAGAGATGAGGAGAGAACACTGCTACTTAAACGTTCACTAGATTTTGAGACACGCCCATTGTTGATGTTAGTGATTGATCAATTTTTATTATTAAAATTAATATACTTTAAAAAGAACATCAAACACGTCTTGGTCCACAGACGTCCAGATTACGTTCTGGTGATCAGAGGCCGTTTCTGACCTAAACAGTAAAGATCAGTTTGAGTTTTTCAGATCAGTCTGTGAATTCTTGTGTTATTACATTGTTTATATGTAAGTACATTAAAGAAAGCTGTTTGTTCACGCTCATCGTTTCTCTTCTCCTGATCCGTCCTCTGTGTCTCAGAATGGTGGACGTGGGGGGGCAGAGGTCTGAGCGCAGGAAGTGGATCCACTGTTTCGAGAATGTGACGTCTATCATGTTCCTGGTGGCACTGAGCGAATATGACCAGGTTTTAGTCGAGTCTGACAACGAGGTGAGACGTTTCTTTCTACATACAGGAACACCTGCTGTATCAGTCCTACCCTATAGCTGCTCCAGACTGCTGTACATCCTTTTCTCTGTACGTCCTTATTAGCCTCTGCTACCCTGTTCTTCTAAACTAATGCCCACCAGTGCAACACACACTAGCACACCACCACCATATCATGTTGACAATGTTCCACGACCCAAATGATATCTGGGGGTCCTAGCCAATACTTGCTGCACCTTCACCTGTACAAGATGTTATGCTTGACTCTTTGTGATAAAAAGCCAGTTGTGTGTGTGTGTGTATAAAAATGGTTGTATATATGTGTATATATATATATATATATATACAACCATTTTTATAGTGATTAAACAATATAATTATAACTGTCCAATGAAAAACATTTAAATTTTTCCACATCATTTGAATGCAGCAACAACTATTTATATTGTGTTAACATTTCATGATGAATGAACCAATAGAAATGCTTTAAAATCACTTGGGGAGAAAAATCTGGTTCCATTGACTTTGAAAACTGAAACTGTTTTTGTCCTCTTTTGTAAGGGTACTTTTTTGGGATACTTGTTTTTCATTGGACAATGATCGATATATCATCGCTGTCCAATGAAAAACAAGTATCTCCAAAATTGCAGCTTTACAGGAGAGACCAAAAACCTTCTTTACTTTCAATGTAAGTCAATGGAACCAGATTTTTTTCCAAGCTATTTTGGAGCACTTCTATTGGTTCATTCATCATGAAATTTTCACTCAATGTAAACGACCATTGGTGTGTTTGGACGAAGTGGAAAACTCAAAATCAACAAAAATGGAGATACATGTTTTTCATTGGACGGTGATTATATATATATATATATATATATATATATATATATATATATGCCACTTAAGGAGCAAGTCATGTCATTTAATGTAAAGAACTCAGAATTTGCCATGAAAATTCATTACTAGCATGGCCCTACTGGCTCCTGTAGGGTGGTACAGTTTTTGGTAGATCGGTTGGGACCCTGTTTTTTCTTCATGCTTACTCCATCCATACTAACTGGCAACTCTGTTTTCCCACTTTCCCCTGTAGAATCGCATGGAGGAAAGTAAGGCTCTTTTCAGGACAATAATCACATATCCCTGGTTCCAGAACTCCTCCGTCATTCTTTTCCTCAACAAGAAGGACCTCCTGGAGGAGAAGATCTCCTACTCCCACTTGGTGGACTACTTCCCAGAGTTCGATGGTACAAATTTCTGTCAAATTAAGCAGCGTGCTGTTCATGATGAGTTCACAAGTTCAGGATAAGTAGATCTCAACTCTAACCCTGAAGTTCCCCAGCCCTTAATCAGTTGAACACACTTTAATGCCGGGGGGCTTCTTCATTAGATAAATAAGCCAGTTTGTTATATTAGTTGAATTTGAGCAAAGAAACCACTAAAACATGCACAGCTTACCACGTACTGAATCCGTGTAAGTTCTGAACATTTTCCTTTTTGGTTTTTTCAGCAAGTCAAACATGTTGTGTAGCAATGAGAAATAGGTTTGGACTTTTAACTTGGTTTGTTTTAGCCCGTTTGAAATCAGATAGCAAGGAAACCAGCTAATCTATATTTCATGCAAGCCATGATGTGGTTAGAGAGAAAGCATTCCTCACTGTTTTAAGGAAGCAAACGCATTGATTGATGTGGTTTTTGGAAACCAAAGAATTCCATTTGAAAACAAGTTGAAAGGCAGTGTTGAAAGTGTAGCGTGATAGGTAGGGGTGTGCCATATCGTATCATACACAATAATATCCCCAACATTTTTGAATATCATGAATGATATTATACCCTGAAATATCGTGCCATATCACCCATCTCTAATTATCACATCAGGATACTACTTTTTACTGTTTTTAGCAAAAGAAAAATTCACACTTTTCTCATTTCCCATCATAAATCTACTAGAGACAGATTTTATCTATCCAGTACCATTCATTTTACTTCAGTCCTGGATATATGGAGATATTTGGAGTGCATTATTTAGTATCGTGACATTCTGGATCATTAACTTCTGTTACAATCTGATAAATTCTTATATTTTTTAATATCTCAGTTAGGGGTGTGCCATATCATATCGCATGCAATAATAAAATTTAATTTTCATTTTGTTGCAGTAGTGCAGAGGTCACTAATAGGCGGGCCGCAGTCCGGGCCCGGACCCTGACGTTGTCCAATGCGGACCCAAACTGATAAACTACTGAGAACGATTTAATGTTGACTGTGTTTATTTTATTTTAAGCGGGAAACCTTTCCTGTCTTTACGGTATACAAGCAAATTAAACTCACAGACCAATCGCGTGCATTGTAAAATCTCATCAGCCAATCAGATCTGTGTAGATTCAGGAGTGCGGCGCGCACTCAGATGAGAAGCAGCAGTCGAAGAGTAAAGTTATTCAGACGGCGTGCTCGAAAAACAGCTTTTTAACATGCACACTCCACACAGAACAGCCTGGAGATCTCATGTGTGTGTGAGAATGGTCCTAACACAGTTTCAGCCCAGATTTAAAGTCTTGGCTGGACAACCATGAGCTCACTTCTCTCACTAAACAAGAGAAAGTGTGGAGGAATACAAGAGGAAGATAAACTGGAACTCAGTTAACAAGACTAAATTTAATTTTATTTTTATTTTTTATTATAAATAAGCACTTCATGATGCACTTTTTTTAAAAGCATTTTAAGTGTAACCCTTGTTTTTACTTGAAGTGATGAAAAAAAAACATTTATTAAGCTCTGCATTTCAGTTCAGCACTTAAACAGTAAATATACTAAAATATACTGAACAGTATGTGTGATGTGTTGGTGTTTCAGTAGCTGATGGTATAAGATGCTGATACTAGACTACTTCAGTAAACAGGATACACCACTGAATCATAAATGTTGACGGTCCAGACCTTGGCCTGAGGTACTCTCCTACAGTTGAACTTTACTGAACTCTTATTGAAGTAGTGTATTCTTGAAATACTTTTTTTTTAATTCAATGTTTTGTCATATCGCCAAGAGTATCGTTCTTGCAAAAATACCATGAAATATCATGATATTATTGTAGAGCCATATCGCCCACCCCTAGTCATAGGAACGATATCAAATATAGAAAGAAATCGCTCAGCATATATATATATATATATATATATATATATATGTGTTGTAGATTGCTGGAACTGACATAAACCCCAGTTGTGTCACATTTAAAAACTGCTGTTCAAATTAAAGTGCAATGATTTTATTCAATATTTCACACACGGCACTACACTAAATCCAGATAAACAGGAATAATCAACGTATGCAGGTGAACAGTGTTCTCCGAGTACTGGCAGCATCCACGATATGCTGAGAAAAGCATATTGCAACATAATCCATCAAGACAGCAATAATATCTCATTATATTACCGTAACAGCCAGAATCAGACTGAAATAGGTATATGACAGGTGCAGGCTTGCATGCGTCTTAAAGGCAAGGTGGTTGACTTTGCTGTAAATACTGACTGGAAGTGTGTCACATGACTGTGAATGTTTTTTTACATGAATGTTTAAAAAATAATAAAAAACTAATTTTCCAGCACATTAACCACAAGCATACTTCTTCAAACTTTCAGGTTGAAGTTAGTAGTTTTATTGGGTGGTAAAAAAAAAGAAAGAAAGAAATGATCAAAATGATTTTTTTTTCAGTATTGATTAAGGATGTATCGATACTGATACTGGCGTAGGGTATCGGGCTGATACAGTGATCATTCACTCATCAGAATTCAGCAGAATTCAGAATTCAATTCTGATGAGTGAATGATCACTGTATCAGCCAGTATCAGTATCCCCCACCCGCGTGACGTAAGCCGCATGTACAGTACCATGCACACGTCCACATGACTCAAACCGGCAACAAAGCAGAACCTTCTCACGCAGAGAGCTAAGAGATCGGACACTTTAAACATTCCACCTCAGCAGATTCCTTTCAGCCCTGCAGACCCATCTAGCCTGTTCTTAAACACACACATACAGTCACTACCGCTTCCCCAGTGCGGCTGGAGAGGCCGGTGATCTGGTCTGGACGGTAACTGCAGCTTTTTATCCCTGAATGTAAAAACAACACAGAGTAAACACAGCCTCGCTGCGCTGGAGGCTAAACCCATAGCCTGTCTTAGCTTGAACTTAAAACATAGTTCCTCTCTTCCTTCCCCCAGCAAAACCTCAACACCCCACCCGTGCCCGTAAGTGCCTGTCTGAACCAACTCGAAACAGGCCAACGTAACCATTTCTTCTTTCTGTTTCTCTAACTGAACCACACAAACGCAGCATGGAGGTCATTTTCTCTCAGCGTCTCTGTTTCAGTGCACAGGCGTGGTTAGCAGAGCTGCTGTGTGTTTGCTCAGTACTCTGTGCGCAGGTTAATATTATTTTTAATTAAGCGCTTTACATAAAATTGTTTGTATTTTCATACAGAGTGAGTTCAGCTGTTATGACATGGAACAATACTCTGACGTCTCCACTGCAGAAGTGGTTAAACCAAGCTAAATGTGTTACATGTTAATGAATTCATTTTTAAAGATAGATAGACAGATAGATACTTTATTGATACCATAGGAAAATTCAGAGCAAAAGCATGACAAAACAATAAAGTTGCAACAAAAAATAAAATATAAAATAAATAGAATATACAAAATAGAAATAGAAAATCTCACAGTGTGTATCAGAGAGTGATGGCAGTAGCGCAGTGTAAACTTTGGTGGTGCAGATACGCAGTTATGCTCTCGGCAGTGCAAATATGCAATAAAAAGCAGCAGCACTGTTTATAAGTATAGACTGTATACAGGGTGTATAATATACTTAACATAGTGTAATAATAACAGAACAATCCTTATTATATATAGTTAACAATATAGTAATATATAACATACTGCTATACAGATAAATCTGTGAAATAATTATATATGATACAGTCGGATACCAGATAACTGATATAGGGGTCTGGAGTATAACAGTGTCTGATAGCTGATATAGTGGTCCGGAGTATAACAGTGTCTGATAGCTGATATAGGGGTCTGGAGTATAACAGTGTCTGATAGCTGATATAGGGGTCTGGAGTATAACAGTGTCTGATAGCTGATATAGGGGTCTGGAGTATAACAGTGTCTGATAGCTGATATAGGGGTCTGGAGTATAACAGTGTCTGATAACTGATATAGGGGTCTGGAGTATAACAGTGTCTGATAGCTGATGTAGGGGTCTGGAGTATAACAGTGTCTGATAACTGATATAGCAGTCCGGAGTATAACAGTGTCTGATAACTGATATAGTGGTCTGGAGTATAACAGTGTCTGATAGCTGATATAGGGGTCTGGAGTATAACAGTGTCTGATAGCTGATGTAGGGGTCTGGAGTATAACAGTGTCTGATAGCTGATATAGGGGTTTGGAGTTTAACAGTGTCTGATAACTGATATAGGGGTCTGGAGTATAACAGTGTCTGATAGCTGATATAGTGGTCTGGAGTATAACAGTGTCTGATAGCTGATGTAGGGGTCTGGAGTATAACAGTGTCTGATAGCTGATATAGGGGTTTGGAGTTTAACAGTGTCTGATAACTGATATAGGGGTCTGGAGTATAACAGTGTCTGATAGCTGATATAGAGGTCTGGAGTATAACAGTGTCTGATAGCTGATATAGTGGTCTGGAGTATAACACTGTCTGATAGCTGATATAGTGGTCTGGAGTATAACAGTGTCTGATAACTGATATAGGGGTCTGGAGTATAACAGTGTCTGATAACTGATATAGTGGTCTGGAGTATAACAGTGTCTGATAACTGATATAGTGGTCTGGAGTATAACTGTCTGATAACTGATATAGTGGTCTGGAGTATAACAGTGTCTGATAACTGATATAGGGGTCTGGAGTATAACAGTGTCTGATAACTGATATAGTGGTCTGGAGTATAACAGTGTCTGATAACTGATATAGTGGTCTGGAGTATAACAGTGTCTGATAGCTGATATAGGGGTCTGGAGTATAACAGTGTCTGATAGCTGATATAGTGGTCTGGAGTATAACAGTGTCTGATAGCTGATATAGGGGTCTGGAGTATAACAGTGTCTGATAGCTGATATAGGGGTCTGGAGTATAACAGTGTCTGATAACTGATATGGGGGTCTGGAGTATAACAGTGTCTGATAACTGATATGGGGTCTGGAGTATAACAGTGTCTGATAGCTGATATAGGGGTCTGGAGTATAACAGTGTCTGATAACTGATATAGGGGTGTGGAATATAACAGTGTCTGATAACTGATATAGGGGTCCGGAGTATAACAGTGTCTGATAACTGATAAGGGGTCTGGAGTATAACAGTGTCTGATAGCTGATATAGGGGTCTGGAGTATAACAGTGTCTGATAGCTGATATAGGGGTGTGGAATATAACAGTGACTGATAGCTGATATAGGGGTCTGGAGTATAACAGTGTCTGATAGCTGATATAGGGGTGTGGAATATAACAGTGTCTGATAACTGATATAGGGGTGTGGAATATAACAGTGTCTGATAACTGATATAGGGGTCTGGAGTATAACAGTGTCTGATAACTGATATAAGGGTGTGGAGTATAACAGTGTCTGATAACTGATATAGGAGTCTGGAGTATAACAGTGTCTGATAGCTGATATAGGGGTCTGGAGTATAACAGTGTCTGATAACTGATATAGGGGTCTGGAGTATAACAGTGTCTGATAACTGATATAGGGGTCTGGAGTATAACAGTGTCTGATAGCTGATATAGGGGTCTGGAGTATAACAGTGTCTGATAGCTGATATAGGGGTGTGGAATATAACAGTGTCTGATAACTGATATAGGGGTCCGGAGTATAACAGTGTCTGATAACTGATATAGGGGTCTGGAGTATAACAGCGTCTGATAACTGATATAGGGGTCTGGAGTATAACAGTGTCTGATAACTGATATAGGGGTCTGGAGTATAACAGTGTCTGATAACTGATATAGGGGTCTGGAGTATAACAGTGTCTGATAGCTGATATAGGGGTCCGGAGTATAACAGTGTCTGATAGCTGATATAGGGGTGTGGAATATAACAGTGTCTGATAACTGATATAGCAGTCCGGAGTATAACAGTGTCTGATAACTGATGTAGGGGTCTGGAGTATAACAGTGTCGGATAGCTGATATAGGGGTCTGGAGTATAACAGTGTCTGATAACTGATATAGGGGTCTGGAGTATAACAGTGTCTGATAGCTGATATAGGGGTCTGGAGTATAACAGTGTCTGATAACTGATATAGGGGTCTGGAGTATAACAGTGTCTGATAGCTGATATAGCAGTCCGGAGTATAACAGTGTCTGATAGCTGATATAGGGGTCTGGAGTATAACAGTGTCTGATAGCTGATATAGGGGTGTGGAATATAACAGTGTCTGATAACTGATATAGGGGTCTGGAGTATAACAGTGTCTGATAACTGATATAGGGGTGTGGAGTATAACAGTGTCTGATAACTGATATAGGAGTCTGGAGTATAACAGTGTCTGATAGCTGATATAGGGGTTTGGAGTATAACAGTGTCTGATAACTTATATAGGGGTCTGGAGTATAACAGTGTCTGATAACTGATATAGGGGTCTGGAGTATAACAGTGTCTGATAACTGATATAGGGGTCTGGAGTATAACAGTGTCTGATAGCTGATATAGGGGTCTGGAGTATAACAGTGTCTGATAGCTGATATAGGGGTCCGGAGTATAACAGTGTCTGATAGCTGATATAGGGGTGTGGAATATAACAGTGTCTGATAACTGATATAGGAGTCTGGAGTATAACAGTGTCTGATAGCTGATATAGGGGTCTGGAGTATAACAGTGTCTGATAACTGATATAGGGGTCTGGAGTATAACAGTGTCATATAACTGATATAGGGGTCTGGAGTATAACAGTGTCTGATAACTGATATAGGGGTCTGGAGTATAACAATGTCTGATAGCTGATATAGGGGTCTGGAGTATAACAGTGTCTGATAGCTGATATAGGGGTGTGGAATATAACAGTGTCTGATAACTGATATAGGGGTCCGGAGTATAACAGTGTCTGATAGCTGATATAGGCGTCTGGAGTATAACAGTGTCTGATAACTGATATAGGGGTCTGGAGTATAACAGTGTCTGATAACTGATATAGGGGTCTGGAGTATAACAGTGTCTGATAACTGATATAGGGGTCCGGAGTATAACAGTGTCTGATAGCTGATATAGGGGTGTGGAATATAACAGTGTCTGATAACTGATATAGCAGTCCGGAGTATAACAGTGTCTGATAACTGATATAGCAGTCCGGAGTATAGCAGTGTCTGATAGCTGATATAGGGGTCCGAAGTATAACAGTGTATGATAGCTGATATAGCAGTCCGGAGTATAACAGTGTATGATAGCTGATGTAGGGGTCTGGAGTATAACAGTGTCTGATAGCTGATATAGGGGTCCGGAGTATAACAGTGTCTGATAGCTGATATAGGGGTGTGGAATATAACAGTGTCTGATAACTGATATAGCAGTCCGGAGTATAACAGTGTCTGATAGCTGATATAGGGGTCTGGAGTATAACAGTGTATGATAGCTGATATAGCAGTCCGGAGTATAACAGTGTCTGATAGCTGATATAGAGGTCTGGAGTATAACAGTGTCTGATAACTGGTATAGGGGTCTGGAGTATAACAGTGTCTGATAACTGATATAGCAGTCCGGAGTATAACAGTGTCTGATAGCTGATATAGGGGTCTGGAGTATAACAGTGTCTGATAGCTGATATAGGGGTTTGGAGTATAACAGTGTCTGATAGCTGATATAGGGGTCTGGAGTATAACAGTGTCTGATAGCTGATATAGGGGTTTGGAGTATAACAGTGTCATATAACTGATATAGGGGTCTGGAGTATAACAGTGTCTGATAGCTGATATAGGGGTCTGGAGTATAACAGTGTCTGATAGCTGATATAGAGGTCTGGAGTATAACAGTGTCTGATAACTGATATAGGGGTCTGGAGTATAACAGTGTCTGATAGCTGATATAGCAGTCCGGAGTATAACAGTGTCTGATAACTGATATAGGGGTCCGGAGTATAACAGTGTCTCATAGCTGATGTAGGGGTGTGGAATATAACAGTGTCTGATAGCTGATGTAGGGGTCTGGAGTATAACAGTGTCTGATAGCTGATATAGGGGTCTGGAGTATAACAGTGTCTGATAGCTGATATAGGGGTCTGGAGTATAACAGTGTCTGATAACTGATATAGGGGTCTGGAGTATAACAGTGTCTGATAGCTGATGTAGGGGTGTGGAGTATAACAGTGTCTGATAGCTGATATAGGGGTGTGGAATATAACAGTGTCTGATAACTGATATAGGGGTCCGGAGTATAACAGTGTATGATCGCTGATGTAGGGGTCTGGAGTATAACAGTGTCTGATAGCTGATATAGGGGTGTGGAATATAACAGTGTCTGATAACTGATATAGGGGTCTGGAGTATAACAGTGTCTGATAACTGATATAGGGGTCTGGAGTATAACAGTGTCTGATAGCTGATGTAGGGGTCTGGAGTATAACAGTGTCTGATAACTGATATAGGGGTGTGGAATATAACAGTGTCTGATAACTGATATAGGGGTGTGGAATGTAACAGTGTCTGATAACTGATATAGGGGTGTGGAATATAACAGTGTCTGATAGCTGATATATGGGTCTGGAGTATAACAGTGTCTGATAACTGATATAGGGGTCTGGAGTATAACAGTGTCTGATAGCTGATATAGGGGTGTGGAATATAACAGTGTCTGATAACTGATATAGGGGTCTGGAGTATAACAGTGTCTGATAGCTGATATAGGGGTGTGGAATATAACAGTGTCTGATAACTGATATAGGGGTCTGGAGTATAACAGTGTCTGATAGCTGATATAGGGGTGTGGAATATAACAGTGTCTGATAACTGATATAGGGGTCTGGAGTATAACAGTGTCTGATAGCTGATATAGGGGTCTGGAGTATAACAGTGTCTGATAACTGATATAGGGGTCTGGAGTATAACAGTGTCTGATAACTGATATAGGGGTGTGGAGTATAACAGTGTCTGATAACTGATATAGGGGTCTGGAGTATAACAGTGTCTGATAACTGATATAGGGGTCTGGAGTATAACAGTGTCTGATAGCTGATATAGGGGTGTGGAGTATAACAGTGTCTGATAACTGATATAGGGGTCTGGAGTATAACAGTGTCTGAGTTAAACAGTCTGATGGCCTGAGGGACAAAAGACTTCCTGAATCTGTCTGTGGAGCAGACGGGACCCTCACAGCGCCGCTCCTCTTGTCGAAATGAGAGTGAGCTCAGTGCAGAAGATAGAGGATGGCATCCTCCACTCCCATCTTCTGTATGCAAACTGCAGTGGGTCCTCAGCGTGGGGGTCCCGAGGTCTGAGAAGGTTCAGCAGTCTCTCAATGGTCTTCATTACGAGGGATGTCATGCGACTGGTCTGTAGTCATTCAGCTCCTTAGGGAGTGTCTTCTTAGGAACTGGGATGACACAGGATGTCTTCCACATGAACAGAACCTTCCAGAGACACAGGCTCCGGTTAAAGACGTGTTGGAGGGGCTCCCCCAGTTGGGCGGCGCATGCTTTGAGCATTCTGGGGCACACCTCCTCAGCTCTCTCTGGACTTGGTCTGCTGTGAATGTGGAGGGACTGTGGGAGTGGATGTTTACACCCAGCTGATTGTGGCGATGATGATGGTGGTGGAGGTGAGGGTGAGAGTCGGTCTGCTGGGGGTGCTGATGATGATGATGATGATGAGGTGATAGCTGCTGCAGGAGTAGCAGAACAATCGAACCTGTTATAGAAGTTGTTAAACTGGTTTGCTCTGGCCACACCCCCCCCCTGCTAAGCTGCTGCCGCTGCTATTATTGCAGTCTGTGATGGTTTTCATCGCATCCCAGACCTCCGACATGCTGTTTTCCTGCAGCTTTCCCTCCACCTTCTTCCGGTAGGACTGCTTGGCCTCTTTAAGCCGAACCTCGAGTTCCCGCTTAAGCTCTGTCCAGTCTCCGTCTCTGAACGCCCTCTTCTTTTGGTTGAGGAGGTTCTTGACATCACTGCTAATCCAGGGCTTGTTATTCAGAGAGCATCCATCACACTCATTTATACTGTAATGTATCAGACTCGATATCGTGGATACAAAAAATATATATATCAATGCATCCCTAATGTTGATAATCCAGGTGTGGGATTCAATTGCATGCATGTGCAATACTCAATACCAAATTGTACTGTTAATTTGTGTAATAATAATACTGAGGTAATTATTATTTATTCAAAGTCAAGTCAAAGTCAGAGTGAACTTTATTGTCATTCAGACTTTACAACTGAGTGTATAGCTGAACGAGATTGCATTTCTCCAAACTCCAATGTGCAGATATATAAAAACACTAATTTTCATTTCCCACATGACAGTGCAGTGGGAAATGAAAATAGAAAGAGTGTGTGTGATAAATAGTGAGATATACTCTATATAGATAGATATACTTTAAAAAAGTGTTTTTTGCAGACGTATTGCACTTAAAGGGAATATATATGTTGCCCAGTTCTGACAAATTATTACACACTAACAATGTAAACATAACACTGTAAAATTTAAACATTTTAAGGTGTAAGAGTGCTTAGGTTTAGAAAGAAACAATCAGTCTATTGCACAAAATTAGCAGCATTAAGTGGAGGACCACCTGAGTATGAATTAGGTCTTTGTTCAGGAGTAACAGATCTGATGAGTCTGCTCATCAGGAAGTGTTGAGCAGTCTGATGGCTTGTGGAAAGAAACTTTTGCTCAGTCTGGAAGTCCTGCACCGCATGCTGCGGTAGCGTTTTCCGGAGGGCAGCAGTCTGAACAGTCCGTTGGCTGGGTGGGTGGGATCTCTGACCATCTTGGTGGCTCTGCTGTGGCACCGTGATGGGTACAGATCATGTACAGGTGGAAGTGAGGACCTGGTGATGCGCTCTGCTGTCCTCACCACTCTCTGGAGTGATTTCTGTTCGGCGATGGCGACCGTGAGGCTGCTGGTCAGGATACTCTCTATCGTTCCTCTGTAGAATGCAGTGAGGATATGAGGCGGAAGGTTAGCTCTTCTCATCCTTCGTAGGAAGTGAAGGCGCTGTTGTGCTTTCTTGACCAGGGAGGAGGTGTGTGTGGTCCATGTCAGGTCGTCTGCGATGTGCACCCCCAGAAACTTGGTGCTTTTCACAAACTC